>CM067167.1:30025520-30068388 GCA_034093135.1 Erigeron breviscapus
TGATAATAAGTCTGCCATAGACATTACTAAGAATCCGAAAAACTTTAAAGTCACCAAGCACATAGATATAAAGCATCACTTTTTGCGTGACTGTTTTGAGAAAAAGCTTATTCATTTAGAAAAGGTTATTACTGATGATAACCTTGCTGATCTTTATACTAAAGCTTTTGATAAACCTCGTCATGAGTTGTTATATCAACTCAATGGTATGAAGAATGCCGAGTAGTTTCTCTCACTTGTTTGTGGGTGATATGGAGTGGCAATCCGGTGGTTTATGCCATACCGTTTGAGAAGTTTTCCAAACTGAAATTTTTTGAAATGAGATCCCCCATCGCTTATGATCACACGAGGGATTCCAAATCTTGAGAAAATGTTGCTTTGGACAAACTTGCACACAACGGTATGGTCATTGGTCTTGGTGGCTATGGCTTCTACCCATTTCGACACATAATCTACCGCCACCAAAATATAGTAATTACCAAAAGAATTAGGGAAAGGACCCATAAAATCAATGCCCCATACATCAAATATATTAAGTCAAAATAAGTATTTGTTCAATATATAATGAGCAGAGTTACGCCATAGACGGTCAAGAGTCTCAAGTCTCAAGTCTCAAAGTCACAAGTCTCAAAGCCAAAAGTCTCAAAGTCACGAGACCCAAATTCTCAATGTCTCAAAGTCCGGTCTTACGGATACCCATACTAGTTATTGGTATTTAGTTTATATTTTTGATCGGTCCAACGACAACGATCAAATTTTGGCGCCGCTGCCGGGGAATCGGTGTGCAAAGTGTTGAAATTTTGTTTTCAATTAGTTTACTTAAAATTTTCAGAAAAAATCCAAAAATATTTAGTTTAGTTTTGTTTTGTTTCAGTTCTTGTTTGTTTCATTTTCATTCTTGTAGTTCAGTATTACACGAGGTGTGTTGATTGTGCAGATTTCAAGTAGTGTATGCATACGAGGTATTCCAAGAATACATCACCTTTGTTGTTTGATCCGGAAATTGAGAAAACAGCTAGAAGGAATCGGATACTTCATCGTGTAAACATGAATGATCAACCAGATCCACAACCAACCATCCAACCCACCATAACTCCACAAGAAACCAACCCTGAACCAAATGACCAAAATCAAACTCCACCACGAAACCCACCCCGATCAATAAGGAGTGCTTACACAACTCCAAACCGACCTAGAACACCAACTCATATTGGAGATGCATCACGGGATGCGGATGGGTCGTTTTATGATAGGCTCCATGATAGGGTGAATCATTGGGATGACGGGAGGTTTGATAATAATTCGGATGGGTATGATTGGAACCATGGGGGAGATTATGAGCAACCACAAAACCGTCAATATCCTCAATACAACCAACCCCAATATAACCAACCTCAATACATAAACCAAGGACCAAGAGTTCTTCCTCAAGGTCCACCACCTCGCCTTAACCATCGTGTAGCTCAACCAAATTACCAACCATAACCGTGTCAATCAACATATGAACTATCAAGCTCCACCACAAGGAGTTGATAGTCATTTTCGACCCGCCATAGCCGTTAATGCTTCACCCATAGTTCCACCGGTTTTGAGAGGTAGAGCATTTGAGGTTAGACCTCAATGTTTGAGTATTTTGCCAAGTTTTCATGGGATGGCGGCGGAAGAGCCTTATTTGCATTTGTCGAAGTTTGAGGCGATTTGTGGTACTATTGGAGGCCAAGGATTTTCACCGGATGAAGTTAAGCTAGTCTTATTTCAGTTTACTTTGAAGGATAAAGCAAAGCAATGGTTCTTGACATTGCCATCGGGTAGTATCTTTTCATGGGCTGAAATGCAACAACAATTTTTGGATGAGTATTACACCATGCAAAAGACTAGTGATGCAAGGAATTCGATAAGAACTTTTCAGCAACAATCGGGTGAAACATTTTATGAATCTTTTAAGAGGTTTAATGAGTTGTTGAGAGTATGTCCCCATCATGGAATTGCTAAATGGGAATTGATCACGGCTTTCTATGATGGTTTGTTATCGGAAGAGAAAAGAGATGTGAACTCCATTAGCAATGGTACTTTCTTGACAAATCCCGAAGATGTTGATTGGGAATTCTTGGAGAAAATGAGTGTGAACTCAAAAAGGCAAGCTCAATCGAATAGGAGAGCAAGAAGTCCAATAGCCTCTTCATCAACTAGTGATCAAGCTACAAAAGATAGACTTGAAGCATTGGAGCAAAAGTTTGATAAGTTGGGGAAGGCTGAAAATCGGGGTGTTTATCAAGTATCTCAAGACTATCCGATTTGTGAAAGGTGTGATGAGTTGGGACATTCGGCTTTGCAATGCCCATTAGACTTGGATCAAATTGAAGAAGTGAATCAAGTGTTTGGAGAGAAGAAGCAATATGACATGAACTCCAACACTTACCATCCGGGGATGAGAAATCATCCAAACTTTAGATATGGCAATTCTTCAAACCAACTCAACCCGAACTTTCAAGGAAATAACCAAAACAGTGGGGCACCATCTCAACCATTTCAAGGCCAAAATTACAACCAAGGGAATTACCAAGGTGGTCAAAATCAGGGAGGATTCAATAAAGGCTACCCAAGGAACTATCAACAAGGTAATAACCAAGGTGGGTCTTCGGGAAGTGATAATGTGTCAACTCGAGAGATTATGGATTACTTGAAAGAGATGGATAGGAAGAATGAGATTCGGGATAAAACGGTTGAGAGTTTGCAAAAGCAAGTTGGGCAATTGACGGAGGATGTATCGGAATTGAGGAAGAATCCGGGGAAGCTACCAAGTGATACGAAGATCAATCCACAACATCAAAGTGGCGGCTCAAAGAATGTCAAGAATGTGGAGATAAACAATGTAAGTCTTCTTCGTAGTGGTAAAGTTTATGATAATAAAGTTGTGCCTCCATCATCACTTGTTGATGGTGTGGTGGAGGATGTTGATGAGAATGAAGATAGTGAGCATGAACCGGAACTTGTTCTACCTAAATCAAATAAAAAAGTGTCTTTTAAAGAGGTAGAAAATAATAGGTCTAGTGGTAAATTTTATGAAAAACAAGGAAAGGATATGGAGGATAATACCATTCCTTTTCCTTTGGCTTTGATTGATCCAAAACTTAGGCCTACACTTAAGAAAAGAGGTCCCCATGAGGAAGAAATGTGGGAAATTTTTAAACAAGTGAAAATCAATATACCTCTTATTGACATAATCAAGTAAGTTCCGGCTTATGCTAAGTATCTTAAGGATTTGTGTACCCAAAAACGGCATCATAAGCTTCCAAAGAAAATTGTTTTAAATGAGGAAGTTAGTGCTGTTGTGATGGGTATACTCCCACCTAAACTCCAAGATCCGGGAGCGCCTTTAATTACTATTCAAGTTGGTGATTTCAAAATGAACAAGGCACTTTTGGATATGGGGGCGGGTGTGAGCATTCTTCCGGGAAGTTTATATGACCAATATGACTTTGGACCGTTGGAAAAAGTCGACACCACCTTGGTGATGGCTGATTTGTCCCTTAAACTCCCTAGAGGAATTGTCAAAGATGTGATTGTTAAGGTTGAGGACTTTTATTACCCCGTAGACTTTTTGGTACTTGATTTTGCACCAAGCGGTAATGTTAGGCAGCCCAAATTCATCATGGGTAGACCCTTTTTGGCCACCGCTAATGCATTAATTGATTATAGAAGGGGTACGGTTGAAATAACTTTTGGAAACCGTAAGATAAGATTGAATGTTTTTGCTAGTGTTCCTAACCCCGTAGTTAGTAACGAATGCTTCATGGCGGACGTCATTGATGAGTGCATTCCTCATGAAAATGAGGAAGACACACGGGAGAATTGTGCTTTGGTTGACAGGTTAATCTTGGAGCATAGTGAAACATTGAATAAGGAGGAAATATCGTATCCTCAGGGAATCATGGGAAAGTGTTGAACAATTTATAAACTTGATTAAACTAGGCATAAACTTAAAATTGATTGTTGGATTGATTTGATTAAAACTAAAAATGATTGAAACTTAACAATAGAATTTAATAATAAAAGGGTAGACCATTCTCACGATCCCAATTATGCTTTCAAAAGTATAACCTAACTTATATTCGTTGGAAATCACATAGACATGATTTGTTATGAAGCTTGGAATGAATGAACGTTAAGGACTAATTAATTAGGTTGTGATGATTCACGATAATGAAAACCGAGTAATTGACACAACTAAATTATTTATCCATTAACAAGATTACAATTTCATAAGAGATTATTCCAATAATTAATGATTAACAAGAAATTGAAATCAAAAGATAGATGGAATTCATTCAAAGTTATAAACAAATAATCATTCATTCAAACCAAATAACATTAGATGCAAAACACTAATCAAGAATTAAACATCTAATCCAACTTGAATATAAGAAAGGTTGAATACAATTGTCTTACATAATTGTTCACATGAGAATGATCTAAAGAGAATTAGCCTATCATCTTCATCAATGAATCTTCAATTTGGATTTTCATCTCCATGGATTTGTGATTTGATGATGATTTGAAGCCCAGGTGGCTTTCCCAGCGGCGCTGAAGGTCCTCCAGCGGTGCTTTTGCTCCTGTACGTGTTTCGACATCTGATTTTCTTCAACGATTTGATGTTTGAACTCCCCCACACTTAGCTTTTGACCAAGTGCCTGGTTTCCTTAAGACTACAAGACAAAATACTCCTGCACACTTCAATCAAAATATCAAAATGGAAATAACAAGCTTAAACATAAAAATAAAAATAAAAACGAAATACGATTGCAATAAGTTACTTGTTTCCTTCATCCGTTGGAAGCTTGCATCTGTGATTCTAAAGACATACTCATAAAATAGATCACAAATGATAAAATTCAAAACAAGTCACTAAATTGCAATTAGTCACATATTCCTAAAAATGAAAATAAAAATAAAAATAAAAATAAAAATAAAAATGAAAATACGGCTTGGGTTGCCTCCCAAGAAGCGCTAAGTTTAACGAGTCTTCAGCCGGACTCGGCCTAGGAACTAGGTTGAGGAAGGGTACGGGGTAGGCTGGGGGCCGGTTCCCGTTGGAAATCGAATGTAAAGATCAGATGTGTCTTTTAGATGCGATTTGATTCTTCTTTTCTTAAGTTCCCATGCAAAGCCCCTAGCTTTGCACCTAGCCCCGAAGGGGTTGGTCTTACTAATGTCATCCTTAGTCAAAACTACTTGGTTGTATCCCGTAGTCAAGGTTATCTTCTTTGCTTTCACGTTAACCGATGAACCTACAGAAAGCAAGAATGGTTGACCTAAAATCACATGATCTCTAGTAATCGAATCATCCTCAACTATAAAGAAATCAGTGGGGATGTCTAATCCCTCTATTCTAATGACTAAGTTTCTTATAAAGCCTTTAGTTAAAACTTTGGCTCCTCCTACTAACCTAATTTCTAAATCTCCCCATTTCACCCCATTTCCATATTTCCTCAAATTATTCTTGTAAATTCCTATGGGCAAGATATTAGATGTGGCTCTAAGGTCTATATAGGTGTTTTCAAAACAGTTAGAGTTGATGTAGCAGGGAATCCGAAAAATGCTAGGGTCACCGTAAAACTTACCATTCCGTTCTCTAGCTATTATCTCGTTCATTTTATCTCTTTCTAGGTCGGCTACACGCTCTTCTCACCTAATATTTCCTAAGATTCTCCTAACCCTATTTGCCTTCTCTGCCATTTCTTAATTGTTCCTCTACTTTCTCCTTTAATTCCTTTAATTCCATGAAACTCTCATAACAGATTTTTCTTTTAGGTTTAGTTTCTATGGTCTCTTCACTTTTTGGCGTATCTATTTGTCCATTAGGGTTTTGTTCATCATCTATTACCTCCATCCTAAGACATTCACCCTTAATCAGTTCATCCTCCTTTCTAGTTCGGACACTTTAACCCTACTTTGACCATTTGACAAATATATTTCACGTTTAAGAACATGGATGATAGCATCCGCAGCATGCAAAAATGGTCTGCCTAAAATTAGGGGTGTCACTACCTCGTTTACCGAATCAAGCACAACAAATTCAGTACAAAATTCTAATTCGTTAACCCTGACATGGACTCGTTCGACAATCCCCTTGGGTTGTCGGTAAGTCTGATCGGCTAACCGAATGCTCATGTTAACGAGTTTTAGCAAACAAAGGGTAAGTTTCTCATAAATCACAGTAGGCATAACATTAATACTTGACCCTAAATCAGCTAATGCACTAAAAAAATATTCATTATTAACAGTGCAAGGAATAAGAAAACTTCCTGGATTGTCAGATGCTTAAGGTAGCTGTGGCCCATCATCTGGTGCCTCGGTACCTTGAACTTCATCCCTACTGGTCGAGTCGTCCCCATCTTTAATTTTGCATTTTGAAGCGAATTGGGTCTCGACGACTCCTTGAAAAACAACTGAAAACGAAGTTTCGCGCGAATCTGGGCTGACGGAGCTTCCAACGGCGCTGGCATGGCCAGAGCGGTGCTGGGGCTCTCCTGGGTGGCTTCCAGCGGCGCTGGCTAGTGCTGAGCGGCGCTGGGAAGTACCTAGGTGGATGCCAGCGGCGCTGGCATCATCTGAGCGGCACTGGCTTGCTCCTGGGGGGTTGCCAGTGGCGCTGGTGGTTCCTGGACAGTTTCCAGTTTTGCGTTTTTGCTTGTTTCTTCTCCGTTTTGCTCCCGTATGACCTGTACCTGATTGGACACTTCACAAAAATCATTAGAAAGCTCAGTGGAGTCATTACCTTCGGTGAACACGACGTTCACATTCTCATTTCGTGCGATTGGTGGTTGGTACTTTTGACTCGTGCTAGGGTTACCTTTAGGGTTTGGCTTCGGATTAGTTTGTGCATTGCTTGCAAGAACACCATTTTCCTTCTTAGCACTCTGCTCCATCCATTTCTCCATCTTTCTTTCCAAACCCTTGATGGCGGATTGTTGATCTCTCACCACGGCATCCACTTTGTGGTCAAGGTTAGCAAGCTTTTCATTTAAGAACCTTGTATACTTGTCCAAGGAGTCGTGTCTCTTGTCATTCATCTCCATATACTTCTCCATCATGTTGGTGAGCTTGACAATAGGATCCTCCTTGACTTCATTTTCCGCTTTTTGTTGCTCGGGTTGACCATTACTCCTTTGCCACCTATTTTGAAAAGAACCAAAGTTATTTCTAGCATAACTAGAATTGAAGTTAGAATTACCGGGATTTCTTTGAAATAGTCCTCGTTGATAGCCTCCTCGGTATTGGTTCTGGACAAAATTGACTTGCTCGGTAGCATCCTCTTCACAATCCTCGGTATAGTACATTCCTCCGCAATTGTTGCACCCGTGTGCAATCACCTTGAGGTCTTTGACCATAATGTCCAACCGATCTTCAAAAGTAGAAAAAAGGTTAGATAAAGCTTTAAGTTCATGAATTACCTCATTGTCGGAGCTGCTCTCGATGCTAGCCACGGTTCTTCTCGTCCTCCTTTCTCGATCTCTATCATCCATATCTCGAGCTAAGCTAGCTTGCACCATATCCTCCATCATTTTGTACGCGTCATTGGTAGACTTGTACAAAAAGTTACCACCGCTGGCTAGGTCTAAATCCTTTTGGGAACTCTTGGTTAAACCATAGAAGAAAATCTCCATGATCTCGTCCTTGTTAAGTCCATTCCCGTGATAGTTTCTGATCATTTCCCTAAGCCTTTTCCATGCATCAACTAGTGATTCTCCCTCGTCCTGCCTGAAAGCCTTGATGTCTCGAAGCATTTTCCTAGCTAAACTCGGGGGAAAGAATCGCGAGACAAACTGTTCGCGAAGTTGATTCCATGTAGTGATGGTGTGCCTCTCCCGTGAGAGACGACGGAAATAAGCTAAGCTTCACATCGTCATCGGTGACGTCTCCTCTGTATTTGAACATTTTGCACAAACTGGTGAACTTGCTTACATGCTTATGGGGGTCAGATTTGGCTCGGCCGTCATATTGGTTGTCTTGGATTAACTTAAGGTGGTGGCCTTTGATTGAAACGAATCTCCTAGGTTTGGTGGGACAATAGCCGATCTCGGTGTTGGTGCAACGGCTCTCATCCTTTACATCATTGGTCGGTCGAATTTGTCCATATCGGATCTAGGTGAACTAGGTTGTGATAAAGTGTCAGTTGAGGTGTCGGATGATCCTAAATGGGTGTCTATGTTGAAAAGGTTTTCTAGGTTAAATACGGGTGGTGGAATTGGTGTGTTATTTCTCCTTCTACGTTTGAGTTTACCTAAGCTTGTAGAGAAACGCTTTACAACCGTTCTCGATCTTAAACGCATCAACTACCTAATTAATCCTGCAAAACTCAAGAAAAAGATCAAACGCACTAATATAAAAATGAAAAGAAAAATTAAACTACTTAAACTAAAAATGAAATGAAAATACTACAAAACCCTAATTTGACCTAATTTGACTCCTAAACCTAAAATGACTTAAACCCTAAGTACTGAAAAGTAACTTTCTCGTGCCGAAACACAAGAAAGGATCGAACTACACTACTAAACTAAGAATACATCGCGTCCCCGGCAGCAGCGCCAAAAAGCTATCATGGTGGTTTTATTTCTGCTTTTAAATTTATAAAATGTTGTACAAGTAATTATCCCGAAACACACACACCTACGGGCAGAGAACCCGATCGAATGTAGTATAGTTAAGTGATAAGTTACAGGATCGTTCGCAGGGACGCGTTGCTTTACCTAATCTAGTAATATGTGTAATTCTAGCGGTTGTGGGGTTGTCACGATTTCCTATTAAACTAATTAAAATACTGAAAAGTAAATAGAAGCCGCAACCGCTTATTCAGCGAGAGGCTTAGTCCGAAAATAGTTTGAAAAAGCAAATAACAGTAATTAAATTAAAATACTTGTTTGGCATCTCCGATTTCATGGTACGACCAAATATCATTCTACCTACTTGCTAGACTGTTGGAAACTTAATCACGGCTCAGATTCTCGTTAGATTCACCTTACCTAAGTAACTAGTGCTACTGAATCTAACAAATAAAGTAAAATAGATAAACGTCTACATGATCACATCGATCCAAACAAGTATTCAGCCTACTAGCCTGACATTATTAAAGGAATATCAAAGTCTGAAAAGATGAAAGACATTGTTTACCAACTAAAAGTAAAGTAAAAGAGTAGATCTAGGTTGAGGATGAAGATCGGAAGGTGTTTGAAGCTCCAAAACCTCCTTGGAATCTGCAAAGTCGACCTAGGGTTGAATATGGGCGGCTAGGGCTGCTGAATCGGCTCTCCCTTAGGGTTTTGAGGGTTACTTCGACTTAAATAGAGCTGAAAGTCGGTTGCTGGTCTGGGCCGCCCAGCGGCGCTGGGATGGGCCAGCGGCGCTGGCAGCTCCTGCTGCTTCTCGTATTGCTTCGTTCGGCTCCCGAATCACATCCTTGTGTCTTGTAACTTCATAGGCCTTCATCTTGAGTCACTTGATGCCATTTACCCTCAATCGCATCTTCCGTGAACATGCGTAAACATACGATTCATTAAGTACCGATAGTTCCGGAATATTAACTCATTTAAGACATAGAAATGAGGCCTTTTGATAGTGGTTTTTATCACAAAATGGACGCTCATCAATCCCTACACATGTGTAGGACAAGTGGAAACCACTAAAAAGGTTCATCCTACACATGTGTAGGACATGTGGAAACCACAAAAAGGTTCATCCTACACATGTGTAGGACAAGTGGAAACCACTAAAAAGGTTCATCCTACACATGTGTAGGACAAGTGAAAACCCTAAAAAGGTTCATCCTACACATGTGTAGGACAAGTGGAAACCACTAAAAGGTTCATCCTACACATGTGTAGGACAAGTGGAAACCACTAAAAGGTTCA
Organism: Erigeron breviscapus; assembly: GCA_034093135.1. Classification (NCBI taxonomy): domain Eukaryota; kingdom Viridiplantae; phylum Streptophyta; class Magnoliopsida; order Asterales; family Asteraceae; genus Erigeron; species Erigeron breviscapus. The sequence continues at coordinate 30,035,429 of CM067167.1, forward strand.
TCCTACACATGTGTAGGACAAGTGGAAACCACTAAAAAGGTTCATCCTACACATGTGTAGGACAAGTGGAAACCACTAAAAAGGTTCATCCTACACATGTGTAGGACAAGTGAAAACCCCAAAAAAGTTCATCCTACACATGTGTAGGACAAGTAGAAACCACTAAAAAGGTTCATCCTACACATGTGTAGGACAAGTGGAAACCACTAAAAAGGTTCATCCTACACATGTGTAGGACAAGTGGAAACCACTAAAAGGTTCATCCTACACATGTGTAGGACAAGTGAAACCACTAAAAGGTTCATCCTACACATGTGTAGGATGAACTTGATGAAAAAAAATGAAATTTAAAAAGTCGTCAAAAGTATATCGAGTTGCATCTCTAATGAAAGAGGACGAAATTCTAAGACTACCCATGCTTTTCGTTTCGTCTAACGATTTACGGTTTGTGAGATAAAAGTTTTTTAGTGAATTAGATAGAATTCTATTAATTTAATAAAGAGAGAGAAAAAATGGAGCTGACGAAAACACCCCTCTAGTGTTGAGAGTGTTTTTTTTATTTTTAATCTGATCCATCTAGTTTTTTTGATCAAAGAGTGGAGAGAGGTTCTTGAGTTTTTTTTTTTAAGGGTTTTCAAATAACCCCTCCTCTAGCTACTTAATCCAAACCTTATTATTGTAACAAGTAAAATATAAAAACTTTATTTTTACACAATTAAAGAATCGTATTATATACAAACTGTTTTATGCACCAACAAAATCTTTAACATATAGTACTTACGTTCAGAAATGTTTACTAAGTCGTTATTATATAGTATGTGTATGTTTATATGAATATAAAATGCTACGGAGTAGTAATAATAACAAGAAAGCTAAATCCAGAGATGGTACCAAAGCGGGGCAAAAGGGGCAAATGCCTCTCTCGAAGTTAAAGTTTTATCATATATTTTCAAAATCTTCTTAGAAATTTTTAAATTTTGTTTCTTTTTGAATTTGTTTTTTATTTTTAATCTTATCCATCCAGTTTTTTTGATCCAAGGGTGGAGAGGAGTTCTTGAGTTTTTTTTTTTTTAGGTTCTTTTTTTTTTTTTTTTTTTTTTTTTTTTTTTTTTTTTTTTTTTTTTTTTTTTTTTTTTTTTTTTTTTTTTTTTTTTTTTTTTTTTTTTTTTTTTTTTTTTTTTTTTTTTTTTTTTTTGTTTTTTTTATTTTTAATCTGATCCATCTAGTTTTTTTGATCAAAGAGTGGAGAGAGGTTCTTGAGTTTTTTTTTTTTAAGGGTTTTCAAATAACCCCTCCTCTAGCTACTTAATCCAAACCTTATTATTGTAACAAGTAAAATATAAAAACTTTATTTTTACACAATTAAAGAATCGTATTATATACAAACTGTTTTATGCACCAACAAAATCTTTAACATATAGTACTTACGTTCAGAAATGTTTACTAAGTCGTTATTATATAGTATGTGTATGTTTATATGAATATAAAATGCTACGGAGTAGTAATAATAACAAGAAAGCTAAATCCAGAGATGGTACCAAAGCGGGGCAAAAGGGGCAAATGCCTCTCTCGAAGTTAAAGTTTTATCATATATTTTCAAAATCTTCTTAGAAATTTTTAAATTTTGTTTCTTTTTGAATTTGTTTTTATGAATTTTTTAATTTTGTTTCATCTAGTTTTTTTGATCAAAGGTGGAGAGAGGTTCTTGAGTTTTTTTTTTTAAGGGTTTTCAAATAACCCCTCCTCTAGCTACTTAATCCAAACCTTATTATTGTAACAAGTAAAATATAAAAACTTTATTTTTACACAATTAAAGAATCGTATTATATACAAACTGTTTTATGCACCAACAAAATCTTTAACATATAGTACTTACGTTCAGAAATGTTTACTAAGTCGTTATTATATAGTATGTGTATGTTTATATGAATATAAAATGCTACGGAGTAGTAATAATAACAAGAAAGCTAAATCCAGAGATGGTACCAAAGCGGGGCAAAAGGGGCAAATGCCTCTCTCGAAGTTAAAGTTTTATCATATATTTTCAAAATCTTCTTAGAAATTTTTAAATTTTGTTTCTTTTTGAATTTGTTTTTATGAATTTTTTAATTTTGTTTCATTTTAAAAAAAAATTTGTACCATCTCCACTTAAATCCATACTAAATTATCATGAAAGAAAGAAAAGAAAAGAGAAATGTGTCACTTTTTAGTATATTAGAGGCTACCCAATACCTCTCGTTCCCCTCTCGTCCGGCATGGAGGGACGAGTCCACACCATTGGGTGGGACTCGTTCATGGTTCGTTCGAGTCACTCGTCCCTCCTACTCGTTTCTGAAATTAGCAACGGCTATATTCAAGGAAGAAGACAAAAGAAAACAAGTTTCTGAAATTAGCAAAACAGGCCCCTCTAACGGTCATTTTGACCAAAACAAGTTCAAAAAAGTGACACTTTTAGTCTTTAACGGCTAGTTTTTCTAAATTCCTATATATACACTTTAATTGAACCACCAAATCACACCACTATTTCATATATTCAGATATATTATACCAAAACACACTTTTATATACACAAATCATCATGAACAACATGTTTCCTTCGAGTATATCAACGTACACGAGACCGGATTTGTTTCCTAATGAATCCGACGATGATGAGCTTATGGGCATCATGGCCGATTGCGTTGATTTGCTTGAAGAAGGTAAATCATCAAACCCATTCATACCCCGTATGACCATCCAGAGAGATCGATATGGTGCTCAACAACGCCTAATGGAAGATTATTTTTGCGAAGACCCAAAGTATTCGTTGAAGAGTTTAGGCGACGATTTCGTATGTCGAGGCCTTTGTTCATGCGCATAGTGAACAATATAATTTCATACCCATCTTGACATCCAGGAGCTGTGCCCTTGCATTTTAAAAGAATGCAAGACAAGCTCGTCGATTCTCGAGGAAGGATTGGTTTTAGTACAATCCAAAAGTGTGTATGCGCCAGACGTCAGTTGGCGTATGGCTACAATCCCGACTCGCTTGACGAGTATCTACAGATGGGTGAAGAAACAAGTAGATGTTACCCAGACTATTACTGTAAATGTGTGTTTGAACTTTAGAGGGATGAGTACTTGCATAGACCAACACCAGAGGACATACAACGCTTGTATGCTCGACACGAGGAGCTTCATGGTTTCCCGGGCATGTTTGGTAGCATTGATTGCATGCACTGGCCTTGGAGAAATTGTCCCAAGGCATGGCAAGGTCAATTTACGCGTGGTGATCACGGTCATCCAACCATCATGCTTGAAGCGGTAGCATCGTACGATTTATGGATTTGGCATGCTTTTTTCGGCACCGCTGGTTCGAACAACGATATAAATGTCCTCAACCAGTCGCCTTTATTTAGGTAAGTTTCAATTTAGTTTATTGCATAACACGAAATTGTTCATATTTTAATGTCTTGAAATTTAGTTTAATTTAGGGAAATCATTGAGGATCGTGCTCCTGATAGTTCGTTCACTGTTAACGGCACCCACTACAAAAAAGGTTACTATCTCGTCGACGACATTTATCCGGAGTGGTCAACTTTTGTAAAGTCGTATTCATGCCCTCAAGATGACAAGCAGAAAAAATTTAAAAAGTATCAAGATGGCACATTCTAACCCAACCAGCAAGATCAAAAAGTGTGAATCGGATTCGTCGAATAATGTACGCGTGTGTTATATTGCATAACATGAAGGTTGAAGACGCAAGGTACGCCATAAGCTCACTCGAGAAGGGCGATGACAACGATCCAGTCGTCTTACCTGAGAATTCTTAAAAATAACATTTGTTTCCTCCACTTGGGATTAATTTGTATGCATCTCTTAATTTATATGGACTTCAATTCAATCATCGAAGTCCACCCATCGTTTGAAATGGACGTTTGGACAGTTAACAAAAACGCTATGGTTTATGGGAAATTCAAATTATGATTTTTAATAGATAAAACTTATAAATTTTGTTTTAATTATTAGATGTTTAGTAGCAAAAATACAAGACTTTTTAAGGTGATTTTAACATGATAATAAATTATACCATGTAACGTTCTTCAAGGGTTATCTGACAAAACTTTGAGTAAACATTGTATAACCAGAATTTGGTTGCTATATGCTATTTCCTTTACACACTCTTCCTCCAATCATCCTTGACTATTTTGTCATTGGTATACAAATTATCATTGGAGCTGATGTCAATGTTTTCAGAATTCGATAAATTAAATTATTTCCATTTACAATTCAATTTATACATATTTCATGAGACCCAAATATTGTGATACATTTTCACCTAGGATTTCCAGTTATTTAGAGGCAGTGCCAATATTTGGCAAACTGACAAGTTTTGACTTGTTTTTTAGCCAATATGAGCCTGTCACGTGTCGAGCCAAAAACTTGGCAATTCTTGCCAAATCTTACCAATTTGTAAGGTGTAGTGTCAATTCTTGTCAAATGGAGCTGATGTTAGTCTTGAGAACATCAAAAAAAAAAGTAACAAATAAAGTTCCCAACGTTCATTACAATTGGCCAAAAAGAGCCGATGTTACTTGCCAAAAGAGCCAATGCTACTTGCCATGCCAATGGAAGGGGTGCAATGGAGCCAAATTGTCAATTTTGTCGATGCTACTTGCCGATGTTATTCGTCGACTATATCCTTGCTCCTTACATAGCTTCAATTTCAAAGTAGGAGTTATATTTATTTAATTATAACCTGAACTCTATTCATCTAGAGTCTAGACTCCATTTCTCTATAGGTTGTGATATTCGTACCACGTAAATTGATAAATTTACCACAACAGTGCATTAAACAGTTGTACAATATGTTATATAATTTATACTTTATGGTAAATTTATCAATTTTGGTGGTACTAATATCACCACTCTTTCTCTATTATCAAATTTAAAAGAGAAAATTTCATTACATACCCCTGGGGTATGTCATATTATTAAGTTTCGCCCCTCTCATTTTTTCTTATCATTACATACCCCTATGGTGATTTTTTGCTTCATTACATACCCCTTACCCTAACGGACGTTAGTATGACTCCGTTAACCCCTACATGTGCAATGCACATGAGGGTATTTTAGTTATTTACATATTGAACAACCTCCCTCTTCTTCTTTCTTCTTTTTCACTTGCTTCTCTCCCTTAACAATCTTTCTTCTTTTCTTGCTACTATCTCATCAATCCACATATCATTAACAAAAAATTCTAACCAAACTTATTTTCAAACCGTCATCTAATAATCATAAACAATTTACCATCATAAAATTTTTATTCTTCAAAATTATATATAATAACATGAACAGATCCATGTAAACCCATTTCATATCACAATAACAAACAAATAAATAAATACAATCTTTATTAAACAAAATCAGATAACTAGTTATCTAAATTTTCAAAACACACCTGCAAAACCCAAAACCCATACCTTCATATATGGAAAATCTTCCAACTCAAGATCTGTTCACCTTACCCGCGTTTATCGATAGATCCTTATGTTTCTTTCTTTTTTTTTTCTTTTTTAATAAAAAACAACTCTTATCAAACCCAACAAACTACTTTTTGTTTACAACCATAAAGATGAAAGACGAAACCCAACCCAAAACGCGACATCAAAATGAGGATGAATGATGAACCCCCAAAACAACAACTCATAACAAAACATGATGGTGGTGGTTTCCGGTAGTGGTGATTGTTTGTCACCGGCGGTGGAAGTGGAGAGATATAGATCTAGTGATATTAGAAAGTTGATTTGATTTGTGTGTTTTGTTTGTGTTTGTATAGATATAGATATAGATATACACACACATATATATATGTATTGTACAGATTTTGGTTTTGGGATATACATCATCATCATAGTCTTGAATTCATTTCGATCGTATTCTGGTGAGTTCGAAAGTAAGAGACAAAAGTTTGCTTGGAGGACTTGTTGGTTTTGGTTTGCAAAATCGAAGAAAGGAAAATGATCAATATGATGGGTATAATTAATTGCAGGAAAAAGAGAGAATAATATATATGATGTTGGTTTATAGATCATGATGATGTTGGTTTGGGAAACTTTTTGGGAAGAATTGTTATATGGATTATGATGATGTTGGTTTGGGAAAAAAAGGATTTTGAAGGAATGGTTTTTTGATCTTTTTGTGTCAAATGGGTGGGTAAAAAAGTGTTATAGGGATATGTTATATGAGAATGGACAAAAATACCCTCACGTGGTATGTACGTGAGGGGGTTAACAGAGACTCACAAACGTCCGTTAGGGTAAGGGGTATGTAATGATACGAAAAATCACCATAAGGGTATGTAATGATACGAAAAATGAGAGGGCCGAAACTTAATAATATGACATACCCCAGGGGTATGTAATGAAATTTTCTCAATTTAAAATAAAAATACTTTCTAGGAAGAAAAAGTCTACAACTATGTATATCATCAAAAGCTGTTCAAAAAAAAAATGTATATCATCAAAAGCATACAGAAAACAATAATATATAATACTAGTATTATTCATATTTATATTTGTTTAGTAAAGTGAGAGTGATAGGACTCCTCATACCATGTTCTCCATGAGTAGTCAGTCTTTGTTCACTTAAACAATTTTTTTACATAATAATAAAGAAAAAAAAACAACACAAAAGTGACAGACTAAGACAAGTGAAGAAGACGACATCGCTGTGTTTTCTCTTTCTTTCCTTTGTTTACAAAATTTCACAGCTTTTTTATTTTATTTTTTTGATTAGTATTTGTATACATATATATAGAAGATATATCTCAAAAAATCACTTTCAAAAATCAAATCCTAAAACTGAAATGTATTCTGGGATTCATTCAATATCATTGGATGGTGGTGAATATGGAGTGGTGGGTCAGTTAGATGGCAACAATAACAATACTTATGTGGGTGGTGATCCTTGTTTGGTTTTGACTACGGATCCGAAGCCCCGGCTTCGGTGGACGTCGGAGCTCCATGAAAGATTTGTTGATGCTGTTACTCAACTTGGTGGCCCTGACAGTTAGTCCCTCTCTTTTTCTTTTCTTTTGAGTTTTTTTTTTTCTTTCCATTTTTTGATGTATAATTTCGTGGGGTAATGATAAGTTGTGTATATTCATAGTTTTTTTTTTTTTGATTACCATAACAATCAGGTTTATGGTTAACAGTATCACACAGTAAAAGTACTCAGTGATATTTATTTCTGTGTAAAATAGTTTACCGTGTGTCAATATTAGGGGTATAATTAGCAAAATGCTATTATTATTTTAGTATAATTTTTCGGGCAATGATAATTTGTGAATCCTTTATAGCTCATAAAGTTTGAAACTTGGGAGTTGGGACTCATTGTTACTCCTTTTTTTAATTTGGAGTTAGATATAATTTTGTGGGTAATAATATCCTGTGTGGCTTTATGGGTTTTAATCATTTATTGCTTTTAAAGTTCTGAACTTGGGACTGATATGTTAGGGGTTTTTTTTTTCTTTTTCTTTTTTGAAAAATTGATGGTAAAGCAAACTTGACGATAAAGAATCTTAATGTAAGTTTTCATTTGGAAAGTGTTTATGTTGACCCCTAAAGTCCAGGTGCATCTTTCTTTTTCCCTTTTTTTTGGTCTGAAATTAAGGGTGAATAGTAATTATAGGTCTTCAAGTGATTATCATGATTTTTGGCTAGAAGGAGAATTTTGATAACGAGTTATTTAGTAAACTAGATGAAGATGATTAGGTATAGTTTAGTAAAGTACACTTATATATTTATGTCAATAATAAGTTCATATAGAGCAAGCTCATACATGCTTCTTAAAATCTGGTTATGTAGTTTGGCCCTAGATAATCTGAATGTCAGAAAGTGAGGAAGACGATAATTAGCATATCACAAAAAGTTTGAACTCGCAATAATCAGTTATGGAAAATGACTTTGAAAGTTCCAAATGACGCTTCATGTGATTTACACGGGTTAATCTTATGAAATTCTTATATCCGAAATGTTTCTACCGTAAGTATTAAATTTGGAAACACTTGGTTCTTAATTCTTATCTGGTCAACTGTGTGCAGTCATTGTCGTAGACAAATTTGAGAAGTTTTTTTAATTTGTCATTGTATGATGAGAAGATTCTTCTCTTATTTATATCTTATTATCTTATTATAATGAGTTTAGTTGTGTCATGAGTTTATCGTGTTTAATAATACATCGTACTGCAGTTTGGCCGTGGTTTGTTGCTGAGTATGATGGATTCTAATATTCTATGCACCATTCAAGCTTTCTTGTTAATTAGGAGTAATATTTATGTCACACCGATAAAAGGTGGCTTTAAAGGAAATTATCATGCATATTTGGATTTATTACCAATTACACACGACGTTTGATGATATGTTTGGTGTCTATCAGTATCATGCATGTTGACATGCAGTGTTTGTTGAATGCTGGCTTATTTCAGTGGTTCATAACGTTTAGTATTTTATGCTTGAAGGCGGTATAGCTGTTTTTGCTGGGATTTCCTATTTACTTTAGAAGGTTTGAGAATCTATGTTAATTCCAAGATATAATGTTTGACTTGGTTAAGACTTCATTATTTTATTATGCATGTATAGATATATATATATATATATATATATATATATATATATATATATATATATATATATATATATATATATATATATATATATATATATATATATATATATATATATATATATATATATATATATATATATATATATATATATATATATATATATATATATATATATATATATATATATATATATATATATATATATATATATATATATATATATATATATATATATATATATATATATATATATATATATATATATATATATATATATATATATATATATATATATATATATATATATATATATATATATATATATATATATATATATATATATATATATATATATATATATATATATATATATATATATATATATATATATATATATATATATATATATATATATATATATATATATATATATATATATATATATATATATATATATATATATATATATATATATATATATATATATATATATATATATATATATATATATATATATATATATATATATATATATATATATATATATATATATATATATATATATATATATATATATATATATATATATATATATATATATATATATATATATATATATATATATATATATATATATATATATATATATATATATATATATATATATATATATATATATATATATATATATATATATATATATATATATATATATATATATATATATATATATATATATATATATATATATATATATATATATATATATATATATATATATATATATATATATATATATATATATATATATATATATATATATATATATATATATATATATATATATATATATATATATATATATATATATATATATATATATATATATATATATATATATATATATATATATATATATATATATATATATATATATATATATATATATATATATATATATATATATATATATATATATATATATATATATATATATATATATATATATATATATATATATATATATATATATATATATATATATATATATATATATATATATATATATATATATATATATATATATATATATATATATATATATATATATATATATATATATATATATATATATATATATATATATATATATATATATATATATATATATATATATATATATATATATATATATATATATATATATATATATATATATATATATATATATATATATATATATATATATATATATATATATATATATATATATATATATATATATATATATATATATATATATATATATATATATATATATATATATATATATATATATATATATATATATATATATATATATATATATATATATATATATATATATATATATATATATATATATATATATATATATATATATATATATATATATATATATATATATATATATATATATATATATATATATATATATATATATATATATATATATATATATATATATATATATATATATATATATATATATATATATATATATATATATATATATATATATATATATATATATATATATATATATATATATATATATATATATATATATATATATATATATATATATATATATATATATATATATATATATATATATATATATATATATATATATATATATATATATATATATATATATATATAATTTCTTATACGCATGATTATTTTAATCCAGATAATTAAAATCATAATCACTTTTACCCTAACACTTGTAACTGCTTAGCACACATCGAAACATCCCCAACATTGGAAGTTGCACGATTGTTTTCTTCATTTATGTGATTAGCTTGCTAGTCACAAGTTTTTGCTCCATTTGAGGATGTGAGAGATTGGTGTTTCTAGTTACCATCTTCTTTATCACTAATAATTGTTGGATTTATAGCATCTTGCATTGCTGAAAGCCAGGACACAGGCTCATCCACAACATCATCAACAAGAATGATGCCACCAGATTCAAATGAGTATGTTCATTTATGGAATTCCTGACATCTGGGGTTATATGATTACCTGTGCTAACCTCGTTAATTGCTTTTATGAACAGTGGCTTTCAGGTTACAGAAGCTTTGAGAGTGCAGATGGAAGTTCAACGAAGATTGCATGACCAACTGGAGGTTAGTTCAGTAATCTGACATGTTTTAGAGTATTGATTCGGATTATGTAATCAAAAAGTTCAGCTGAAAAGAAATGGATTCGATTATCAATAGGGTCGAATAGGATCAAATGTGGAACAGGTCAACCTACTAAATATTTTTATTAGAGAAATTGATTATTAATGTAATAAATATATTTTCCGGACACATTTGAAAATTGAAACTACTTGTGTAGTAAAAAAGTGGCCAAGTTTTTTTTCGGTCTACAGAGCCAGCCAGTACAAATAGCACCCATTCTGACCTGTCATTTTGCCTCCTCTTCTTTTCATTGAAACTAGCACGGTTTGTAGGTCACCGAGTTGTTTACTATTTTGCTTATATTGCATTCTTGATTGTAAAAAGTGGAGAGGGGGAAATTGTTTTTGAAGATGTGGAGAAAACTTGTAAATTTCGGTGCTTTGGGCTTTTTTTACTAATAGACAAGACAGGAACCAAATGGAAAACTTTGGCTAATTTTCTCTTCAGAACTTTCCTCTCAAAGGCGGAGATTTAGAGAGAACAATTATTTCCTTTCATTATAACTCAAAAATAGAGACAACATATTATTCTCTTCCGTTTGTTACGACTCATAACTCAGATAAAGAAAATTGTGAATCAATTTTTCCTTCTCTCTTCTAACTTATACTTCTTTTTATTGCTGCTCTTGAATTGCCAAATTTTAACAAATATATTTGATATGTCAATTTTGATTATGTGCTTGAAAAATTGCCAATTTGAGATGGGTTGACTAGGTCAAATGGGTCAAAATTCATCCAAAAATTTTTTTTTTTTTTTTTTTTTTTTTTTTTTTTTTTTTTTTTTTTTTTTTTTTTTTTTTTTTTTTTTTTTTTTTTTTTTTTTTTTTTTTTTTTTTTTTTTTTTTTTTTTTTTTTTTTTTTTTTTTTTTTTTTTTTTTTTTTTTTTTTTTTTTTTTTTTTTTTTTTTTTTTTTTTTTTTTTTTTTTTTTTTTTTTTTTTTTTTTTTTTTTTTTTTTTTTTTTTTTTTTTTTTTTTTTTTTTTTTTTTTTTTTTTTTTTTTTTTTTTTTTTTTTTTTTTTTTTTTTTTTTTTTTTTTTTTTTTTTTTTTTTTTTTTTTTTTTTTTTTTTTTTTTTTTTTTTTTTTTTTTTTTTTTTTTTTTTTTTTTTTTTTTTTTTTTTTTTTTTTTTTTTTTTTTTTTTTTTTTTTTTTTTTTTTTTTTTTTTTTTTTTTTTTTTTTTTTTTTTTTTTTTTTTTTTTTTTTTTTTTTTTTTTTTTTTTTTTTTTTTTTTTTTTTTTTTTTTTTTTTTTTTTTTTTTTTTTTTTTTTTTTTTTTTTTTTTTTTTTTTTTTTTTTTTTTTTTTTTTTTTTTTTTTTTTTTTTTTTTTTTTTTTTTTTTTTTTTTTTTTTTTTTTTTTTTTTTTTTTTTTTTTTTTTTTTTTTTTTTTTTTTTTTTTTTTTTTTTTTTTTTTTTTTTTTTTTTTTTTTTTTTTTTTTTTTTTTTTTTTTTTTTTTTTTTTTTTTTTTTTTTTTTTTTTTTTTTTTTTTTTTTTTTTTTTTTTTTTTTTTTTTTTTTTTTTTTTTTTTTTTTTTTTTTTTTTTTTTTTTTTTTTTTTTTTTTTTTTTTTTTTTTTTTTTTTTTTTTTTTTTTTTTTTTTTTTTTTTTTTTTTTTTTTTTTTTTTTTTTTTTTTTTTTTTTTTTTTTTTTTTTTTTTTTTTTTTTTTTTTTTTTTTTTTTTTTTTTTTTTTTTTTTTTTTTTTTTTTTTTTTTTTTTTTTTTTTTTTTTTTTTTTTTTTTTTTTTTTTTTTTTTTTTTTTTTTTTTTTTTTTTTTTTTTTTTTTTTTTTTTTTTTTTTTTTTTTTTTTTTTTTTTTTTTTTTTTTTTTTTTTTTTTTTTTTTTTTTTTTTTTTTTTTTTTTTTTTTTTTTTTTTTTTTTTTTTTTTTTTTTTTTTTTTTTTTTTTTTTTTTTTTTTTTTTTTTTTTTTTTTTTTTTTTTTTTTTTTTTTTTTTTTTTTTTTTTTTTTTTTTTTTTTTTTTTTTTTTTTTTTTTTTTTTTTTTTTTTTTTTTTTTTTTTTTTTTTTTTTTTTTTTTTTTTTTTTTTTTTTTTTTTTTTTTTTTTTTTTTTTTTTTTTTTTTTTTTTTTTTTTTTTTTTTTTTTTTTTTTTTTTTTTTTTTTTTTTTTTTTCTTTTTTGTTATTTTTTTTTGTTTTATCCTTTCAAGTAACACCATTATATCCCTATCAACCACCACCAACCATTTATATCCTCTTGTTTTCCTTTCTAAATACCAGATCAAAACACAAGATTATTCAAACAAATGCACCCACTTTATTACTAATCATAAACCACCAAATCATTCCATCACCTCTATTTTCATGTAAAATCCACATCTAGTTCATATACATATACATACATATCTATATATGAATCTGTATCTATGCGTTATATATACATTTATATATTAAGATCTGTTTATATGAATCACATTTATAATTCATAATCGCATTGATAATCGGAGACGATGACCGCTCATCTCCAATCTTACCTCCGCACTGTTGACTACCAGAAATGCAACCGTTGACCGCCACCTCTCTACCAACTACCGCCACTGACAGTTGCTGCATCTATATTACCCGATCCGAGTTTCTAGTGTGGAAAAGATGAGATTTTTTGAAAGGTTTTTATATATTAATTGGTATGTATACATATACATGTAGATCTAGATATATATTGCACATGTATATGTATTTATATTTTTTGGATATGGTGGTGTTTATTTAGTTGGTATATTATTGTGGTTTGTGATTTTTATGAAATATAGTTTAAGGTATATTAGTAGACAGTATTGTCATATATATGTAATTTAGGAATATAAGAGTTGTTTTTGAGGTTCATTGATACTGATATTTAGTTTGAGTTAGCTAGTTGTAGATTTAAGAACTTATATATGTGTTTGAAAATTATGAGTGAGTTTTGATGGATATTCATATGGATTGGATTTGTGATTTGTTTATTAGGATATGAATTTCAATTTTAGATATAGCATGTTTGTTTGGAGTTATGATTTGCCTAAAAGTAAAAATGAGTTTTGATGGATTCGATTAAATATGATGTATTTGGTACTTATGAATATGATGATGACGATGAATATAAGAGAAAAAGGTTGAACAAGATCGGATGAGTAGCAGATAAAAGAAAGTGACACAAGATAAGTGAAAAGACAAATTTACCCCCTTGTGAGTGGCACATGGCATATATAACGGTACGGTTCTGTCAAATTGGACCAAGATTGCAACTAAAACATGTTTCTAGGAAATTCAAGTGAGGGACTGCCGATGCGAAAATTAAAAAACCACAGGGACCATTCTTGCATTTAACTCTAAAAATAATTCCAAATAATGGGTTAGTAATAAGTCAAAGAATGGTAAAGGTAAAAAAAATCGTTGCCCCATCACCGTCCCCACTGCCACCCCCACAACCGTCACACCACCACCTCCGCCATCACTACCCCCACCGCCACCTAACAGTAATTTATTCAAAAATCTCATCAATATCATTAATTTTAGACTATAACAGTAATTTAACATCAAAGATCTTATTTGAATTACCTATTTGAAACTCTGAAAAGCAAAAAAATTTGAAATTTATTCGAAAAATTGCTACTTTTGAAAGTATATATAAAGATTGAAAACTTAGATGATCCAAATAAAAAAACATAGGAGGAAAGAGTTGGATTTGGAAAAGATATAGCTGTTGGTATGATATATAGAGACAAATAGATAAAGAAACAATTTATTATTAGTAGAAACATATATATTCTAATAGTTTACATGGAGAAGGATTGTTTGATTTGATCTATTTAATTATAAATATATAGTATATTAATGTAAAGAGTTAATTTATTTACATAGTTACATGTTCTATTTCATTAACATATTATAACTAGATTTGTCTCCGAAAGACGTAACGTTTATTGTGTATGATAAGACATAAAATTAGAACGTGCGTTAGAAACATTATATAATAACTATATTGATGCAAATAATGACACCTAGATAACAATAATGTAATGAGCTATTAACATAATATGTTGGTAAAATAACTTCAGACGTCGTCGGAGACAAAACATTTATTGTGTGTGATTATAATGTATTTTAAAAAGTCATACAAAAACAATATTAATATAAATGATAATACGTGAGTAACAATAATGTAATGACTTATAATAATATTATATGTTGGTAAAATAACCTCAGACGTCGAGGAGACAAAACATTTATTGTGTGTGATTATAATGTATTTTAAAAAGTCATACAAAAACAATATTAATATAAATGATAATACGTGAGTAACAATAATGTAATGACTTATAATAATATTATACTAACATAATATTATGTGGTAAAAGAAAAACATCTTTAATCAATTATTTACATAATAGATGTTAATTAAATTTATTTTACAAACTCTACAAATAAAGATGTAACATAATTTAAAGAATTGAAAGTAAGACATCTTAGAATATTTGAATATGTAATTTTTATGATATATAAAAGATAACTTAAATATGTTACATAATGAAAAGTTTAAAAAGAAAAGTAAATAAACATGCCAAAAAGAATGATTAAAGAGGTTTTACATAAAAGATGTTAATTAAATTTATTTTACAAATCTACAAATAAAGATGTAACATAATTTAAAAAGTTGAATGTAAGACATCTTAAAATATTTGAATATGTTATTTTATGAAAAGATAATTTAAGTATGTTATATAATTTAAAAGATTAAAAAGAAAAGTAAATAAACATGTCAAAAAAATAATAATTAAAGATGTTGTATAATAAATGGCTTAGTTATTTAATAAAAAAAAAAATGTTCCCAAGATTCGAACTTGGGCCACTGACTCCGTAAGATGTTTAAGTTACACGCCAAACGAATGAACCAAGTTATGTTGTTTACAAATTTTATCCCATGCCCAATATATATATATGTAACTAACGGATTAAAAATGGAGAAAAAATGAACCTATGTGAGGAGCACGCAGTCCCATACTTCTCTTTTTATGATAGTACGAGGTATGACCCCGGGCGTTGCTCCGGAAGATATTAACGATACTTTGATAAATAATATAATTTGTTACAAACATAACGTTTACCAATAATAACGTACCAATGATGTTGGGCTCCAATGATCATGATTGCGCGAGTTTGCGTGTACATATTTTTTAATGATATTTTTTAATGGACTATTACAAACATAACATCGTATATGTGTTTAATCTCAGAAATAACATTTAATATTTTCATGAGCAATACTCCAACGACGTTCGGGCGTTCCTGAAGGACGTTACGTTTATTGTATATATAGTAACATATAATATTTGAGATTGACCTTTCTAACACTTTATATTTAATTAGCTTCCCGCTTATACTTTTGAGATCGGCCAAAAGTTTTAACCAACAATCACAACTAAACAATCGTATAAAGTGACAAAGTCAGTAGATAGTTTTTCACTTAATGACACTTCGATAATGTTGATATGATATGTTACGAACTTTTTTATGCAATAATAATACAGATAACATATATAATATGCTGACATGTAACGATAACAAAATATAGAATAAAAACGAAATTTAAAAGTACATATTTTATTATATAACGCGTGATATTAACATTAACACTTGATAACAACTAATGATTATGAAAATATACAATTAAGAATGTCACGTGAATATAATTAATTATTGATGATCAAAATAACAACTCTTTATGACATTTTCTGGAATTTTTTTTTTTTTAGTGTTGCATAATAATTTTTTTTTAAAACAGATTGCATAATGATATGTATATTTGTGATATTGTGATATAGTAGAAACAAAAGACAAAATAAGTTAAATCATAAAAATAAGTTATATGATTGTATTATAAGATAGAGAGAAAAATTGAGAGCGGAGAAGAGGTAATCTTATTAATTAAACATATCAATAGAGTTACAAGAAGCCTTATATTTATAGGCTAAGAAATAGAACATTCTAGAGATTATGATGACTCTAATATGGAAGTGAATATCCATACTATATTTAATATTACAATACTCCCCCTTGGATATTCACACTTTATTATACGCAAATATGACGTTTGCTGCCTCATTAAAAACCTTACCAAGAAAAACCCAGTGGGATAAAAACTCGGTGAAGGGAAAAAGAGTGCAGCGCGTATAATACTCTCCCTCATTTGAATATCCGTCTTCAAAATATCAAATGTCGATCTTGTATACAAATGACTCAATAATCTGCCAAATTATTGCTCGATCAGGTTTGATGAAGATTGATTGTGTCACCGTCTTCTTGATCATATGTTGAGATTGAATCTATTATTGTCTTGTCTTGATCTACACCACACTATATTCAAATGATACCGTTGAACATTACTTGCTAGTCGTGAGGCTACATTCTTCTTAGGTGTCTTCATTATTGATCTTTGACTATGAACATCTTCATAGTTAGATGATATAGTTGTTAATGAGTGTTTGATCTAAATGAAATCTTGTAGTATCGTCACTTGTGAAAACTAAATTATTCGTGTATGTGCTTCTAGCATCAACATATCCAATCATCTTTGTAAGTGAACTCTTTTGATCAAATAATCTCATATCTCATGTATCGAATTATGTCTTCAGTTTCATCCAGCGATAGCTTGTTGATTCGGAGCCATTTATTGCTAACACATTTATAGAATGATGTAATATCGGGGATATGCAGTACTATCATTAGTACTGATAAAATACATCAACATCCCATTTGCGGTTCGAAAACCGATAATAGCTTAATGAGTAAGCCTTGCCAATATTGAAGCTCTTTGACCTTTCGTCAATATACTTTCATAAATGGACAAAAGTCTCATTCAATTTATGCTCGATTTTTTGAGATAATACAACACTAAGTTGTAGTATATCCATCTCTTCATGAGATTCAGTTATATGAATTTTGACATCCATTTATTAATTATCTATGTATCTCCCCATTGGATGTCCAATTTGCAAAAGTATGTCTCGTTAATAAAAGAGACGTCACGAACAATTGTACCATATACACATATATTGTTGTGTCATATAATGACATAATAATTTTGAAACGAATATTGTTCGTCATAAACATTCATATATATGTTGATCATTGAAAATATGATACATGCTCCAAGCATTTTATATCCAGGTGATACTTTAAGCCATTTGCGGGCTTTAATGATAGCAAGGAGATACAAATAACTATTTGTATATCACGGTATTCAAATCTACCAATAATATGATCAACCATGGGAGAAATATATTAGGTCTCTGCGAAAATTCATTGTAGCATCAATTGCGCCATATAAATCAATATATCAATTTCTCATTTCGCTTTAGCAAAGACCGATTTATATAAAGTATGCTACACATTCTTATGTATGGACTTCATGTCCAAAAATTTTGTGCACGATAAAAGGCTTTAAATATTCGGTAGCATTATTCGCATTGCTATTTTAGCCAACGTATCTCAAATTTTGCACCTCATAGCATATATGCTCTTATAATTTGTACGCATATTTTTTAGCTTCATATAGTACACATAATCGTTGTCGACATCAAGCTTATTGCGATTCCATGCTTTCGATTCAATGCAATACTTGACATGATATATGTTTGTAAGAGATCTCTTCATTATTCAAATATCATCGGTTCTTCATGAACCATCATGTCTATTGTCTCTTTAAGACACATGTCTGGGTCTTTTCACCTCGATATGACCATCACATTTATTGCTCCTTTCTATTTTTGAGGCTTTTTTTTGGAATCGATATATACCACTTTGCATGCGTGACATAGACTTATATAAGTCATCTTTATGAGATACGATCACCATTGGAGAATTGAAAATCAAATGTATATCGCTTTATTTGATTTAGTGAGCGTATTATTCAATTACGAAACTCAAGCGAATGGATCACCATATGAACCTTATGTTCATGTTCTTTAGTAAGCTCACAAAGGATTATTCTAAATTACTTATTCTCTCCCCCTGAATGAATTGTCCATTTTTGACCAAAATTAATTATAATAGGGAGGAAGTATGATATTTTGTTGGCATGATGCAAACTCATATTGTATAATAACTTTGCCCAGACATATAATTCGGAGTTTTGCTCTCATAATCATTTAATTTGCAATAGACGCTTAATAAGCGCTTTAAGATTCACCACCATTTGCGAATGCTCGCAATCTTATTAGCTAAGCCACTATTAACGCAAACTTCATGTTGCACTTTTCATGATATATGACCATTTAGATGATGCATCGCTTTTGAATAACTAAATGGTATATTAGATGTATAGGCCACATACATCCTCTTGTATCATCTTTAGATATTTAAGGGAATGAGTCCCCACTTGGCAAGCTATTGGTGAATAATCTATATCTTTGAGAGCATATATATAAACATCATGTGTTTCATATGTTAATGAATCCACGGATTCTTAAGGTAATATTTTGCATCATAATAACCCGGGATGGTCTCACACTCTCACCGGTCATGCCAAACAATAATAACAAAATCATGGTTCATAAACTTCTCGTTATGTAACATCCCGGATTTTTAAACCAATGAAAATTAACCTTTATTATAGTTTTACCTTCAAAATAATTTCTTAGTATTTAAAATTGAGTTACGGTATTAAATTAGTCGGAATCGTAGTGGCTAGCGGGTATAATACCCTTAATTTTTGATATGGGTCGTGGCATCTTCATGGAGTGCCAGCCACTCTTTTGTTTTGTGAGTCACCATTTCTCTAGTATCATCCAAGCTTTATTCTTCTTCTTCTTGCTTCCTTTCTTTCTATTGCAATCAAATTCTAATTCTCTTAACAACTCAAGAATTCTTCAAAGGTTAATAATAATAATAATCTTCAATCACCTAAGAAATTGTTAAGTTGGGATTTGAGTGTGGTAGTGGTGGAGGCCGAAAATTATGAAGGAAAAAGAGAAGAAATTATGAAATTGAAACCCTAAACTTATGTCTTCCATTATTTGAGGTATTGATGTTTTAACCTAATTTTAATTCTTGCTAAATTATCATGTAAAATTAGGGTTCATGTAACTAATTTTTATTTGGAAATTGGGGGTTTTATTTATATTGAGTTAATTGCTATAATACAAGTTAGGGTTCTTGAAATTTAACCAAATTAGGGGTTTCTAGTTGGCTAGCATGAAAGTTTTGATGATTGTTAGTGAAAACGAAATGTGACAGATTTGGTTACTGATCTTGTCGTGGGTAAAACTCCTCTGTAAAAGATGTTTCACTTGTTGAGTTCTAAAAAGAAAATGTAGGTGTATGTGTTAGCTCGAAGTGGCACTGGACTGAGTTTAAAAGGTGGAGTAGAACTCGAGTTATGAGTTTTTGAAGTCAGTGTGGTCATTCTGAATTTTCAGCAAAAACGAATCTGTGTCAGTTTTTAAAACGAGTATAACACACTTATACGGGTCAAATATTGGGTTGGTCACTAAAGATAAAATGTACCTAAATGTGTTAACTTGAAGTGGCCACTGAAGTGAGGTCAAAATATGGTGTAGAACTCAAGTTATGGTCATTTGAAGTCAGGAAGGTCAAAACTGTTTTGCTAAGGACAACAACAACAGTGTTGGCTTTTAAAATGACCAGAAGTCACCTTTGAAGGACAATTCACATGTTAGTCACTAAAGATGAAATGTAGGTATATGTGTCATTTAAGTTTGGCCACTGGAATCAAGTAAAAAGAGTGAGTAGAACTTGAGTTATGCTCGTTTGAAGACAACCTAGTCAAATATAAAAATGGGGATTTTGTTATAAAAGTGAGTTGGCATTATGATAATGATATAAGAGATACATGTTTTGTATACCAACCCAAGAATAATATAAGATTGTAAATAATGGGTTGGGTGTTGAAATGCTAGTGTTTATGGCTAGACGATCTAGTATGTGATTGATGATCCTGTGTGCGTTTGTGATTTGTTGCTAGGTTGAAGCATACATGTTTTGTGTTCATGCGGTCTTATTGATTTATAATTTTGGTTATCGCGGAGGAGGTGAGAACTCTTGCATACAATTATATGTACGTTGGGTCGATTACCATATGATGGTGGATTCCGTGTGTGGTAATCGATTTGGCGTTAGGGCCTAATTTGAGGCCGGGACCTAAGAATCCCATAGTTGAATTGAGATGAGGCCTAAGAACCTCTTGTTGTATTGAGATAAGGCCTAAGAACCTTTGAGGCCTAAGAACCTCTTGAGTATATTGTTTAGCGTATATGGATCCATGTATGTTTTGTTAGCGCAAAGGTGAGTATGCAAGTGATGGTATGACGATACCATTGGCTACATGTGATAGTCCTTTGTGTTTTTGCCCTCCTTCGTGTGTATAAACGTATGCAAGATTATTCACCAAGCTTTGCTTACTTTTTAGTTGTTTACCCTTTTTATAGGTTGTCCCGGATGTGGAAACAAAGTCAAGTACTTGAAGTTTGAAGCTAATTTATGGATTTGAATGTTTTAGCTAAATGCAAAAAAATGGTAATGTTGATAGGACCCGTAGAGACCCCTTTGAACTATTGGCTCATGATATATTGGATTGTTTTGACAAAATTTGGTTTGGTATATTTTTGCAAAGTTAAGATATGTAATGATCTTGATTAAATGTATTTTGTAAACTTATTATCCGTAACAGGTTTTTGATGTAGATTAAATGTATTTTGTAAACTTATTATCCGTAACAGGTTTTTGATGTATATTTTTGCTAGTGTCATCTTGTGTTCTTAAGAAACACTTTGATATTTACATTTCCATGACCATGACACATATTGATCATTCCGATCGAATGTAATTGCATTCATTTTAGTGAATGGATACCACACCATTAGACGACTTTAGAAAATTTCTATGAAGTGTATACTTCATGAGCATCCATACGAAGTTGTACTCGCTTATATTTTACAAATTTTGCAACTTCACGTGCAACTAATTATAGCGAGACTTTAAAAGAATCACATGTTTGTGATTTCCATAAGTTCTTATGACCATTGTCACGAATTTTGATGTGCTCTCATATTGAGCTATTTATAATGGATCTTCGTGATTATATCACACCAATTTGTTGATCCTTTTCTTCAAGAAAATGAAAGTGTTTCAAAACTTGAAGTTTGCATATATCAATTCATCATAATATTTTATGTCAATTTTTTGACATAATCACATGGATATTGATAATCAAACCAAACTTTGATCCAACAAAATCAAAAGTTGTAGCCCGTTGCACAATAATTTATAGTTATGATTCCCAACGAAGAATCATTAAGAACTTTTGAACTACATGACGTAGTTTATTGAAATGACAAATAATGTCAGAAAAATCAATAATCTATAGTAATTTATGCTTTGAATGTGTTCAAAGAATCACACAAGAACCTTGTGTTCTTTATTCTATATGAACTACATGTAGTAGTTTTATTCAATAACTTATAGTTATTCATGCTTTGAATATGTTCAAAGAATCACACAAGAACCTTGTGTTCTTTATTATATATGAACTACATGTAGTAGTTTTATTCAATAACTTATAGTTATTCATGCTTTGAATATGTTCAAAGAATCACACAAGAACCTTGTGTTCTTTATTATATATGAACTACATGTAGTAGTTTTATTCAATAACTTATAGTTATTGTCACTTTGAATATAATCAAACTATATTAAAAGAACTTCATGTCCTTAGCAAAATATAATTGTTCCCATAATTCCAACGGGTCTTACACCGATAAATATTCATGTGTTCTCATAATTGCAACGGGTCTTTCACCGTTAAATATTCAAGCGTTGACATGATTCCAACGAGTCTTTCATCGTTATATATTCGCTTTTAAAATCCTCATGGAGGTGATGTTGGAGAAAAATCATTGATTTTTCACGCTCTTGCATAGAGGCCTTATTACCTCTCCAAAATTTATCATGATAACTACAAAGAAAATATGTAGTCGATTGTAATTATTGCATAATAAACCTTAGTTTATTAGCCCATAATGAATTCAAGCTACAATATTTATGCTTTGAATATGTTCAAAGAGTAGCAAAATAATAATATCAAAATTCATGTTCTTCAAAACATAACACTAGTTATGTCATTGAAGTCATCGGCTGCAAATTTTATTTAGGGTTTTAAGAGACTTCGTGCTGATAACGTATTATAAGATAGAGAGAAAATTGAGAGAAGAGAAGAGGTAATCTTATTAATTAAACATATCAATAGAGTTACAATAAGCCTTATATTTATAGGCTAAGAAATAGAACATTCTAGAGATTATGATGACTCTAATATGGAAGTGAATATCCATATATATTTAATATTACAATATTGTTTTCGATAATTTTATGATTGATTGATTTGGATAATTTTTTTCAATTGCTTTTAATAACTCATAATAAAAAAAAAATTAAAATAAAAGAAAAGAAAAGTGAACTTTAGAAACCCCCCATATAATTTTTATAATTTTAAAAACACCCATATAATTTCTTATAATTTTAAAAACACCCATATAATTTCTTATAATTTTAAAAACACCCATATAATTTCTTATAATTTTAAAAACACCCATATAATTTCTTATAATTTTAAAAACACCCATATAATTTCTTATAATTTTAAAAACACCCATATAATTTCTTATAATTTTAAAAACACCCATATAATTTCTTATAATTTTAAAAACACCCATATAATTTCTTATAATTTTAAAAACACCCATATAATTTCTTATAATTTTAAAAACACCCATATAATTTCTTATAATTTTAAAAACACCCATATAATTTCTTATAATTTTAAAAACACCCATATAATTTCTTATAATTTTAAAAACACCCATATAATTTCTTATAATTTTAAAAACACCCATATAATTTCTTATAATTTTAAAAACACCCATATAATTTCTTATAATTTTAAAAACACCCATATAATTTCTTATAATTTTAAAAACACCCATATAATTTCTTATAATTTTAAAAACACCCATATAATTTCTTATAATTTTAAAAACACCCATATAATTTCTTATAATTTTAAAAACACCCATATAATTTCTTATAATTTTAAAAACACCCATATAATTTCTTATAATTTTAAAAACACCCATATAATTTCTTATAATTTTAAAAACACCCATATAATTTCTTATAATTTTAAAAACACCCATATAATTTCTTATAATTTTAAAAACACCCATATAATTTCTTATAATTTTAAAAACACCCATATAATTTCTTATAATTTTAAAAACACCCATATAATTTCTTATAATTTTAAAAACACCCATATAATTTCTTATAATTTTAAAAACACCCATATAATTTCTTATAATTTTAAAAACACCCATATAATTTCTTATAATTTTAAAAACACCCATATAATTTCTTATAATTTTAAAAACACCCATATAATTTCTTATAATTTTAAAAACACCCATATAATTTCTTATAATTTTAAAAACACCCATATAATTTCTTATAATTTTAAAAACACCCATATAATTTCTTATAATTTTAAAAACACCCATATAATTTCTTATAATTTTAAAAACACCCATATAATTTCTTATAATTTTAAAAACACCCATATAATTTCTTATAATTTTAAAAACACCCATATAATTTCTAATATGAAATTTTAAAAACACCCATATAATTTTTATAATTTTAAAAACACCCATATAATTTCTATATGGGAAAAGTGAATATAAGGCTGTCCGGCACCTAAGCTTAGGTGTGGAACCCCTCACATACAAAATATTTAATATTTCTTGATTAATGAATAAATGCTTGGGCCCTATGAATTTTATGGATTAAAAAACAATATGTGAGTGTTTCACACCTAAGCTTAGATACCAAACAGCCTTATATTCCCATCCTCCTTTCTATATCTATATCTATACTCCTTTATAATAATTATCAACCCCCTATTTTTAGAAAGTGTTAGAAAATGGTTAGATGCAAAAGTATTAAATTACCCTTAATAAACACCCCATATGGAAAGGGTTATTAAAGATTACCAAATTTGCCTTTAATGAATTAATTTACACTTTAGACCCTTATCTTGCTAATTTACACTCTAAGTCATTATCTTTTAAAATATTTCCACTATTACCATTACATCAACTTACACGGTTACACCACTCGACACCAATTGTCGATGTCATCACCATCCGTCACCGACACCAATAAACCACCGTCGCCGTCGCCGCATTGCGCGGGTACAATGCTAGTTATAACTAGTATAATTACATAAGGAATTTATTATTTATAGATATCATAAATTCATATATTTTTTTTTTGATATTTAAAAAGGTATTTTTAATGAATAAGACTAAAAGAATATTTAAAATTATTTAAATGATTTATCTATTTTGGATACAATGTATAAATAATATGTCAAATTCCCATGTTATACGACCATTTGTAATGTACAATAATCTTATTTTAATTTATTAGTAGATTAGATAGTCGATCGTATAATTTAGTAATCTAGTATTGTAACATCCCAATCCTTTTATTTAACGGTTGACTAGAGTCGTTAAGTCAACATAACGTGTCGTTAAGTCTTTGATGGATTTTATGCTTATATATGGTTGATGTGATACGTGTGAGACTTGAAACGTGTAATTTAAGAGTGATTGATCGAGTATTTTGCATTCCCATTGTGATATTCAGGTAGTAAAGGTATAATGACTTTGATTTTATATCTTTTTGATCATATGAATCATTAGAAATCAGGTCTAGACCATTGGAGGGTCAATCGATGTCGAAATAACGTTTGTTTTAATGATGCAAATCATGTGTGGTTTAATAAAGAAGATTATTGCATTTTAATGGTCTAAAAATGAAGGATTTTGATGTATGAAAGTCATGTTTTTGATTTGGAGTCGTTTGGATCTGATTTGTTGTCACACCCGCCCTATCCGGGGTATGACTTACATGGATTCACAACACAAGATATACTGAACGACACAAAACGTTGTCGTTTTAAAATACATTTATATAAAAGCATTGTTCACAAATTTATATTACAATTTATGAAAGATATTATTCTTGAAAACATTTATTTAATATTAAACAATATTAAACAGTAAACAGAGACTTTAGCAAATTGACTTGTAACACCCCAAGCCAAGGCTCAGAATGTCACGGAAATCATACAGCACCAGGTGGAATTACAATAGAACAACTAAATGCAATTTAAGATTCAGTGAATCCAAAACACAATGAAAACAAGTAACAATATACAACAGGAGCAAATAGTCATCAAAGTTTACATAATAACATCCAAAGGTGGCGAACAACTCCTAAGTATAATGCAAAAGTCAGGCCAATGAATCCTTGATCCATGAGGTCCATAGTCCGGGTTTACAGCAAGCCAAGCAACTAAACTCCACGCCCTGGGAGAACCTGATTACCTGAAAAGTGTACTAAGCATAGTCAACACAAGGTTGGTGAGTTCGTAGTAATGGTTCGTAACGAACCAACATCAACAATCACAATATAAGAATAGAGGCTAGACATGACTTACAGCGAGCCTCTAAGCAACACAATATCGCCCAACAACAAGATTACACAAAAGAAATGAGAGTGTAATGAGAATGCACAAATGATATGCGTAACAATGCAAGTGCCAAATGTATGAATAAGCAAATATGCCTATCCCAAGCGTGACCTTCAATCACGTATGCAACGATACCCTTCTGCCATCGCAATGGACAAGGCTGTATCTCAAAATCATCGAGATATATATGTCTATATACTCGGGTCAGGTCTACATCCAAAATGGGTGCATACATCTATGCACCAGGATGCCGGCAATCCCCTGCCGAGGGTCCAACAATAATGTATGCAATGCTTACAAACAAATGTAAATGCATACTTCATAAACCAACAACCAATATACGATAACCTGTGCCAACAATCAATATTCCTCAAACATAACCCAGAAATCAATGTATGATAACCAAAAGCCAACGATCAATAATCAACAAAACATGAGCCACGAATCACAATATAAACCAACTATACGTACATATACTTCAGAGGATTCTACTTTCTTCAAGTCCCAGATGCTTATGTATAGGGTCACCCGCAGCCTTCCCACCACATCTAAAACCCAATGAAGGCATAACCGACTTCCATGTATGTACGTCTATCCTAATGTATAAGTAACACTTAACGAAAACACAATCCAAGTCAAACAACGAAAAGACACGTCACATCAATCCAACAATCATGTCAACAATCAATACATCAATAGATACAAGTAAACACGCCAGGTTTACACTTTTCAGCCCGAATCCCAAGCGGGTAGGGAGATACGAAACTCACCTTGATCGGCAAAGAAGTTAGTAAAAGATTACAAACGAGTAATAGGGTCCACACCTCCACAACCTATAATTATACATCAATATACTGGAATGTCAATTATACAACCTCAACAATTAGAAAATCGACACACATAAATCACAGTGACTATCCACTGCGCCGCAGTGGAGCAGAACTAGGCCCACTGCGCCGCAGTGGCCAAACTGGACGAGGACCAGAAACAATGCACTGCGCCGCAGTGGGCAAGAACTAAGCCCACTGCGCCGCAGTGGCTAAACTGGCCCAGAACCAGTAGAAAAGCACTGCGCCGCAGTGAGCAAAGGTGAGCTCACTGCGCCGCAGTGACCACCTTCTGCAGCCAGCACCAGCAGCTTCAACAAGAAACACGAACCCAAAACCCCCAAAATCGACCCAAACCAACCCAAATCGATTTGTAAAGACTTTTAACCTGCTTTGAAGCATAACTAAACATCAATGACCATAAATACACATAACCCAACCCACAAATTTAACCAAAACATCACAATCACTCAAGAATCAATCAAACCCTAACCCTAAACCTAATTTCCATTTTTACCATAAACATGTCTTGAAATCCCTTAAAACGACTAGAAACATTAGAACAAGTATAAATAGAAGTAAATGGGATGAATTTGACTTACCAAAACGTCTCCTTGCGCTAGAACCCGAAATTAGGTCAAATGGATAAAATGGTAAGAACTTGACTTGATTCTTCGATATGAAGCAAACGAGGTTAAGATGGCTAAGATTCTTGTGTTATAATCGACCCACTACTAGTTTGATGCAAGAAATGGGGTGAAGATTTAAGTGGTTCTTTTGCTTAGTTCTAGAGAGAAAGAGAGAAAGAGAATAGAGATAGATAGATAGAATGAGAAGGAAAGAAAGGATAAGGGGGGGAAAATGGGTCATTGGGGCTGGTGGGTCATGGTCTACCCACGGGCCGACCCGTTTCTCCCACAAGCCATATAAACAATCATTTACACTACTAAACGCCAAACGACATATTAACGACTCGACTAACATACCACTTAGTCATAAAATCGTAAATGGGCCCAAATTACTTCATTCAATAAGTTTGTTAGTCAAATTACACAAAAGTCAACGGGTCAAAATTCGCGGATGTTACATTATCCTCCCGTTAAAAGAATTTCGTCCCGAAATTCTTCTCTTGACGGTCCATGATCTCTACCGGTTCTTCAACAAAGTTTAGGCTCGAATCAACCCTAATTTCGTCCATAGGCACATGATGTGTAGGATCCGCCAAACACTTGCGCAAATTACAAATATGAAACACATCATGCACGCCGCTAAGCTCTTGAGGCAATTCTAGCCTATAAGCAACCTTCCCAACCCGTTCGAGAATCTTGAAAGGGACCAATATACCTTGGTGCAAGTTTTCCCCGCTTCACGAATCGTACGACGCCTTTCCAAGGTGACACTTTCAATAGTACAAATTCACCCACTTCGAATTCCAACGGTCTTCGCCTCACATCGGCATACTTCTTTTGACGCTCACGGGCCAATTGCAACTTCTCCTTGATTTGAGATATTACTTTAGTGGTTTCAATCACAATTTCTGGCCCGATAAGTTGACTCTCTCCAATTTCTGCCCAAGCTAAAGGAGAACGACATACCCTACCATATAAAGCTTTAAAGGGTGCCATTTGAATGGTAGCATGGTAACTATTGTTGTATGAAAACTCAACTAACGGCAAATGGTCTTCCCAACTTCCACCAAAATCAATCGCACACGCCCTCAACATGTCTTCAAGTGTTTGGATGGTTCTCTCGGTTTGCCCATCCGTTTGAGGGTGAAATGCCGTGCTCATGTCAAGTCGGGTACCCATGGCTCTTTGAAAGGCTTCCCAAAATTTTGATTTGAAACGGGCATCCCTATCCGAAATGATAGAAACCGGCACTCCATGCTTAGATATTATTTCCTTGATGTACAAACGAACCAAAGTGTCAAATTTATCGGTTTCACGAATGGCTAAAAAGTGAGCCGATTTCGTTAACCGATCTACTATCACCCAAATCGTGTCACGGCCGCTTCTCGTCTTCGGTAGTTTAGTGATGAAGTCCATTGAGATATGCTCCCACTTCCATTCGGGCATCACCGGTTGCACCAACAATCCGGGTGGCTTCTTGTGATCGGCTTTGACTTGTAAGCAAGTAAGGCACTCACTCACATACCTTGCCACATCACGCTTCATGCCCGGCCACCAATACAATTCCTTCAAGTCAAAGTACATCTTATCCGACCCGGGATGGACCGAATAAGGCGATAGGTGGGCTTCATTCATAATAAGCGTTCTTAAATCGCCGAATATAGGGATCCAAAGTCTTTCCACCATGTATAGCCCGTTATCATTCTTTCGGTCAAATAGTTGCTCCATGCCATCTAGGTTTTCGTTTCCAAAGTTTTCCGGTAGGGTGGCTTGAATTTGGGCTTCAATGATCCGATCACGAATGTTTGGCCCTACCGTGAGGCTCATAGCTCTAGCCCGTCTTGGTTTCACTCTCTCCTTTCGGCTCAAGGCATCGGCTACTACATTTGCCTTGCCCGGGTGATAACGGATGTCACAATCATAATCACTAAATAGCTCTAACCAACGCCTTTGCCTCATGTTCAATTCACTTTGGTTGAAGATGTGTTGGAGACTTTTGTGATCGGTATAAATCACACATTTGGTGCCATAGAGGTAATGCCTTCAACACTTCAAAGCAAACACAACCGCTCCCAATTCCAAATCATGTGTCGGGTAGTTCTTCTCATGCACCTTCAATTGCCGAGAGGCATAAGCGATGACTTTACCCCTTTGCATAAGGACGCAACCCAACCCTTGCCCCGAAGCATCACAATAAACCACAAAATCTTCTATCCCATCCGGTAATGTCAAAATAGGAGCATCACATAGCATATCCTTAAGGGTTTGGAAGGCGTTCTCTTGTTTTTCGCCCCATTCAAAGTTTTTATCTTTTTGAGTCAAAAGGGTGAGTGGTTGTGCAATACGGGAGAAGTTTTCAATAAACCTTCTATAGTAACCCGCCAATCCAAGGAATTGGCGGATCTCGGATGGCGTTTCGGGTCTTCTCCAATTCTTAACCGCTTCAATCTTGCTTGAGTCCACATGAATACCATCCTTGCTCACTACGTGACCAAGGAAGTGGACCTCTTCCAACCAAAACTCACACTTGGAAAATTTCGCATACAACTTCTCCTTCCTTAGTAATTCAAGCACTTCACGCAAGTGCTTAACATGCTCCTCCTTTGTCTTCGAGTATACAAGGATATCATCAATGAACACAATAACGGACTTGTCTAAATATGGTTGACACACCCGGTTCATCAAGTCCATGAACACCGCCGGTGCATTAGTCAACCCAAAAGGCATTACGGTGAATTCAAAATGGCCATACCTTGTGCGAAAAGCCGTTTTGGGGATGTCATCTTCATGTACCCGGAGTTGGTGATAACCCGAGCGAAGATCGATTTTTGAGAAGTGCTTAGCTCCTTGAAGTTGATCAAATAAATCGTCGATCCTAGGGAGAGGATACCGGTTCTTCACTGTGAGCTTGTTTAATTCCCGGTAGTCGATACACATCCTGAAGGACCCATCTTTCTTTTTAACAAATAGAACAGGAGCACCCCAAGGAGATTGACTAGGGCGAATGAAACCCTTCTCTTGGAGTTCCTTGAGTTGAGTTTGTAGCTCCTGCATTTCAGTTAAGGCTAGTCTATATGGAGCTTTTGCTATGGGCGCGGCTTCGGGAATCAGATTGATACGGAAATCAAGTTCACGGGGCGGAGGCAACCCCGGTAAGTCGTCCGGAAAAACATCGGGAAAATCACAAACGATAGGAACGGTCTTCAATTCTACCTTTGTGGTGGTAGCACTAAAGACTTTAGAATTTGGGGAATCGGAGATTTCGCCTTGAACCCTAAGAATTTTACCGTTGGCCAAAGGTATCTTAACAACTCTCTCACCACAATCAATCGTCGCATTAACCGCCGCTAACCAATCCATACCCACTATAATATCAAAACTACCAATGTCTAAAGGCATAAGATCGATGAAGAAGTTGACGTCCTCTAAAGTCAAGACACAATCACGGAGTATTTGGCTAATTCTAGTTAGTGACCCGTTTACCATTTCAATGTCAAGCACATAGTTTAGAGCACAAGGATGCACATCAATCAAAGGCACAAAGTTAGTAGACACGAGGCTATAATCGGCCCCGGAATCAAATAAGACGGTTGCATAGAGACCATTTAAGAGGAAAGTACCTGCTACTACATTGGGATCGTTGCGGGCTTCATTTACATTTGTCGCAAAGGCTCGGCCGCGGGGTTGCACTTGGTGACCTTGTTGTCCCCGGTTCTGATTAGGCCCGACCATTTGTAGTTGGTTGGGGTGGACTGCTACTTGCACTTGTTGTCCCACCCATCGAGGACAATTATTACGGTAGTGGTCACGACTACCACATTCAAAACATTCCCCTCTTCGTTGGTTGCCTTGAGGAGGAACGGCCCGAATAGGAGCCGCATTCATTGGGCCCGTTCTTGGAGCCCTACAATCCTTGGATGCGTGCCCAACTTGGTGGCAATTGTAGCATGCTCCACATGGAGTGGTGGCGGGATGGTGCCTGTTGCACCTTCCACAGAAAGGATGAGGCCCGGTATAAGCCCTCCTAGCCGGTTCCACCGCCGCCATTATTCTACCCCTATTAGCATTCTTGGGGTCAAACCTCCCCATTTTCCTTACCCCGCTCGACTCCCCCACTTCCTTCCTCTTAGTTGATGAGGATTTACTCAAAACACCACATCTCAACAAATCTTCAGTCACACTCCCGGCTTGGTTGACCGCATTAGCCAAGGAAGTAGGCATGTTTGAATTAACATAAGATCGGACTTGAGGGTTCAAGCCCAACACAAATTTTTGGATGGCTTGTGGCTCGGTACCCACCAAGTGAGGAATGAGAGTAGACAACTCTTGGAATCGTCTCACATAGCCCTTGTAATCGGCTCCTTCCATATTGAGGTTTGCAAATTCTATGGTTAAATTTGTAGCTCGTACGGAGGACAAAACTTGGCTTTCACTTTGTCTTTGAAGTCAATCCACTCCAAATTCTGAGTCCGCCCTAGAGTTATTTCCTGGTTCCACCAACTCAAGGCGTCATGCCTAAACATGCCGGATGCATAGGAAATCCGGTCATCGTAGGTGCAATGACTCCTTTCAATCACTGCTTCTATTGCCTCAAACCATCTTATACATTCCGTGGGACCACCTTTCCCATCAAACTCCGGTGCCCCACAACTCTTAAAATCCTTAAAGATACACCCTTGACGGTATCCACCATATTGGTTATTCATGGGCATCCCGATATTAACTCCCATTGGTTCCTCTTCCTCATATTCTTCGGCTTGAGGTTGATCATTTTCATTGTTTAAGTTTTCTGGGACCTCATTGTTTTGAGGTCCATTATTTTGCCCAAGACTCGCCGTGACTTGAGCAATGATGGTTGGCATGATACCGGCAACCGTTTGAGCGATTACCTCAGCCAAGTTTGGCTCAGGAGCTCTACCACGACCCCTACCACGGCCTCTACCACGGCCTCTACCACGGCCTCTACCTCCCTGTACTTCCGGTTGAGCTTCCGGCTGAGGCTCTTCTTCTTCAGCCCTATAGTTTGTTCGGACCCTTCTTGGTCTTTCCATTTCTATAAAACAAGTGACACGT
>CM067167.1:30069388-30149388 GCA_034093135.1 Erigeron breviscapus
TTTCAGGTAACTAATGATTCATCGATGTATTTACAGATTTAAAGGTCATAAATTGATGTTTCAGATCTGATTTTAAAAGGGTTTTTGTTTAATTAGGGTTCATGTTGTGTCTTTGGCTAATTAATGATCTAAACGGTGTCAAACGAGTTTGTAATCGATATTAATGATCAAAATATGTTTAACAATGTCAAAATCATGTTTTGGGTGAAGCCCAAGTCGTTCGTTTCTGGAAAAATCGAAGAACAAGTCGTTTTATGATTTCTGGACGAAGTTAGGGTTTTCCTGAGCTTAAGTTCGTTCCTGATGATTCCAAACGAACTTCAAATTCGTTTTTAAGGTTCTAAGTTCGTTTTAGTATCCCTAAATTCGTTTTAAGTTGAAGCCTAAGTTCGTTTGAACATTCCTAAGTTCGTTTGAACATTGTAAGTTTTGAGTCTGAATACCATAATAATTATGTATATAAAGGAAGTTGAGATATGTATTAGTGTCTTTTCAATAATAGTAATAGTAAAAAAAGTTACGCCGGGATAGTCAACATGATTCAACTTAAGGTGCCCGTTACGGATGGTCTAAAGCTATTGGCTGGCCGTTAAAGCATTGACACGTGGCAATGGTGCACTCGTCGTTGGCTTCTATATTTTGCGTACCTAATCCTCGTGGTTTTGGACCACAAAATTTAACAGATCATATATATTCAATTTAATAAAATAAATAGAGGATAATGGATGTGTTTAAATAACCCAAAAAGCGCACTCCATTGTATTTTTAAGTCACGTTTAGTGGACATCATGATGATAATGACGGGTAGGTATAACTTAGTTCTCAATTAAGTCATGTTAGCTGAAAACCATGTTGTATTTGTTATCCATCTACAATTTTATATGTAAAAGTATTGACACATATATTTTTTTTCTTTCTCTGTCATCCCTAATATCAAAATGTTAATTGGTTTATAAATTTTGTTCCCATGTAATTGTTAGCTAGGCACCATGGATTTATGTGAATTTATAGATCATGATACATAATTGATGCTTGTAGTCTTGTAGATATACAAATGTTATTTCATTTGTTACAAAGTTATTATTTCATGTTTATTTCATTTGTTACAAAGTTATTATTTTTTAGATAATTATAGGAAAAACAATCATTACACTATGTCACAAGAATATTGCATATCTACCATTTAAATAATATCAAATGCTCTAATCACATTTAAAACGGATCATTGTATATTGGTATATATGTTGCTATTGGTACAATTTTGACCATTCATTTTGATAATTTGATGTAACGATTACATTGAAAACACTTGTGATGTCATCTCTATAACCTTTTTTTCATAGTGTATCTATGAACAAATATTGAAATTTAACATTTATAAAGAAATGTTTTCGATATCATAACTCTTACCGAACAAAATAATACCTTGGATAGAGTTCCCTCCTTAACTCTTTAGTCCCTTTCCCTGAAAGAAAATTAAGCTTCATATTGTTCTTTACTACAGTATTATAATCAATAACAAACTTTCATTATAAACGACCAAAAACTTCAAGCTAGTAAGATTCTAACAAGAAGTCAGAACAACTGTTATCATAATTCAAAAACTTACAAGACTTTTCCATACACCATCCAATCCCTTAAAAACATTTTTTAGAAACTATAAAAAAGTATATAAGAGAAGTATTAAGCAGTTTTATATTTATTTTGATCGAACAACAGTTTCATATTTACTAAGGATCATTTATAACGAGTTAGTACCTTTTTTATTTAGGTAGAGGTAAGATTGTCTACATCTCAATCCCCCATACACCATTCGAGGTATTGAGACCCAAAACCCATAAAAAAACGACATTAGGTGTTACATTTCCATTTATATTATTTATAACGAGTTACTACAAATGCAGGAAGTACATTACATTTGCAACTCCTAGGTGGGGTCAAGTCTTTTAAATCATCATATAACTAAAGTAGGGTTGGGGATTCCCTTAAGTTATATAACTTGAGGGGTAAAGTTAGGAATTTTGACCATTAGATTAAAATCAATGATCAAGATTTAATTATCATTTTGAATCTTAACTTTTGATTGTAATTCAAAGGATAAAATCTCTCCAACTTTACCTCTCAAGTTGAGATAACTTGAGGTGATCTCTACCCTAAAGTAGGGTATTTGATATGAGAAGTGATATTAGTACCAATTTTGTTGATAGATATATCACAGTTATGTATTAGTGACTTATACAGCCAGATGTAAAACTTGTATGTTGTGATACATCCATTAAAAATAAAGACTTTTCCATACACCATCCAATCCCTTAAAAACATTTTAATTTTACAGACTATAAAAAAGTATATAAGAGAAGTATTAAGCAGTTTTATATTTATTTTGATCGAACAGCAGTTTCATATTTATTAAGGATCATTTATAACGAGTTACTACAAATGTAGGAAGTACATAAAACTTGCAACTCCTAGGTGGGGCCGAGTCTTTTAAATCATATAACTAAAGGGCGGGGAGTCCCTTAAGTTAACTCACAGGGGTAAAGTTGTATGGATTTTGACCATTGAATTAAAATCAATGATCAAGATTTATTATCATTTTGAATCTTAACTTTGATTTAATCAAAGATAAAATCTCTCCAACTTTACCTCTCAAGTTGAGATAACTTGAGGTGATCTCTACCCTAAAGTAGGGTATTTGATATGAGAAGTGATATTAGTACCAATTTTGTTAATAGATGTATCACAATTATGTATTACTGACTTGTATAATCTGCTGTAAAACTTATATATTGTGCCATTGTGGTACATCCATCATAAATAATGATACGAATATCATTCCCATTTGATATGACCATTAATTAAGTTTGGATTAAAAAGGAAAAACACAAATAGTAATATTACAAAACAAAATAGTAGTCTATATGGAATGATATGTCAAATTGGTCTAGAGATACAAATGTAAAATAAAGTTGGTCGAGTTATATATAGTTGAAAACGTAAGACTACAATTCATCTACAACATTTAAACTTCTTTAATCTTCGTGTTTTTCCTTATGAGCTAACTCGGGGATGTTCCTCTAGACTTTACGTGCACGTTTTTAGCGTTTGTGATTAAAAGATACACCCATACAGAAAGTGGTAAAGAGAGAAATATAATAGAACCCCAATGTACCAAATGCAATTAAGGCTTGGGACGAAAGTCATCTGACGCCGCATTTTCTTTTTACAATCTGAGAAGACAACACGGTTTTATCTTTTGATTAAAGCGAGTACAATAATAAAGATTTTTCGGCTAAAAAATTGTGCATAACTTAGTTCAAGTCATCAAGTGGCATCTGCATTTGCAAAACATATGGTTTATCGGGTGGGCTTTTGGAAGATAAAAAAATCTTGAGTTCAGACATTGTCTCTCCAACGTCGACCCACTATTTGCTAGGGGAATAGGATAGTTACTTGAAGCTATGATAAACAATGACTCCTACCCAAAAGATATAGATAAAGATCTTCTAAAGTTGTTCCAACTTTATAGGTAAAGTTGGAGTAACTTGAACCCTTGGATTAAAATTAATAGTTAGGATTAAAAGATCAGGTTGAAATTCTGACCCTTGATTTTAATCAAATGGTGAAATTATCCAACTTTAACGTATAAAGTTGGATTCAACTTTCAAGGATTCTTATCCAAAAGATATTATTTATATTACAATCACAATTCGCTTACGGACAGTAACATTTTGACCTTTTTAATTTCTGCCACATAACTTTCATTTCTTAGGGTTTTAACACGACAACTTCTTCCACTTTTCACCTTTCTTTACTTGTTGGGGTTACAAGTATCTTCTCACCAATCTATATCTTTTGAGATATAAAAATACTTACCATCTTGTGTCTCATTATTTTTTTTAGGAGTTTCACTTCTCACATTTAATTAATAAAGAGTTTTTCGAGGGTCATTATTTATATCCCAAACATTCGTGTAATGTAGGAATAAATTAATATGGCATTAAACAAAAAAAGTCTTTTAAAATGTTCAAATAAGTCATTTAATAACTTTCATAGTTAGTAAAACTTTTAAGTTTATTTTTGTATTGAACTAGGTTTATTTCGGTTCATATTTGATTTATTTTAAATTTTAGTATTATTAATGGATAAAAGAAATAAAAGACGGTAATGAGTTTTTTTTAATTATATATAAGAAAAAGAAAATTAAAATGAAATATTTTAGATTCACAAATAGTGAGCATAAAAAATATCATTGAAAAAATTATCACAACACCTTAAAAAAACTCATCATCATCTTTCATTTCTTTTATTCGTGGATAATGTTAAAAGTCAAAGCTAAACCAAAAATTAACCGAAACAACCCTAGTTCAATACAAAAATCAACTTGAATAGTACTTTTACTAACTAAAAAAAACTAGAAAAATGCTAAACAAAGCCTTTAAGCTTCACTTAACGTGCATAAAAAGATTGTAAATTTTCATATTAAAAGTCAACCCCTGAATTTTATGGTAAGTGTACAACTAAATAATGCACATAACGAAAGTCCTTAGGGCTTCATTTAACAAAACCGTAAAAACTAATGTCTGACTTATTTGAACACTTTTAAAGACTTAAATTAGGATTTTGTAAATAACAATGCTGTGGTTTGTGTTTGATGTGCATAAAATGTTGTAAGTTTGTCATTAAATACAATGAGCTTTTTATATGTAAGGTATGCATATTATTCATCGTTTCAAAGATTCTTATTTAAAAATCTTGATGATTAATAAGGAAAAAAAACATGTTTTTTTTTCTTTTATCTTCTACCATAGATAAGAATAAAAACTAAAAAATAAACAGTATTTAAAAATATATGTTATTAGTAGAGGCACTTGTGGATGTCAACAACCTTCCCAAAATTGACAATCAAAGCAAAAGAATGCCCCAAGCACATCTCAAAAGCCAGTTAGCCAATAAGCTTAAAGATAATGACACTAATGATACAATAATATATTAATAATAATAATCCTAAGAACAAAAATAAAAACCATCATTTGAATAACAAGAACATATAAAATATGGAATAAATAAACAGTTTAATGTTTAAGTATACAACTAAAATAACTTATCAACCCATTGTCAATCTCCTATCGACCGGTTCAATTTATGCATCAATGTAAAAAATTTTAAATCTAGATCTTAAGATCTTGCTGGCCACGAAATAGCTGGATCTATTTTTAGGTAGAATCGGGTCGATTAGATTAGATCGCTTAGCTAGTAAATCCTACATATAATTGATGTACTTCCTCCAGTTTCAGATAGTGATAGCAGAAGACTGGCCAGACTTGGAAATGATATTAAAGAAAGAAAGAAGATAAAACAAAGAAACCAAGCTGAAACCAGGGCACATCTTGCACAAATCAAGTTACTTGATATGAGTGATGCCAATCTTTTGGGTATCACTAAGGAGGAGTATGTTAGGATTAAGAATGATCCCAGGATAGTTGACCAATTGAAAGAAATGTTGGATGTAGAACTGGACAGACACTATCCTGAGGATGAAGCTGAATTCGATGCCAGAAGCTTGAACATTTCAGTGGAGAAGGCCAAGGAGAATAGGGCCAGTGGGATTCTTAAACGAATTGCAAATGTTAAGAAGGTTGTGAAGAAGGTTTTGAATCCACCAAGAAGGATTCCACAACCAAGAAGACCACTGTCAAGAGATGCTGACCTTAGCACATTTGTTGAACCAACTGGCGAGGTATCCAATGAAGACATTAAGTCCGCTGTACTGGCTGCTGGTGCTGGGAGTATAAAAATTACAAATGAATCTGAAGCTAGAAGCTACTACTCCCAGATCATGTCAACCAGAAGACATAGTGGTACTATCAATAGTGTCAATGTTACAATCAAGCCAGGCACCAAAGTCTTTCAAGTTGAAGTTAGTTATACCAGGGGGCCACTGGTTAAAACTGACAATCCTGGTGCTATGCAATATGGGTTCAGCGAATGGGTTGAGATGGTGAATGTTTTGAATGCGAAGGCACAAAAGAATAGGTTTGAGAAAGCTTGGGTGAACTTCTTAAGGGGCAAAATTCAACATAAAGAAAATCTGGAGCAAAAGCTGAATATTGACCTGAAGACTCACAACCTATTTCTTTGGTGACCAAGAGAAGAAGAACTGGCGAAGGGCCATCTCATTAAGTTCTTTTTCAGTTATCTACTTGTATTTTGTTTTACATTCTGTAACTTGTATAAATTTCATTTCCTTGTATAAATGAAGTTACCAGTTTGTAACCACAAGGTAGATAATAGATTAAAATCTAAACAAACCTAAAAGAAAAACCTAAGGCATTTATTGATCTATAAAAATGCCTTGGAAACTTAGATTTAAATCGAACAAGTCTCTATAGTTCACACTTGTATAGATACAAGAACTAGAAAAAGACTTGGACTATATTTCTAGACAAATAGGGGGAAATTTGTTAGGACCAGTTCACCTGGTAAACTGGCCAGTCTCCAGTTGCATCTGGAGACCCAGTGAAACTGTCCAGTGAAACTGGCCAGTGAACTGGAGACCTAGATGATTTGTCGAGAAATATATTGAAGTCCAGTTGCACCGTACAGTCAACGCAACTGAAGACTTCCTCCAGTTGAGAAATGACCAAGTTGAAGAATCATTCCAGTTGAAGTCGAAGACAACAAATGGAAGATAGAGAATGGCAATGGCAGCGAAGCCCAGTTGGCATTCTAGTCAGTTACAAACTGGAGACCATCAAGTGGAAAGCCCTTACAAAGCTTTACACTGATTACGAGGAATTGACTTATATGCTTTATGTACCTTTACCCGGATAATAAGCCTTATCTTATTATTTAAGAAGGTACATAAAGGTGGTTATGTAAAGTCACTTTAACATGCGACTTTACACTGCTTTTTAAGGAAATTAAATGCTATTCCTTAAATGCTCTCAACCACATTTGTACGGCTAAAGTTAACATCCCAAATGTTAACTTTGCCTATAAATACAAGTCATTGCACAACAAGAATAAAGTGAAAAACATACAACACTTCATACTTTGCAAACCTGCAATATTCTTGGTGAACTTGTGCAATATTCTCTCAATCGCTAAAAGGAACATTTCACAACTTTAAGTGTTTCGATTGTCTTGAGAAATTCCGAGTGTAGATCAATTGTATTTCATAGGTTGTTAGGATATTTATATTCTTTGTATTATCTTGGTTCTGCAACAACCTTGTAATTTGTTTAACATCAATAAATAAATTACACATTGAAAATTACATATTGTCTCATCAAGTTACTTTACAAGTTATTTGTATTATTGCATTGTTCTTTACTTATTGTCTTATATAAGTAATCTATCTAGAACTTGGTATATACACACTGCAACTGGTCGTCTCCAGTTCAGTGCATATATTGCAAAGTAAATCCACCATCGACATAGAGGTGTCTTCAGGTAGTGCCATCTATTGAGTTGGGACTTACATGTTGATGATATGATATGATGTTGATGCTATGTAATATGTGCCTTTAATATGAAAAGCTGCTTTACCAAGTTTTAATGGGACAAATGATTTATTACCTTAGTGTTATCTTACTTAGCTAATTCGTTAGCTAACACTTGTTTCTTGAAATATGTTGTCCCCTCAGGTTTAGCAAGCTAGATGGAGTTGATGGTGAATAAAGAGCGAGATGGGTAGATTATATGAAGATGCTTAGTCACCCATAGTTGCGGCGCAACTAGTTTTCAGAAATTAAGTTGCGGCGCAACTTCTTTGAGTTGCGGCGCAACTGGAGTTTTGAATAGTTGCGGCGCAACTAGTTTGAAGTTGCGGCGCAACTAGTTTTCAGAAATAGTTGCGGCGCAACTAGTGGTTGCGGCGCAACTAGTTTTCAGAAATAGTTGCGGCGCAACTATGAGTTGCGGCGCAACTAGTTTTCAGAAATAGTTGCGGCGCAACTAGTGATGTTGCGGCGCAACTAGTTTCGAAAGTTGCGGCGCAACTAGTTTTCGAATAGTTGCGGCGCAACTAGTTTGAATGTTGCGGCGCAACTAGTTTTCGAATAGTTGCGGCGCAACTAGTTTGAATGTTGCGGCGCAACTAGTTTTCGAATAGTTGCGGCGCAACTAGTTTGAATGTTGCGGCGCAACTAGTTTCGAAGTTGCGGCGCAACTAGTTTTCGAATAGTTGCGGCGCAACTAGTGATAGTTGCGGCGCAACTAGTTTTCAGAAATAGTTGCGGCGCAACTAGTGATGTTGCGGCGCAAC
The DNA here is from genome assembly GCA_034093135.1 of Erigeron breviscapus. NCBI lineage: Eukaryota > Viridiplantae > Streptophyta > Magnoliopsida > Asterales > Asteraceae > Erigeron > Erigeron breviscapus. The sequence goes on from CM067167.1 coordinate 30,077,658, forward strand.
TAGTTTTCGAATAAGTTGCGGCGCAACTAGTTTGAATGTTGCGGCGCAACTAGTTTTGAATAGTTGCGGCGCAACTGTTTGAGTTGCGGCGCAACTAGTTTTCAGAAATTAAGTTGCGGCGCAATGGTATGTTGCGGCGCAACTAGTTCAGAAATAAGTTGCGGCGCAATGTGTATGTTGCGGCGCAACTGTTGAAAAAGTTGCGGCGCAACTAGTTCAGAAATAAGTTGCGGCGCAACTAGTTTCGATAGTTGCGGCGCAACTAGTTTTCAGAAATTAAGTTGCGGCGCAATGTGATGTTGCGGCGCAACTGGGGGTTTGAAGTTGCGGCGCAACTAGTTTGAAAGTTGCGGCGCAACTAGTTTCAGAAATAAGTTGCGGCGCAATGTGTATGTTGCGGCGCAACTGTTGAAAGTTGCGGCGCAACTAGTTTTCAGAAATAAGTTGCGGCGCAACTAGTTTCGAATAGTTGCGGCGCAACTAGTTTTGATGTTGCGGCGCAACTAGTGAGTTGCGGCGCAACTAGTTTTCAGAAATTAAGTTGCGGCGCAATGAGTTGCGGCGCAACTGGGGGTTGAAAGTTGCGGCGCAACTAGTTTTCAGAAATAAGTTGCGGCGCAACTATGATAGTTGCGGCGCAACTAGTTTTCAGAAATTAAGTTGCGGCGCAATGGTAGTTGCGGCGCAACTAGTTTTCAGAAACTTAAGTTGCGGCGCAATTCTTTGAGTTGCGGCGCAACTAGTTTTCAGAAATTTTAAGTTGCGGCGCAATTCTTTGAGTTGCGGCACAACTGGAGGTTTGAGTTGCGGCGCAATGAGTTGATTGCGGCGCAATTAGTTTTCAGAAATGTAAGTTGCGGCGCAACTATGATGTTGCGGCGCAACTAGTTTTCAGAAATAAGTTGCGGCGCAACTAGTTTGAATGTTGCGGCGCAACTAGTTTCGAAAGTTGCGGCGCAACTAGTTTTGAATAGTTGCGGCGCAACTAGTTTGATGTTGCGGCGCAACTAGTTTGAAGTTGCGGCGCAACTAGTTTTCAGAAATAAGTTGCGGCGCAATGTGTATGTTGCGGCGCAACTGTTTGAAGTTGCGGCGCAACTAGTTTCGAAAAGTTGCGGCGCAACTAGTTTTCAGAAATTAAGTTGCGGCGCAATGTGATGTTGCGGCGCAACTAGTTTTCAGAAATTAAGTTGCGGCGCAATTGTAGTTGCGGCGCAACTGGGGGTTTGAAGTTGCGGCGCAACTAGTTTTCAGAAATAAGTTGCGGCGCAACTAGTCATAGTTGCGGCGCAACTAGTTTTGAATGTTGCGGCGCAACTAGTTAGAATAGTTGCGGCGCAACTAGTTTTCAGAAATTAAGTTGCGGCGCAATTCTTTGAGTTGCGGCGCAACTGGGGGTTTGAAGTTGCGGCGCAACTAGTTCGAATAAGTTGCGGCGCAACTGTTTCGAAGTTGCGGCGCAACTAGTTTTCGAATAGTTGCGGCGCAACTAGTGATGTTGCGGCGCAACTAGTTTTCGAAAGTTGCGGCGCAACTAGTTTTGAATGTTGCGGCGCAACAAGAATGCAGAAAAATAAGTTGCGGCGCAATGATGTATGTTGCGGCGCAACTGTGTCTTAGTTTAAATAAAGTAACTTTTGAACCTCCAATGCGTATGACGTTGTCGTGAGTCATGGTTGTAAATGCGTAGGCCTGAGATATGACCCCAAGTAACTTGAGTATTAGGTTGTCTAATGGTCGTTTACTAATTATAGGTAGACGGGACTAGTTGCTTTGCACGATAACGTAGTTGTCTATTGTCGTGCACTTCTTTGAGGTAAGATACACTACTTTTGACATGATGAGGGTTCAACAAATGTATGGTTTTCATATATTAACTTCCCAAATGATATCTTGATTGCTTATGGGTATTCGGGGTTATACTGGAGGTGTTATGGGATATGTGAATGACCAATGAGGCCTGATATGCAGTCCCTATGATATGAAATGAAATGATATGATATAAAATGATATGCTATGCTATGAAATGTATTGAAATGAGCATGTTTGTAAGGCTTGTCCAGCTAGTTCACTAAACTTGATAAGTTGCCATGACACGTGCACGTTTAAGGGCCCAAACGTTAATATGATATGTGATAATGTTCAGGTAATGTGGACACCTAAACTATATGTGATGTAAATCGAGCTCGTAAATGATGTGAGAAGTGTTAAGCTTAACCCGTACTTGCCCTTGCCCGGCGGGTACGTATATGTGGTTGCTCGGGTGGCTCCTTGCAACATAATTAAGTGGGATGAGTATCTCCGGGTGGCGTGATTAACCACCAATGTCTTTGAACATACGAACTTCTCCTGGATTGGCTTGCCATTTCTTAACGACATTGATGGACAACCGTAAGGTTGGACCATCTAGTCGGGTGGGACTTATGTCACCACTATATGATGTGTTGATGTGATATGTAAAGATGCTAAAGATGTATAGGCACATTTAGGATGATATATCCTATATGAATGATGTTAAATGCAATGATGTGATGTTTTGAGATGATATGTGCCTTAATGATGTAATACGTTTTTTATATAATGCTTTAATAGGACAATCGTTTATTAAATGAAGTGTTATCTTACTTAGCTAATTCGTTAGCTAACACTTGTTTCTTGAAATGCGTTGTCCCTTCAGGTTTAGCAAGTCTTTGAAGGTTGATGAATAAGAGCGAGACATGGGTAGATAGTCTTGATGATGGCTTTAGCTTACCCATAGTGGCTGCTCACTTTAGACTTTTGCTATGTGTTATGACTCTTAAGACTTGTATTCATATTGTGGTCGGTTGTTTTATGTTGGGCAACCGATGGATTTCCATTTAGACTTGTTTCAATGATATGGTAAGTAATACCATTTAATGAATAAACCAAACTGAATTTATTGGTTTGGACTTTTAAAGGTTTGTTCCGCTTTCTTTGACACCGTTAGGTGAAAATTTTTGGAAATCCTTATTTTAAAATGATGGGTGTTACAAGTATAACATAACATATATAAATAGGTTTTAGGTATAGTCAATCTTAAAACTAGTATTTAATTTAAATAGAGATATGACTATATGGGTTTTGGTATGTTTAAAAGAAGAGTAAAGATGGCCCAATATTAAGTCCAAACATGATAAAAATTACTTGATATAAAAGATTAAAATGAATAGGTCCGCCGGACAACAAGCCCACAACTCTCACACAACCCTAAAAATCACACTTATATACATATCATCATATCTATCAGTTCATCCTTTTCACTTTCCTCGTGCTTCCTTCTCTTCCTTGTACACCACACACAAAAAATAACACTTAACTAAATTATCTTATTTTTCATCGATATTAAGTTTCGTCTTCCACACTTATATAGAATTGCTGACAAAGATCGAAGAGTTGGCGAGTGAAGAATTGCTCAGCACTTCATCATTCACCACTTCTTCAGTCTTTCTCGGCAATTCAGAAGAAGGGGGAAAAAACCCGTTAACTTAAGTATCAGTTTTCCATCGCTGATGTACATTTTGCTTTCTCGACTGAAGAACTTTAACAACGGTGATCCAGATAATTCAATTTATTTCTACTAAACATCATCTCATTACAAGTTTTGATGTAGGACAAAATGAAAGAATACAATGTGTATCGCACACGTTTTATAGAAAACTATATTGAAATGTAAAAGATTGACATCGCTAATGCCACACTTGAAGTTTCATACCTTGTTTGCATGTTCTAAAACATCTCTAAGTTCCACACTTTGCCCATACCTTGCTATGTCCCCAATAAACATAAATCAGTGGTCAAGCAACAATAGCGTTTCCATGTATGAACCTGCAAGGTCTACACACCTTTTCCCATCAATCCTATTATATTTGAAGCCTTCCGTGCTAGGTTTATGGGAAAAAAAGCATCCACAAAATAGAACCGACATGCATTGTAGTTATAGCTTATAGGTTGGCCATTTTTCCTAAAACCAAGTACTGAATCTAGTGTAAAAGGATATGGTGGTGCCTTGAGAGTATTTAGCTTTCTAAAGGAGTTTTGAGCACCGGGCTCCATCATCATCCATATTCCATACACCGATATCTTGTTTGCTTTCATCTCTTTCAAGCACAACAATAGACTGCTTATGCTTAGAAAAACCCAACTTAAGGCTAGAAGGGTGCGGTGCTAAAGGAGGCGGGAGGCGTAATTCTGTAAAGTGTTGACTAGTTATATCAAATGACAAAATCAGATAGTGATTACCCTCATAATAAGTAAACCTATCTATCACTACCCACGTGCGCGTGAATCCAAGTGAGGATTCACGATCAGTAGACATAGTTGTCCAAATCCTTGTGCTTAATGTATACAAGTGTACCTGCGGCCGGGGTAGTGATTATAGAAATTTGAAGAATCCGATAGTCATGTACTAAAAGCTCAGAGAGATACTTAAGTTTTCTTTTGTTTCAATAATCTTTCTTGCTTAGAGTTGGCACTTTGAAATCGTTTATAATTCAGATTGTAAGTCAATGGGTAAGTTTGAACCAATATATTAGAATGAAATGGGTAAGTGGGTTGGAAGTTTCAAGGAAGTGTTTTGTAGCGCATAAAATCTGATCATTCATCTTTCAAAAAAGATTGTTGTTGTAGTACAGTTTTATCTTTAGAACTTGTTTGACATTCATTTATAATTTTTAATACTTAATATTTGACCAAAAATGCTCTGGGTTAACCCAACCCGGCAACCCCATACATACAATATTACCCATCTCAACATATTGCCCAACCCACCCATTTTGTTACCTCTAGTTTTTCCTATAACCCTGGCTCTGATACCAATTTTTATCACACCCCGTTGTAGCGGAAATACAGGGTTAACAAATAATTGCGTACTAATCAGAAGGTAAATAGAGATTACATCCATTAATCCAAATACGAGTTTATTACAAGTATAATCATTCAGATGTGGACCCCAATACACGGATACAAACTATCCTCAATTGGAAATGGGCCCACTTAATACAATACAAACATTTGGACAGTCTAGTACAATTAGGACTAATGATACGATAGTCCTCAGAGGTCTGACGCTAATTGTACATCCAAAGTTCAAAAGATGGCTTCTAATATGCCATAACGCTTCCAATACTTACTGTTGGTTCCCTGAAAAGCATGAAATTTGAGAGGATCAACTATCGAAATAGTTGGTGAGTTTACAGTATGTTTGACCAAATGTTTATTCGTCATTGTGAGCACACAAATGACATACAGTTATAAAAGACCAGACAGTCAGTATATCTAAATCTGACAACACTTTTATAACAAGACAGCCAGTATATCTAGATATGGACACACATTATATCACGTCAATCAGTATATCTAGATCTGATGACAGCATATGCCTCACACAGGATTTCCCTTCAACATTGGGGTGCGGACCATAACCACGCACAGGATTTCCCTTCGACAATGGGGTGCGGATCACAACAATGTCTATACTCGCACAGGATTTCCCTTCAACATGGGGTGCGGACCAGAACCAAGACAGTCGAGATATCTAGATCCGACAATACAACCAATAGGGGAGACATTTTAGTTTGTCAAACACAAGAAACCATTTAATCAGCCATCACACGGCAATTCAACGTCATTTCATTCAACATTTAATAAATGACACGTATACACATTTTCGACAACCATCAACATGGCAAATTTAAGTCAAATGATCTAAGCATCCAAATCACATGGCATACTCACAAAACAATCATTTATTTAACAAATCGTGTAAACAATAACACATGCTTTTCAGGCCCAAAGTAAAAGGAAAAGGGCGACATAAACTCACCTTAGCGATCTAAGTGCTAAAAGGTACAATGTAGCTCAAGAAGATCAACAGTCAATTCTCCACGTTATCCAAAACCTATGATAACATTACCAATGGTGAGGATCAAATCTCACGACGACAAGTATCCTACGTACAACTACTTAGCTATAGACCCTAGAATGCCATAACCGAGAATGTGTCTTAAACTTTCAAATTATTTAGCTTTAAAGGCCTCTAATTTAGTTTACAAAACTAAAACAAACCCTCAGTTGAATTTAAATCAAATCAAAAGTTTGAAGAAGAAAGTTACTTACCAAAATTTGGTGTTCTTGAGACAAAGGAAGAAAATGGTGATGATGATGATGATAAACCCTTGAAACTAATAGATGATTACTTCTCTTGCCAAAAATCAGATTTTTGATGATGATATGATAGAGATTTGGGAGGATTTGAAAGTATTTTGGTGATGTGTGTGTGTTTTGTGTGTGTGTGGTCGACAGGAGAAAAGGAAGAACGAGGGAAGGGTTTTGGTGGCTTATTCCCTGCCTTTCAAAACTAATTCAGCCCATGTGGCTTATTTTTGTGATATTTTGTACCCCTAATTAGGTAAAATGCTTACGATTAAATACCGAATGACTAAAAGGTTATAATTTAAAGTAAAGGTATTTTCCCTCGTCTCATTTTAGTTAAGACAAGCCAATAAAATTTAATCAAACTAAACTTTAAAATATTTAGTTTAAACAGTCTATTTACTGTGTTCAATACATAACATTTAAATCTTTATTTAAAATTATTTTTAAGACTCTGCATTCGTCTAACTAGCTAATAGTCTACGTCATCAGGATACGTCTAATTGAACTATATCAAATATTCAATTATCTAATAATTTCCACGTCATAATCTCTAAATTAGACGAAATTATAATAATTATCGAGATTAAGACTAACCCGTTGTTAATAAATTACGAGTTGTCACAGCATCCACGACTTCTAAGGATTTCCTTCTGAAATCAAGTCTTGCTCAGTAAAAAGATGAGGATACTTGTCCTTCATATAGTCCTCACGTTCCCAAGTAACATCGGGTCCGTGTTTCGAATTCCAACGAACTTTGACCAACTTGATACGACTACGTCTAAGTTGTTTGAGATGTTGGTATACAATTTCAACAGGTTCCTCAACGAATTGAAGAGAGTCATTCACTTGCAACTCTTCCACAGGTACAACTAATGTTTCATCAGTCAAACATTTCTTAAGATTCGATATATGAAATGTGGGATGAACATGTTCCAGCTCTTGGGGTAAGTCGAGCTTATAAGCCACGGAACCAATTCTTTGAACAATTTCGAATGGTCTGATATAACGAGGACTAAGTTTTCCTCGCACGCCAAAACGTGCAGTGCCTTTCCAAGGTGACACTTTCAACATAACTTTATCTCCCACTCGAAACTCAAGGGGTTTCCTCCTACGATCTGCATAGCTCTTTTGGCGATCCTGAGCCGCCTTCAGCCGTGCCCTAATTTCGACAATCTGGTCAGTAGTCTTCTGGACCAGTCCATATTTGTACAAACGACGCTCACCAGCATCAAGCCAACAAACAGGCGATCTACATTTTCGTCCATACAAAGCCTCAAAAGGCGCACATTTAATGCTTATGTGATAGCTGTTATTATACGAAAATTCAGCTAACGGCAAAAAGGTATCCCAACTACCTTTGGAATCAATAACACATGCCCGAAGCATGTCTTCTAAAGTCTGAATGGTACACTCACTTTGTCCATCCGTTTGTGGATGGTAAGCCGTACTCAAATTCAACTGAGTACCTAACGCGTCTTGAAAATATCTCCATGATTGTGAAGTGAAGCGACCATCACGTTCAGAGATAATAGACACAGGAACACCATGAAGTGACACAATCTTCTCAATATATAATTGAGACAATTGCTTTATTTTCCAATTCTCCCGTATTGGGATGAAGTGTGCAGACTTCGTCAATCGGTCAACAATGACCCAAATAGTATCGTAACCCTTCAAGGTTTGAGGTAACTTCGTAATGAAGTCCATAGTAATCTGTTCCCATTTCCAGTCAGGAATTTGGGGTTGCTGGAGCAGCCCAGAAGGCTTTTGGTGCTCCGCCTTAACCATTGAACAATTTAAACATTTAGACACATACGTGGCGATATCACTTTTCATACCAGGCCACCAATAAAAATCCTTCAAATCCGTGATACATCTTATCAGCACCAGGATGGATTGAATACTTAGATCGATAACTCTCGTTCATCAAGAGTTCTCTAAGTCCATTATACTTGGGAATCCACACTCTGCCCTTGACATGTCGGATTCCATCGCCATCCAATTCAAATAACCGTTCAACATTCCACAATGCTTCTTTCTCGATACGCCCTGGTTGTAGGGCCTCGTTTTGATCATCAAAAACTCTATCCCTTAATGACGAGCCAAGATAAGAACTCGCTCTCGTTATAACGGATAGTGAAATTCTATCTTTTCTGCTAAGCGCGTCAGCAACAACATTTGCTTTTCCAGGATGATATTTGAGTTCACAATCATAATCACTGAGTAATTCTACCCATCGTCTTTGTCGCATGTTCAGCATTTTCTGATCGAATATATGTTGAAGACTTTTGTGATCTGTGAATACCGTACACTTGGTACCATACAAGTAGTGCCTTCAAATCTTTAAGGCAAAAACAACCGCTCTGAGTTCGAGATCGTGGGTTGTATAATTCTTTTCGTGGATTTTGAGCTGTCTGGAAGCGTAAGCAATGACCTTACCTTCTTTCATAAGCACACATCCCATGCCCTGATGTGATGCATCACAGTATACCACGAAGTTTTCAATTCCATTTGGTAACGCTAAAATAGGAGCATTACACAGCTTGTCTTTCAACGTTTGAAATGCCTTTTCTTGGGCATCCTGCCAAATAAATTCCTTGGTCTTTTGAGTCAACAACGTCAAAGGTTGAGCAACCTTTGAGAAGTTCTCTATAAATCTCCTGTAATATCCAGCCAATCCAAGAAATTGGCGGATTTCTGTCGGAGTCTTTGGGGCTTCCCACTTCTTTATTGCTTCAATTTTAGATGGATCTACGTGGATCCCATCCATATTCACTACATGACCTAAGAAGTGTACTTCCCTAATCCAAAATTCACATTTTGAGAATTTCGCGTATAACTTCTGATCCTTGAGTAGTTGTAGAATGGTTCTCAAATGACCTTCATGTTCATCTTTATTTCTCGAGTAGATCAGTATGTCATCGATGAATACAATGAGAAACTTTTCAAGATACGGTCGACATACACGATTCATTAAGTCCATAAACACAGCAGGTGCATTGGTTAATCCGAACGGCATAACCAAAAACTCATAGTGTCCATATCGAGTTCTGAAAGCTGTTTTAGGAATGTCTGTCTCTCTGACTCTGAGTTGATGATACCTAGATCTGAGATCAATCTTGGAAAAGTGTGATGCACCTTCCAGTTGGTCAAACAAGTCGTCAATACGAGGTAAAGGGTACCTTTTCTTGACAGTCAACTTGTTCAATTCTCTGTAATCAATACACATGCGCATAGAGCCGTCTTTCTTCTTGACAAATAGGATAGGAGCTCCCCACGGTGATGAACTTGGACGAATTAATCCTTTTGCTAATAACTCTTGAAGTTGTTCGGACAATTCTTGCATTTCTGACGGCGCAAGGCGATAGGGTGCCTTGGCCACGGGTGCAGCTCCAGGGACCAAATCTATTCCAAACTCAACTGGTCTGTGAAGTGGAAGTCCCGTCAAATCTTCGGGAAACACCTCCGGAAAATATCTAACTACTAGTGTATCTTGTATTTCTTTACCCTTTGGTTTTCTTTCTACTACTAATGCTAAGAAAGCAGGGTGTTCTTTTTGTAAATACTTATTTACTTTTATCGCCGATACTAAGATCAATTTCTTTCCTGACCTGTCTCCTTGCACTATTAGGGTTTCTTCATTTTGGAGGGGTATTCTAACAATCTTCTCGTAACTTATTTCAGCTCTAACTTTAGATAACCAATCCATACCAACAATCACATCAAAACTACTTAGTTCTATAGGAATTAGGTCAATTTTAAAAGTCTTACCGGCCAATACCAAACTGCAATCTATCAAATGATCTCTAGCAATATACTTTTGACCGTTTGCATATTCGACAACATAAGTGTCTTTCATGGGGATAGCTACTATACCAAACCGAGACTTAAATTCTAAGGATATGAAACTTTTATCAGCACCAGAGTCGAATAATACAAAGACATAATGATTATTGAGTATGAATGTACCTATCACAACGTTGGGATCACGTCGTGCATCAGCAGCATCCAAAGCAAAAACTCGACCTCTGCCTTGTCCTCCTTGATTCCTAGCTTGATTGTTCCCCGCATTGTTCCTCACGGGAACTATAGCATTGTTGTTCGGGTTTAGATTGAGTCGTGGACACGCTGCGGAAATGAGTTTCACTTCCACATTCGTAGCATTGATTAGGTACTTTCTCCCTACAGGACTTTGCCTGATGTCCTACCTTCTTACAACGGTAGCACGTGGGACAATTCCCCATGTGACGAGTGCCACATCTGTTACATCTTGTGTCTGTGCCGGGGTACCTCTTGACATCTTGTGGGACCACTGCAAAGTTTCTGGCAGCTTTAAACCTCTTTCCATTCCCACCTTTTCCAAATCCACTATCAGAGGCATGATCGTTCCTTCTCTTGACCACCTCAGTTACAACAGAAGAACCAGCGGTTCTTTTCAAATCAATCACCATCTGATTGGTTGCACTAACTGCCGCTTGGAGAGTCAAGGGATTAAAAGCGGCTACTAACCTTCGGATGTCAAGTGACAAGCCATAACAGTATCTTTCAACTAGCTTCTCCTCCGTATCCACCATACGAGGAACAAGTCTTGTCAGCTCATGAAAATGAGTAGTGTATTTCTCGTTATCTAGCCCAACCATATTATGGTTCCAGAATTCGCCTTCCATTTTCTGTACTTCCTCTCTAGGACAGTACTTTTCCATCAACATTCTTTTAAAATCAAACCAAGGTATCCTATTAGCTTGGTCTCGACCTCGGGTCCTAACTTGCTCGTTCCACCATGATAGATCGTGCTTTTGAAGTTGAGTGGATGCATATTCCACTTTGTGTTCTTCAGCACAATGGCTGATATGAAGCACCGCCTCTATACTTTCTAACCAGTTGATCAGACCTACCGGACCCTCGGTACCATTAATTTCTTTTGGTTTACAATAAGTGAAGGTCTTGTAGTCACCCACTTGAAGTTGAGCTCGAGGAACAACTTGTTCAGTAGTAGGTTCAACATTGTTACTATTATCAGCATGATAATTGTTATTGGCGTTCATGCTCGCCGTGATCTGAGCGACTAAAGTAGGCATAGCGGCCAACAGTTGTTGTGTCACAAATGCCGCCATATTATTTTCCCCTCCGACAATTGGGGTAGATCCAGGACCAGTATTCACATTTGTTGCAGCAACTTCTGGTCCTTGCTGAATCACAGGTTCTTCCTGTTCAGCTTCATTAGGTCTAGGGTTTGATCGAGTAACTCTCTTGGGAGCAGCCTTCTTCTGGACCTTGCCTCGTGACTTGGGAGCCATAAGTCTATGACATGAATAAAAATGTCATTTAGAGGTTCTCTCGTAAGAACAACACAGAATGTAGCTTTTCAAGATGTAAGAGGATACCAAACACAATTCACAATTTATCGACTTACTTGAACTCATTAACTAAACAAGACAAGAAATATAGAACGCTACATTTCTAGAATTGAAATAAGCAAGTAACGTAGTCTGAACAAGTATGTAAGCCAAAAGACGATCATATTTCATTAATACCCAAATTTTTTACATAATCTGACTTGTACATTTCAAAATCTTGTGGGAACTACCTCCACAAATCGAAATCATGTGGGAACAACATCCACAATGATACATTACACAGTCAGAGTGTTACTACCAGAAATACGTGGGAAATACATCCACCAAAAAGATTACAACTCAAATACAGGAGTATGAGTTGTCATATGTTCTAAGGCTTACAATACGTTACTACTACAGATTACATCTTGAAAAGAACTACAACAAGCAACGCCACCACCAAGACCACCACGACTGACAGTATCCAGATCATATTTCCAATGGCCTCCTTCCCTTCCCTAGCAACCGTCATCGCCTCAGAGGCATGCTGATAAGCTCCAGTCAATGCTTGAGCTTGATTCTCCATAGTTTCCCTAGTACGGATGAGGGAATTGTTCATCCTTGACATTTGTCGGAGTGCATATTCCGACCTATCAGTTGCATCAGCAACTGGCATCCCAGCAGCAGCATTGGGGTTATAAACAGGCACTCTGGATGAACCCGCAGCATACGGATCACCCAGAAAGAACGAAGGACCAAATCCACAGTTGGCCTGAACTGGTGCAGAAGGACCTGCAGCATAAGGATCTCTAGGAGTATAAGGAATACGAGCTCCCTCAGTAGTCCTCCTCTGATATGGAGCTACTGGTGTTAAAGATGATTGAACATGGATAGCCACATGTTCGTTTCCAGATTCACTAGATGATGACACTAGATTGATAGGGCGTGATTCATTGCCCGAAGCCTCCATCGGTTCCTCTTCATAAGAGTTAGGAACACAAGGAATGGAGTTTGCCACAACTGGAACTGGAGGTGTACAAGGTACAACAGCATTAGAGCTTACTCCGTCCGACATGACTAGTCTGAAAAGATAGTCAAAGAATCCATATAAGTCTGATGGATAAGACAATTCGAGTCAATCGAATAAGACAGTACGCAACAAGAGTTTCAAGGAGATCTTTGTCTAGATTATACACATATGGTTTGGGTTTCTACTAGCAACATATCTTCAATGCTTATATATAGGGTCACCCGCAGCCTTCCCACCACATTTACAATATGTTGTTAATATAATCCAAACTATCACGTATATAAACCTTATGTACACACATACGATTTGAGTTTCTATTCCTAACATACCTTCAATGCTTATATATAGGGTCACCCGCAGCCTTCCCACCACATCTACAGTATGTTGTGAATATAATTCAAGTAACACGTATATACACAATTTAAGATATTTATTTTGAGCCTTATACTATTTTACATAATCGGGACGTAGTTGATCGGGTTAGGTCTAATTATTGACAAATAGTATAACTCTCGAGACAACTATCCTAAACCTTAAAGACTTAGATTTCCTTTTTGAAGCGACCATGGCTATAGATTGAGTTATTCACGAGGAATAACTCCGTATTCACTATAACCTTGGCTCTGATACCAATTTTTGTCACACCCCGTTGTAGCGGAAATACAGGGTTAACAAATAATTGCGTACTAATCAGAAGGTAAATAGAGATTACATCCATTAATCCAAATACGAGTTTATTACAAGTATAATCGTTCAGATGTGGACCCCAATACACGGATACAAACTATCCTTAATTGGAAATGGGCCCACTTAATACAATACAAACATTTGGACAGTCTAGTACAATTAGGACTAATGATACGATAGTCCTCAGAGGTCTGACGCTAATTGTACATCCAAAGTTCAAAAGATGGCTTCTAATATGCCATATACGCTTCCAATACTTACTGTTGGTTCCCTGAAAAGCATGAAATTTGAGAGGATCAACTATCAAAATAGTTGGTGAGTTTACAGTATGTTTGACCAAATGTTTATTCGTCATTGTGAGCACACAAATGACATACAGTTATAAAAGACCAGACAGTCAGTATATCTAAATCTGACAACACTTTTATAACAAGACAGCCAGTATATCTAGATCTGGACACACATTATATCACGTCAATCAGTATATCTAGATCTGATGACAGCATATGCCTCACACAGGATTTCCCTTCAACAATGGGGTGCCGACCATAACCACGCACAGGATTTCCCTTCGACAATGGGGTGCGGACCACAACAATGTCTATACTCGCACAGGATTTCCCTTCAACAATGGGGTGCGGACCAGAACCAAGACAGTCGAGATATCTAGATCTGACAATACAACCAATAGGGGAGACATTTTAGTTTGTCAAACACAAGAAACCATTTAATCAGCCATCACACGGCAATTCAACGTCATTTCATTCAACATTTAATAAATGACACGTATACACATTTTCGACAACCATCAACATGGCAAATTTAAGTCAAATGATCTAAGCATCCAAATCACATGGCATACTCACAAAACAATCATTTATTTAACAAATCGTGTAAACAATAACACATGCTTTTCAGGCCCAAAGTAAAAGGAAAAGGGCGCCATAAACTCACCTTAGCGATCTAAGTGCTAAAAGGTACAATGTAGCTCGAGAAGATCAACAGTCAATTCTCCACGTTATCCAAAACCTATGATAACATTACCAATGGTGAGGATCAAATCTCACGACGACAAGTATCCTACGTACAACTACTTAGCTATAGACCCTAGAATGCCATAACCGAGAATGTGTCTTAAACTTTCAAATTATTTAGCTTTAAAGGCCTCTAATTCAGTTTACAAAACTAAAACAAACCCTCAGTTGAATTTAAATCAAATCAAAAGTTTGAAGAAGAAAGTTACTTACCAAAATTTGGTGTTCTTGAGACAAAGGAAGAAAATGGTGATGATGATGATGATAAACCCTTGAAACTAATAGATGATTACTTCTCTTGCCAAAAATCAGATTTTTGATGATGATATGATAGAGATTTGGGAGGATTTGAAAGTATTTTGGTGATGTGTGTGTGTTTTGTGTGTGTGTGGTCGACAGGAGAAAAGGAAGAACGAGGGAAGGGTTTTGGTGGCTTATTCCCTGCCTTTCAAAACTAATTCAGCCCATGTGGCTTATTTTTGTGATATTTTGTACCCCTAATTAGGTAAAATGCTTACGATTAAATACCGAATGACTAAAAGGTTATAATTTAAAGTAAAGGTATTTTCCCTCGTCTCATTTTAGTTAAGACAAGCCAATAAAATTTAATCAAACTAAACTTTAAAATATTTAGTTTAAACAGTCTATTTACTGTGTTCAATACATAACATTTAAATCTTTATTTAAAATTATTTTTAAGACTCTGCATTCGTCTAACTAGCTAATAGTCTACGTCATCAGGATACGTCTAATTGAACTATATCAAATATTCAATTATCTAATAATTTCCACGTCATAATCTCTAAATTAGACGAAATTATAATAATTATCGAGATTAAGACTAACCCGTTGTTAATAAATTACGAGTTGTCACAGCATCCACGACTTCTAAGGATTTCGTTCCAAAATCAAGTCTTGCTCAGTAAAAAGATGAGGATACTTGTCCTTCATATAGTCCTCACGTTCCCAAGTAACATCGGGTCCGTGTTTCGAATTCCAACGAACTTTGACCAACTTGATACGACTACGTCTAAGTTGTTTGAGATGTTGGTATACAATTTCAACAGGTTCCTCAACGAATTGAAGAGAGTCATTCACTTGCAACTCTTCCACAGGTACAACTAATGTTTCATCAGTCAAACATTTCTTAAGATTCGATATATGAAATGTGGGATGAACATGTTCCAGCTCTTGGGGTAAGTCGAGCTTATAAGCCACGGAACCAATTCTTTGAACAATTTCGAATGGTCTGATATAACGAGGACTAAGTTTTCCTCGCACGCCAAAACGTGCAGTGCCTTTCCAAGGTGACACTTTCAACATAACTTTATCTCCCACTCGAAACTCAAGGGGTTTCCTCCTACGATCTGCATAGCTCTTTTGGCGATCCTGAGCCGCCTTCAGCCGTGCCCTAATTTCGACAATCTGGTCAGTAGTCTTCTGGACCAGTCCATATTTGTACAAACGACGCTCACCAGCATCAAGCCAACAAACAGGCGATCTACATTTTCGTCCATATAAAGCCTCAAAAGGCGCACATTTAATGCTTGTGTGATAGCTGTTATTATACGAAAATTCAGCTAACGGCAAAAAGGTATCCCAACTACCTTTGGAATCAATAACACATGCCCGAAGCATGTCTTCTAAAGTCTGAATGGTACGCTCACTTTGTCCGTCCGTTTGTGGATAGTAAGCCGTACTCAAATTCAACTGAGTGCCTAACGCGTCTTGAAAATATCTCCATGATTGTGAAGTGAAGCGACCATCACGTTCAGAGATAATAGACACAGGAACACCATGAAGTGACACAATCTTCTCAATATATAATTGAGACAATTGCTTTATTTTCCAATTCTCCCGTATTGGGATGAAGTGTGCAGACTTCGTCAATCGGTCAACAATGACCCAAATAGTATCGTAACCCTTCAAGGTTTGAGGTAACTTCGTAATGAAGTCCATAGTAATCTGTTCCCATTTCCAGTCAGGAATTTGGGGTTGCTGGAGCAGCCCAGAAGGCTTTTGGTGCTCCGCCTTAACCATTGAACAATTTAAACATTTAGACACATACGTGGCGATATCACTTTTCATACCAGGCCACCAATAAAAATCCTTCAAATCGTGATACATCTTATCAGCACCAGGATGGATTGAATACTTAGATCGATAACTCTCGTTCATCAAGAGTTCTCTAAGTCCATTATACTTGGGAATCCACACTCTGCCCTTGACATGTCGGATTCCATCGCCATCCAATTCAAATAACCGTTCAACATTCCACAATGCTTCTTTCTCGATACGCCCTGGTTGTAGGGCCTCGTTTTGATCATCAAAAACTCTATCCCTTAATGATGAGCCAAGATAAGAACTCGCTCTCGTTATAACAGATAGTGAAATTCTATCTTTTCTGCTAAGCGCGTCAGCAACAACTTCCAGGATGATATTTGAGTTCACAATCATAATCACTGAGTAATTCTACCCATCGTCTTTGTCGCATGTTCAGCATTTTCTGATCGAATATATGTTGAAGACTTTTGTGATCTGTGAATACTGTACACTTGGTACCATACAAGTAGTGCCTCCAAATCTTTAAGGCAAAAACAACCGCTCTGAGTTCGAGATCGTGGGTTGTATAATTCTTTTCGTGGATTTTGAGCTGTCTGGAAGCGTAAGCAATGACCTTACCTTCTTTCATAAGCACACATCCCATGCCCTGATGTGATGCGTCACAGTATACCACGAAGTTTTCAATTCCATTTGGTAACGCTAAAATAGGAGCATTACACAGCTTGTCTTTCAACGTTTGAAATGCCTTTTCTTGGGCATCCTGCCAAATAAATTCCTTGGTCTTTTGAGTCAACAACGTCAAAGGTTGAGCAACCTTTGAGAAGTTCTCTATAAATCTCCTGTAATATCCAGCCAATCCAAGAAATTGGCGGATTTCTGTCGGAGTCTTTGGGGCTTCCCACTTCTTTATTGCTTCAATTTTAGATGGATCTATGTGGATCCTATCCATATTCACTACATGACCTAAGAAGTGTACTTCCCTAATCCAAAATTCACATTTTGAGAATTTCGCGTATAACTTCTGATCCTTGAGTAGTTGTAGAATGGTTCTCAAATGACCTTCATGTTCATCTTTATTTCTCGAGTAGATCAGTATGTCATCGATGAATACAATGAGAAACTTTTCAAGATACGGTCGACATACACGATTCATTAAGTCCATAAACACAGCAGGTGCATTGGTTAATCCGAACGGCATAACCAAAAACTCATAGTGTCCATATCGAGTTCTGAAAGCTGTTTTAGGAATGTCTGTCTCTCTGACTCTGAGTTGATGATACCTAGATCTGAGATCAATCTTGGAAAAGTGTGATGCACCTTCCAGTTGGTCAAACAAGTCGTCAATACGAGGTAAAGGGTACCTTTTCTTGACAGTCAACTTGTTCAATTCTCTGTAATCAATACACATGCGCATAGAGCCGTCTTTCTTCTTGACAAATAGGATAGGAGCTCCCCACGGTGATGAACTTGGACGAATTAATCCTTTTGCTAATAACTCTTGAAGTTGTTCGGACAATTCTTGCATTTCTGACGGCGCAAGGCGATAGGGTGCCTTGGCCACGGGTGCAGCTCCAGGGACCAA
The DNA here is from genome assembly GCA_034093135.1 of Erigeron breviscapus. Lineage (NCBI taxonomy): Eukaryota > Viridiplantae > Streptophyta > Magnoliopsida > Asterales > Asteraceae > Erigeron > Erigeron breviscapus. Next base: position 30,095,565 of record CM067167.1, read on the forward strand.
ATCTATTCCAAACTCAACTGGTCTGTGAAGTGGAAGTCCCGTCAAATCTTCGGGAAACACCTCCGGAAAATATCTAACTACTAGTGTATCTTGTATTTCTTTACCCTTTGGTTTTCTTTCTACTACTAATGTTAAGAAAGCAGGGTGTTCTTTTTGTAAATACTTATTTACTTTTATCGTCGATACTAAGATCAATTTCTTTCCTGACTTGTCTCCTTGCACTATTAGGGTTTCTTCATTTTGGAGGGGTATTCTAACAATCTTCTCGTAACTTATTTCAGCTCTAACTTTAGATAACCAATCCATACCAACAATCACATCAAAACTACTTAGTTCTATAGGAATTAGGTCAATTTTAAAAGTCTTACCGGCCAATACCAAACTGCAATCTATTAAATGATCTCTAGCAATATACTTTTGACCGTTTGCATATTCGACAACATAAGTGTCTTTCATGGGGATAGCTACTATACCAAACCGAGACTTAAATTCTAAGGATATGAAACTTTTATCAGCACCAGAGTCGAATAATACAAAGACATAATGATTATTGAGTATGAATGTACCTATCACAACGTTGGGATCACGTCGTGCATCAGCAGCATCCAAAGCAAAAACTCGACCTCTGCCTTGTCCTCCTTGATTCCTAGCTTGATTGTTCCCCGCATTGTTCCTCACGGGAACTATAGCATTGTTGTTCGGGTTTAGATTGAGTCGTGGACACGCTGCGGAAATGAGTTTCACTTCCACATTCGTAGCATTGATTAGGTACTTTCTCCCTACAGGACTTTGCCTGATGTCCTACCTTCTTACAACGGTAGCACGTGGGACAATTCCCCATGTGACGAGTGCCACATCTGTTACATCTTGTGTCTGTGCCGGGGTACCTCTTGACATCTTGTGGGACCACTGCAAAGTTTCTGGCAGCTTTAAACCTCTTTCCATTCCCACCTTTTCCAAATCCACTATCAGAGGCATGATCGTTCCTTCTCTTGACCATCTCAGTTACAACAGAAGAACCAGCGGTTCTTTTCAAATCAATCACCATCTGATTGGTTGCACTAACTGCCGCTTGGAGAGTCAAGGGATTAAAAGCGGCTACTAACCTTCGGATGTCAAGTGACAAGCCATAACAGTATCTTTCAACTAGCTTCTCCTCCGTATCCACCATACGAGGAACAAGTCTTGTCAGCTCATGAAAACGAGTAGTGTATTTCTCGTTGTCTAGCCCAACCATATTATGATTACTTAGATATATTGATATGAAATCTTGATCATTAGGGTTAATTATGTTAGATAATTGAATAACTATTTGTGTGACAATGTGATTAAGTTTTGTGAAAATTCCTGTTTGACACCAGTTCACTAAAACGATCATAACCTATCAACCGTAAGGAGTTAGAAGCTGAAATATTTACAGTAGATACTTGACTCATAGGGCTACAACTTTGTAGTTCTGTGCTAAGTCCAGTTCGGCCATTCTCTAAGCCTAAATGGGTCGTGAAGCTGCTGGATTTTTAAGATCAGCACCTTATGTGTCTATGTGATAAATTTGTTATTAAATTTTGGCTTTTGTAATCAAGTTTACTTGATTATGTGGACCTTTTCCTTGAGAAAGGGGGGTCAATCTTAAACCATAGTGGCCTTACCGAGGATGGATACCTAATTGTTACATGTTTGTATTTAGTAAAAGTTTAGTTTTGCCCTTTAAGAAAATTGTGTGCAAAATTGGTTTTCGAAAATTAAACTTGACTAAATTACATTGAAATAATGATTTTGTTTATAAAATTGGTGCCCTAAAATCAAAAGATACACCGGTTCACCCATTTGAACAAACTCTAAGAGAGGTATAAGTCGGAGTGCGTTAGCCTCCTAAAAGGGCGGGTTTTTAATTGCGTTCATCGCAAACCTTTGCCCTTGCGCTTCTTTGTGCGTTCAAATGGAGCTACCGAGCTCTTTTGTATTTAAAGGCAATAAAAATGAGTTTTATAAACATATTATGTTTAGAAGATATGCATGAATCTTCAAACATAACTTTTTGATCACACATCAAATTGATTGACCCAATAAACTTAAGTCATTTGCCATCCAACTTGCAAAGGACACTTGTGGCTGTTGTTTTACTCACTGGTACACAGTGGTGAAATGGCAGTTGCATGGCAAATCCCACTCACTGGTACACAGTGGTGGACAAATTTGCGCCTTCTTGGTTGGACGACTTAAAGCGAGTTAAGCGGCGAGACCTTGACTCGTGGCAAAAGACGGGACAAAACATGACTACAAATCACTTGATGAATCAAGTGTAATTTGTAGGTCCCATTCTTACTAGGAATTACACATGTAATGCAATTACTGCTCATCACTTACCTTTTGAGTACAATCATTTCTAGCAGATCAACTGATGAAATGATTGTATGTCAATTGGATCCTAGCCTTAATGAAATTAATTGTTTATTTGATAAACATTGGGTAATTGATTTCCTAAGGATTTATTATCGAAAATACTGATTTTTGAACTTAATCTGTTTTGTAAATGGCAATGAATCCTTCCACAAACACCAATGCTTTTCGGCAAATGTTTGAAAGAGAAAAGCTTAATGGATCAAATTTCAATGACTGGTATCGTCAACTGAGAATTGTTCTAAGAGTTGAGGAACGCATGGATGTCATTGAAAGGCAATGGCCAACCGAACCAAGTGCTGAATCCACAGCAGCTGAAAAAGCTGAATATAGGATTCAGTATACTAGATTCAATGAAGTTTGTTGTTTGATGCTTGCGAGCATGTCTCCCGAGCTTCAAAAACAATTCGAGCTCTACACTCCATATGATATGATCACAGAACTTAAATCCTTTTATGAAAAACAAGCTGGAGTGGAACTGTTCGACTTAGTCGTGGAACTCCATGACATGAAACTTGAATCTGGAAAATCGGTTAGCAGTCATGTGCTCAAGATGAAGAGAATTTTTGACAAATTGGATTCGATGGATTACGTTTATCATAAAGAGGTAAAAGTTGGCATGATTCTCAAATCTCTTACGAAGGAATATGAGGGTTTTGTGCAAAACTATACCATGCACTCTATGAAAAAAAACGTCAATGAACTTCATGCTATGCTCATTGAATATGAGAAGACGATTCCAAAGAAGGCCAATGACCCAAATGTCCTTATGATAAAGGGGGGTCGGATCCAGAAAGCTAAGAAATCGCACAAGCTAAAGGCAAGTTTGATGGTAAAGGCAAGGGTAAGCAAGCTGCTAATCCCCCCAAACCAAAGAAAACCCCTCCGGCTAAGAAAGAGCATCCGGCTAAAGACCAGACCTGTCATCATTGTAATGAAGTCGGGCACTGGAAGAGGAACTGTCCCAAGTATCTTGCCGAGTTGAATGTGAAGAAGAAGCAAGCTGGCAATGCTAGTGCTTCAGGTATCTTCACTATTGAATTATTTTCCTTTACTAAGTGTAAATCATGGGTTTATGACACTGGCTGTGGAACTCATATCTGTAATGAATTACAGGCACTTAGGAAAAGGAGGAAGCTGAAGCCCGGAGCTTTGCAGCTGTTCGTAGGCAATGGTCTACCAGCACCTGTCGAAGCTATTGGAGAATATCATTTAGTTCTTCCTTCCGGTTTAATTATTGTTTTGGACAATTGTCATTATGCACCCTCTATTACTAGAGGTGTAGTTTCAGTTTCAGTGTTAAAACACAACGGATTCATTAATGTTTTTAATGATAATGGTATTTCAGTTTCTAAAAATAATGTTCATTATTTTGATAGTATTGATAATAATGGTATTTATGAAATTGATATGCGTGGTTGTGATTCACTAAATGATAATTCAATGTATAATGTTATCAAAAGAGCCAAGACTAACTTGGACTCTACCTATCTTTGGCACTGTCGTCTTGCACACATTGGCAAAAATCGCATTGAAAGACTTCAACGTGAAGGGATCTTAAAATTAAATGATGAATCATTTGATAAATGCGAGTCATGTGTTTCCGGCAAAATGACAAGAAAACCTTTTTCGCATAAACCGGAGAGGGCTAAAGATCTTCTTGGACTCATTCATACCGATGTTTGCGGCCCATTTAGACATGTGTCAAGAAAAGGAGCTAGCTACTTCATAACGTTTACGGATGATTTCAGTCGTTATGGTTATGTTTACTTGCTTAAACATAAACATGAAGTGTTTGAAACATTCAAAGAATTTAAAAATGAAATAGAAAATCAACTCGGCAAAACCATCAAGATTCTTCGTTCGGATCGAGGTGGTGAATACTTAAGCCAAGAGTTTAAGGATTATCTGAAAGCGTGTGGAATTGTCCAACAGCTTACTCCTCCATACACTCCTCAATATAATGGAGTGTCTGAAAGGAGAAATCGAACCTTGCTAGACATGGTGAGATCTATGATGACCCTTACGACTCTCCCATTTTCGTTTTGGGATTATGCTCTAGAGACTGTTGTACGCATTCTCAATATGGTTCCAACCAAGAAGGTTGACAAGACACCATATGAATTATGGCATGGAAATGTTCCTAATCTGTCTTATTTAAGAGTCTGGGGATGTGAGGCACTTGTGAAGCGCGATACACCTGACAAACTTGAACCCAGAACTACTAAGTGCATCTTTGTCGGATACCCTAAGGAAACGATGGGTTACGACTTCTGTGACCCAGTCAAAAACACTGTTCGTGTTGCTCGATACGCTGAATTCTTTGAGAAGAAATTAGCTCAAGAGAACAGTGGGAGGGTTGTAGAACTTGATGAGACTCAAGAGGAAGATGTGTCACCTTCTGAAGCTCCTAGCTATCATCAACTTGGGGGGGAAAATGTTCAAAGTAATGAACCTCAAGTCGATGATAATGAAGCGATTCCACTTCGTAAGTCCGAAAGGACAAGACGTCCTACTGACAGATTATGTCTGATGGTAGAAGAAGACGTTTTAGGAGATCTCGATAAGCCTCCGAATTTCAAAGCTGCATTATCAGATCCGGAATCTGACAAATGGCTTAAAGCTACGAAGGTGGAAATAAAATCCATGAAAGACAATCAAGTCTGGAGCTTGGTTGATCTTCCACAAAATGCTCAAACTGTTGGGTGTAAATGGATCTTCAAGAAGAAGACGGACATGGATGGAAATGTACACACCTATAAAGCTCGTCTCGTGGCGAAAGGTTATACTCAACGTTTCGGTGTTGACTATGATGAGACCTTTTCTCCAGTTGCGGATATTAGAGCTATTAGGATTCTCTTAGCCATAGCTGCGTACTATGACTTTGAGATATGGCAAATGGATGTTAAGACTGCCTTCTTAAAAGGTTACTTGGATGAAGAAGTCTATATGGATCAACCTGAAGGTTTTATTCATCCAAAATATCCCAACAAAGTATGCAAGCTTCAAAGGTCCATTTATGGACTAAAGCAAGCATCACGAAGTTGGAACAAGCGGTTTGATGAAGAAATCAAAAAGTTTGGTTTCGTTCAAAATCCCGATGAGCCATGTGTATATCGCAAAACTAGTGGGAGTAATGTTACTTTCCTTGTCTTATTGTTGATGACATATTGATCATAGGAAAACACATTCCAATGTTGCAAGATGTTAAATCCCATCTTGGAAAGTGTTTTGCCATGAAAGATTTAGGAGAAGCGGCATTTATTCTTGGAATCAAGATCTACCGAGATAGATCAAAGCGATTAATTGGACTAAGTCAAAGTGCTTATATTGATAAGGTCTTGAAGCGATTCAAGATGGAGAATTCTAAGCGTGGGTTTACACCTATGCAAGAAGGACTTAGTTTATCTGTCAAACAGGGTGCTAATACACCTAATGAGGTGGAGCGTATGCAAAGAGTTCCTTATGCTTCGGCTGTGGTATCTATTATGTATGCGGTTAGATGCACTAGACCTGATGTGGCGTTCGCGCAAAACATGGTTAGCCGATATCAACAGAATCCAGGTGAAAGTCACTGGACTGCTGTTAAGAGCATTCTGAAGTAGTACGGGCTACTAAAGATATGTTTTTGGTGTATGGAGGAAATCCAGACTTAGAGCTCAAAGTGACCGGATACTGTGATGCTGGATTTCAAACTGATAGAGATGACACGAAGTCTCAGTCAGGATTTGTCTTCGTTCTTAACGGAGGTGCTGTGGATTGGAAAAGCAGCAAGCAAAAAACAGTTGCTATGTCTGCAACAGAGTCTGAGTACATTGCCGCCTCAGAAGCCGCAATGGAAGCAGTCTGGATAAGGAAGTTCATTAGCGGGCTTGACGTGATCCCCTCGAGTGACTTACCCACTGATATGTACTGTGACAACACTGGTGCATTAATCATTGCCAACGAGCCCGGAGCTCAGAAAGGTGCCAGACATTATGCTAGAAGATATCACTATGTTCGTGAGCAGATCGAACTAGGAGAGATCAAACTACTCAAAGTTCACACAGATTTTAACTTAGCTGATCCTTTCACAAAAGCTTTGGCTAGGCCCAAGCTTGAAAGGCATGCCGAGGGCATGGGACTTAAGTTAGCTAGTTATTTCATGTAAATCTGTTGTTTCGGTATTTGGATAAGGGATGTTAAACAATTTATATTTTTCATAATGAAATAAAGTACTTGATATGTTTGATTTCATTTAATATTTATTGTATCCTATATTTGCATGTTTAATCCTTGAATATTTTATTAAATATTCTAAATTGTCCATTGTCGATTAATTATATGGGAATATAATTAAACTAAGACAAATCTAAGCGATTGGTTATATTCTTTGAATATATAATGGCTGGTCCCACCAAACTCACATGGTATCCATATGATGCATATCGGACTACCCCACTAACGAATTTATCACTTTGTGGATCGGCGTCATTAAGTGAAATTCGTAAATGGTTACTTTATTGATCCTTTGACTTGAGATACAAGCAGGTCAGCATGTATGGATTGCACTTACTTGATATAGTTCTAACTCTCCTGAATAAGGGAGTACATAAAGGGCTATTTTCAGAAAGTGTATTGAAGTATGATGACTGACACGTGTAGTCAATACATGATTTGTTCCTCCAACTGATAGTTGGAGAATGATACCACTGGGCCCCTCATTGGGACTATTTAAGATGTTTACATGGCCATGTCCAAATGAATCCAGATGTGTCTCGGTTATATTTGGTAATCTTAAGTAGTGATGAAATGAGAAACAGAATCGTTTAATCATGAAATGACAATGATCCATATTCATGTTTAACACGGTATCTGAATAAAGGGATAATAAATGCCTCAACCATTTAAATATACTTTAAGAAACTATACTTAAATATTTCTGGGAGCATTGGCGTGTTGCTAGACGCTAACCAATGTTATTACCTTCATTTGTTACGAGCTCAAGTGGGAGCTGTTAGTATGTGATCACGTAAAATGAACGTATGTCCGGAAATGATTTAAGCCTACGGGGTCACACGTCTCGACACAAATGTAATTATAATTAATTAATATAATTAATGTAATTTATTAATTAATTAGATCACGAAAACTAACGGCCGTCCGTTAAGTGTTAAAGAGTTAACGGTACTTAACTGACGGACTTAACGAAGGAGATGTTTAATTAACAATTAGGAAACCCTCTAGAATGTTCTCTAGAGGGGGGACGGCCACAATGGGAAAAGGGTTTTCCAAAACCCTAAACTTGGTCACCAAGTTTATCTAAGACTATATAAAGGCCTATGTTAATTGTTTCCATTTACTCCATTCTAAAGGTTACAAAACTCTACATCTCCTTTCTCTTCTTCTCTAATTTTCGGCCCTTATAACCGAAATTACATACCCCTTTGGGGTTCTTGGTGGTTTCGACCAAAGCAAGGAAAAAGGAGAAGCCAATCGTTGCTCGTTTGTGATCAAGTGCTAGCACGCATACATTCGAGTGTTGTGTGTGCGATCGTAGAGAGGTTTTTCTTTAAACCTTATCATAAAGTTCTTCACTTTATCATCTTCAATTAAAGGTATATGCTTTCTCTTTTGGTTAATTAATTATCTACATAGTTTAAATCTTCCGTTGCGTGCTTTGTGATTTAATTAGATAATTTGTTATACATTCCAACAGGTCAAATGGTCGAAATTTGTCCAGAATATCTTCAAATGACCAAAACTTTCAAACGTGTTTAGACATGTATTAAACATTATATATCCTAAACAAACTATCAGTTGTTAGAATATATTTTTGCAGTCACTTTCAAGCTTGTTTAGACATGTATTAAACATTAATAAGTAGTGATTTTGGATATACGTTCAAAGAGGGGTCTTGTTATATTGCCCTTCACTTTTCCAGGTTCAATGCCGTCTCCTGTTATGAATAGAAGCACAAGGCAAGTATTTTCAATCGAGCTTGGAAAAAGCTTGTAAAGCTCTAAATGATCTTGCGGTTGCGACTGCTGTGCTAGAGGCAGCTAGGGAGGAACTGTCACAGCTTGCAATCAAGGTAGCCAATGACTGTTCCCCATCCGACATCCCCATGCCTTCGCATTCTGAAGTTTCATCTAATCTTGAAAACGGATTTGCACCTAGTATTGATAGCTGCTTGACATCAAACGGAAGCCCGGTTTCACCCTCAGGTTTGAGCTCACAAGCAGCCATTCTTAGAAAGAGACAACGGGCCATGTTCAGTAACGGCCAGGCAAGCAGAATGGATGATGTCTGGATATCTTGATGCAAAATGCAATCTCAGAAATGGAGTTTTCTGGTTGAATTCCTTTTTTGGTTTTGTTTTTGTTCTATGGTCTATCTGTGATCATTGATCAGTCACAACCAATTGTTTGCAGAACAACAAACAAATTATCTTCAATCAATTTGGGATGTCATTTTCAATAGAAGCTCGGTATGAACTGATAATAAGGTCGGTTATCCATTTTAATGGAAAGCTCTGTGTAATGAAATGGACAAAGCAAACCTGACCAAAAGTTGTAAACTTTTAGAGTAGTACTTTTGAAATATGATTAAATGTTATTGGTGGGGGCTTTGTAATATTTCTATCATTGAGCCTCCACCTTGAAGATTGAGAGGTGAGAAAACAATTTTAAATTCCAAATTCACAAGTATTTCGCTTTTCTGGGACCAGATTAATATCTTTGTCACATGTTCTTTAAATATTGTAATATAAGTTCCCTCCTTGCATCTTTCTTGAAATACCGAATCTTCAATGGGTAAGTCTCCCTTTTGGCTTTTTGTGAAAAATCCAGTTTTCCGTATTCTCACTTTCCTTTTTTTGATTCGGTTTTCTTTGTTACTAGTTTTAATGATGCTTCAGTCACGTCACGGAACTTACAGTTATCAACCATGGATGCTAACCATGCGTTTGATCTTTAACCGGATGAAAAATGACGGCTGCATAACGACTTTAACAGAGGAATTTGTGTGTATATATTTGTGTGTTTGTTACAATTTTGAGTATATGCTTGTGATTGTGTAACATTGTTGAATATAAATAATACGGAGTAGTCTGTTTTTATTATAACTAACGAGAGAAAGGTACACGCGCGTTGCGGCAGTGATTGTGGGGTGGTGTCGTAATGGCGGTGGCGGTAATGGGGTGATCTACCTGACGGACTCCGTCTTTATCCGTACGGGTTTCGCCCCCGGATTTAAAAATTCGTCGAAAGTATATCAAATGACCTTTCTAATGAAAGAGCATTAAACTTTAAGAACACTCATATAGATTTTATAATTTATCGAACGACGGTTTTTGAGATAAATAATTTTGAATGAATTAGAGGAATAAAATAATTTATGAAGGAGAGAGAAAAAAATAAGTGGTTGAGATTTGAAGAGAGAGAAATGGTATTATAGGTATTTTAGGATAAATATATAATAGATAGGAGGGGCATTTTAGGAAAGTAATTGTTAAAATTTTAGAAATGAGCTATTTGCTTTATAATTTAATATAGATAACTAGTGTTAAAGTAGTAATCGGTGTGAAAGTTGATGACACTTTAAAACTGATAACCGATGAACCGATGTTCTATTGGATATAAGGAAATAGTATTTTAAAAAATAATCTCTTAGTAATCAGTGTGAAAGTTGATGACAGTTTAAAAATGATAACCGATGTTAATTGGATATAAGTAAATAATATTTTAAAAAATAATCTCTTATATAAGTAAAGTAAAATTGTGTTGACATCTAAATTTTTAAAAAAAATCTTATTTGGCATCATTAGGCTTTTTCTTATTAATTATTTATTTTTTATCTAATTAATTTATGACATCATCTTTTGAATTTTAATTTTAGTCCCTTCATTTGAAATCGTCTATTTTATACATATTTATTTTACGCGATATTATTTCTTTTATTTATTTTATTTATTATTGCTATTTTTATAGACTTTTATACTTATTGTATTATAAGCATATGAGACGTGACATGTGAGCAAATTGAAGATCGTAACGAAGATTCGAGCGGAAACGAAGTAGAATGCCACATGTTAATTTGGTAACTAAAAGGAATGGGGCTCGGCTACGCTAGACATGCAACAAATAAAAGAAGAAAAGTGGGGGCGGCCCACATGTGGCTTTTGTGTCTCGTGAGCTGACCAAGAGGATGGCCCAACCTTGAGCAAAGTTTAATTACTTACAAGTAATGTTATTATGATCAAGAAGATTAAAGAGTCGGCAGCCATCCTAAGTTCCTAACCGACTTTAGTCATGCGTGGGCCCCAAGTCATTAAACACTTATATATATATACGAGAGCCATGCATGGGATATCTAACAATACAATCAATCTATCATAAATAATAATAAGGGTATTGGAGTTCGTAAGAGAATTTTGACGGATAATTGGTTCGGTTGGGATACAGAGCCGAAAAACAAAAACAAAACAAAAAAAATCTTTGACTTTTTGTGATGAGTTCGTGGAAGACAAAAAGCAGAAAGGTATTTGAATCTGTTGATATACATCGAGAAGCACCAGCAATTTTCGTTCGACCCAGACAACATCCGCAACATATTCGGTTCGATTCTCTTAACCCTTTTATTATTATTGTTAGTTGTTTAATTGCGAGACTATATTAATTATTATTATGGATATATTTGATGATTGTTAGTTTTATTTATCATGAGTAGCTAATTTTCTTTACACCCATTTGGATGATGTGAGCATGTTGTTACATTGTTATAATTAATTGTTGAACACGGTTTTTACGTTTAATCGAAGATCCATGTTGTCTAAGTTTATATATTGTTTTGATTGCTTATATAGATTAGTTAGTAATTAATTATAAAAGTTCGAGAGAAATTTATAGGATTGCTAATTAGTTTATGAAAGAATTAATCGGTCTATAATTAATTCAAAGTCATTGGAGTTCGAGAGAAACTAGTGATAGAGATTAAAAACAATCGAATTTGGATGAATGTGTTAGTCGTTTATGATAGAGAGATCTAATTAGACGATTAGGAAGCACTTCGAGAGAAAGCTTTTTAGATTAAATCGTAAAACCAACTTAGGACTTAATGCTTGATTGTTATGGTAGAAATTATTCGCGAGAGCGATAACTATACTTTTTACAATTAAAGATTTGAGTATAACGAGAGTTCATCTTAATTACATATTAAGTAGTTCAACACAAAAAGTGACATTGTGATAATTTGAAATGCGAGCTATTCCAAGTGGGTGTGCTTGTAATATTCTTGTTTACAAATCAATTTTCACAATCGTTTTCGGACGATCTTTGCTCTGGTAATACCGGATTACTTTTACTGTCAATTTAGTTAGTTAATCTCAGAATCAGGGTTCTTAAACCTAAAACCTTTTAGAACTACATTAACACACTATCAAGCACTTAATTACTTAACTTTACTTTGATTACTTTCATTAAAGATGTACACGTTTGTATCCCGTCGAAATCTCTTCTCCCAGCACGGTGATATCTGGTCTGAAAATATGTGTACCTAGCCTCCAAGTCACCTATCCGCTGAAATAAAAACTTAGTCATACGAAAACGTCCTCGCGTTGTATCTCGGTTCATCTGCAAAGTAGTCATGAATCAAACGCTCGTGTGCTTCAATACGATCACGATCAAAACTGGTACCCTCTGGTGAATAGTTGGGGCGGGTCGCTCACCCGGGGTTGAAACCGGGAATATTAAATCCAAACATGATAACGTTTTATTTTCAACAATAAGCCCACAACTCTCACACAACCCTAAAGATCACATTATAAATATCATATCGTATCATCTCTCTCTCTCTCTCTGCCTCTTCTTCTCTTTCCAGTATCACCACAAACAAAAAAATAAAATAAGAAAAGAGCAGACATCTGATTTTTCTCTATGGGCTTGTTGCAACCGCGGTCTTCATAGCCATTAGCTTTACTCAAGCCAAGATCGATGCACAAGCTCCTAGATCCGAGACCACGTGTAAGTTTGTTGCTTTAGTTTTTTTTGTCCATTATAAACAACAATCTAATCCATGTTAAATTAGTTATAGCCTAGAAGGGGGCAAATGTAAATAGGAAAATCTAATCCATGTTAAATTAGTTTTAGCCAATTTTATCAACTTCTAATAATTAGAAGGGGGGCAAATGTAAATAGCAAATTGGCGGGAATAGCCGTTAGGGGCGGTTACCGAGTTTCATATCTTAGTTGTAATTGGCATATTCATTCATTCAATATATTCATAAATCATCTCCATTCCACTAAACTTTCATAACTAATTCTCTCATTTTTCCTGAAAAATGTCTGAATCTTCACCGATTTCACCAAAAAAAAGTGACGATGGGTAAACTTTCAGTAACTCTAACCTAGTTTACTAGTTTTTTGATTGATTTTTTTTTTTCAAATTTCAGATTTTGATGTTTTTATTTTTATTTTTTATAATTTGTAAACTTTTTTTTTTCGAATTTCTTATCATTTTTTGATTTTTTTTTCCCATTTTCGTTGTTTTTATTTTTATATTTTGCAAACTTTTTTTTCAATTTCTTTCTGTTTTTTTGATTTTGTTTTTCAATTTTATTGTTTTTCTTTAATTTTTATAATTTGCACAAACCCTAACCTACTTTTTTGGTTTCAGATCTGAGAAATCTGTATACACTCAGCCTAATCGATATGAGGTTGTTGATGGAGTGCTGAGAATGCTTCCAAACAGCTCTGTCATTCCAAATTCTGAATCTGTGGAAAGAGAAGAAGTGTTGTTGTGGGATAATGAAGAGTTAGTGGAGAATAACAGAGAACTGCTGCGGAATAACGGAGAACTGCTGACGATTATTTGAGAATTGCTTGGGAATGATGGTGAAATGCCGAGGAATGAGGAACTGTTGAAGAGGAATGAGGAACTGTTGAGGAGGAATGAACACCTGTTGAGGAGGAATGAACACTTCTTGAGGTTCATTGAAGAAGTGACAGAGCTGTATGAAGAAGAAGAAGAAGAAGAAGAAGAAGAGGCGAGAAAGCTGCTGTCTGACGAAGAAGAGGCAAGAAAGCTGCTGTCTGAAGAAGAAGAGGCGAGAAAGCTGCTGTCTGACGAAGAAGAGGCGAGAAAGCTGCTGTCTGAAGAAGAAGAGGCGAGAAAGCTGCTGTCTGAAGAAGAAGAGGCGAGAAAGCTGCTGTCTGAAGAAGAAGAGGCGAGAAAGCTGCTGTCTGACGAAGAAGAGGCGAGAAAGCTGCTGTCTGAAGAAGAAGAGGCGAGAAAGCTGCTGTCTGAAGAAGAAGAGGTGACAGAACAGGTTGAAGTAATAGTTAGAAAGGGATCCAATTGTGGATATTGTGGAATATTTATGAGGAACGACAAGAAGTTTGAGAACCATGTGTATGGGAAGAGGTGCCAGGTAAAGCTTTTATTAACTATATATAGATGCAAGTTTAAGTTCATTCTCTTTTAATTAACTTAATCAACTAACATACAAGTCATTGTTTTTTTCAGGAATTGAAGAAAGTTATAAAATATGAAGCAAAGAAGCGTAAGGTGTCTGAGGAAGAGGTAATGAAGGGAATAATAATAAATGACAAACGGTACCCTTGCTATCGTTGCGACTTTGTTTGTTCTAGCAAAGAAGAGTTAGGCGTTCATTTGAATAAGGAGTGCAAGGCTGCGAAAAATCAACATGGTACTGGTGCTGGCCCATCTCGAGCATGAGACACATTGCTGTAAGAACTGCATTTCTTTTGTTTTTAATACCTGGTTTTACGGATTGATTCTTTATTGTCTTTTCAATTGTTTAGATGTACCACACGTAAACATAATTTACATCTCTCAAAAAAACAATTTTAAATTCTAAACATAATGTACCACAAGTGATTTTTAGAAATGTGCCGTTTTCAATAGATGTAACAAAAGTTCCTTATCACCGCAACAAGTCCCTACTGCAATAAACTGATCTGAAATTCATCATTTGATTCATGGAATAAGTAGCAGTACATTGATGCACATTGATGCATTGCAGTTCCAAATTTAACATAAACCCAAGTTGTTCAAAACTAGTAATAATTTTAATATATTTCTGCTCTATGTGACAGTTTTTTGGCTGCTACCTTGGAAAAAGGGTGCATGTACAAGCTGAATCTGATCAAGGGAGTTGCCAAGAGCGATCTAATGCTTAATCATTGTCTAAATGAAGTGTACTTCCTCTTTTGTTAAGCTTTGTTATTGAAACAGAAATAGCTTGTATGTCGGAATTGATTTCTGATACACTTTTGTGTATAATATCTCACTTGGAACAATATCTGCGTTTTATAATTGTCTATATGAAGTGCACTTACTTTTTAATTGTTGTGTATAGTATTCACCTGGCACTATATCTGCTTTTTATCATTGTCTATATGATGTGTACTTAACTTGGTGGCCCTCACAGTTAGTCCCTCTTTATTTTTATCTTTATAGTTTTTTTGCGTTTTTGATGTATGATGTTTTGGAACTAATCGTTTCTTTTCCTGGTTTGGAGTTTATATAGCATGTATGATGGTGTGGGTTTAATCATTTATCGCTTAGGAAGTTTCAAACTTGGGACTGATATGTTCGTTTTTTTAATGAACAATTGATGGTAAATCAAACTTGATGATAAATTATCTGAATGCAAGTTTTCAATTGGATAGTGTTTATGTTGACCCTAAAAGTCAAGAGTGTTTATGTTGAATAGTAATAGTTTTAGGTAAGTGATTTCGTGATTTTGGCTAATTCTGATCATAGTTATTTAGTAAACTAGATGGTTTGTTATGCTTTAGTTAATATGCACTTCTTCCAAGTCACTGTGCAACAAATTTGGAGAAACACTATGTTGTTGCAATTCACCAGCGGATACAAGAGGTTAGACAACAAACTTGAAAGAAAAATGGTGGATGTCAAGCTGGCAGTTTATTTGATGTTTCCGAGGATTCAGATTATGTTCATACCCTTCTTGGTAAGTTTTCACTCACAAATTGCATTTAAAAAAATGCTCTCGAACAGTTTGACTTGGTATCAGTCTTCATAAAATGTTTGCGTACAACACTAAGTTTTTTGTTGGTGTGGACTTGTAATCTATTTTCACATGATGTATTTTATACCAGCCAAAGCTATTGATGAGTATGCAACTTTGAGGATGAAGGCAGCAGAGTCGAAGGAAGAAACTTCAGATGTGGACCCTAGGCTAGAAGCTATTGTCGAGAGAATGCTTGATAAGTATGTCTGCTATTATTCTTTGTTTAGTTATGTCTTCCATATTCTGACAAGGCCCGAGCGAATGGTTGAATTATAGTAATCCCTTACAAGAAAAACTTGGTACACCGTTTCTTGGAAATTATAAAAAGTTAAAAACTAGAAATCTCACCAATTAGTTAATCTCAATGTCATAAGTGTCAGGCTATTCTCTTATGACCTATATGTGGGAAATAGTTGCATCTTATCACCAAATTATAATTAACATCTGGCCCGGGCCCTTATAGGTCTAACATATATTCTCTCTGTATATCTTCTCAAGGTGCATAAAAGATGGAAAGTTTCAACAAGCGATAGGAATGGCAATTGAATGTCGAAGGTTGGATAAGCTTAAGGAAGCAATCACGAACAGTGATAATGTTCATGGAACTTTGTCATATTGCATGAATGTCTCTCATGCTTTCGTCAATCGAAGAGAATATCGCCGTGAGGTAATATCCTAACAAATAAGAATTTCTTCTGTTCTCTTCTTGTACCCTCTCCAGCTAGTGCCATGGTTCACTTTTCTTTTCAATCATACCAATATTATTTTATATGTATAGCACATTCATTCCAAATGCTTTCATGTACTTTATTTATGTATTATTAACGCAATTGGATCGTCTGTAGGTTCTTCTTCTTCTGGTCAAAGTATACCAAGATCTGGCGTCTCCAGATTACCTAAATATATGCCAATGCCTAATGTTTCTCGATCAACCTGAGGGTGTTGCAAGTGTATTGGAGAAACTTTTACGATCTGAGAAAAAGGATGATGCGTCTATGGCTTTTCAAATTGCTTTTGATCTCATCGAAAATGAGCATCAAGCGTTTCTTTTGAGTGTGAGAGATAGACTCTCAAGTCCCAAGTTAAAACCCGAACTGCCAGTAGCCACAGAGACTGATACTGCTCAAAGCGGAAATCCATCAGGGTCAGAGGACACTCAAATGGCTGATGAAACCCCCAAACATCTATCGCTCGTGTGCCAGAATCTGACCCTGCTGAAGTGACCTATGCTGAGAGGCTGGCCAAAATGAAAGGAATTTTGTCCGGGGAAACTTCAATACAGTTGACTCTTCAGTTTCTCTACAGTCATGACAAGTGAGGAACTTCTTTCTTCTAGTAGTGCTGTTTAGATCTATTTTGGCAGGTTGGGTATGAGTTGAGGTGGGTCGTATCAGATAAATTTACTTGAAAGACTTGTTCTTTTTGTATATAATTTGTGTGTCATATAGTCATAGTTTTATGGTTGGGTATGAGTTGAGGTGCTGTTTAGAATTAACTATTTTATGGTTGGGTATGAGTTGAGGTGCTGTTTAGATTTAAGAGGGTTTATCCATCAAAAGTATACTTTGGGTGACTTTCAACCTGATTAATTTAAAGTTAAGTTTTTGTGATTATACCTGGTTATTCCTTATAAAACATAATCCGAGTCACCTTTTTTTTTACTAGTTTAGATTTTGGTGTTGTTAATTATGGAAAAGATTAATAATGTCCCTATCTTTAAATAGGTCTGATCTACTTATTCTGAAGACTATAAAGCAATCGATTGAGATGAGGAATAGCGTTTGTCACAGTGCTACGATATATGCAAATGCACTTATGCATGCTGGAACTACAGTTGATACATTTTTAAGAGAGAATTTGGTAGACATCTTGTTAATTTCACTCCTATTATAAACTGCTATCAAAACTTTGTTGGTGATTCTAAACCTTTCCCATGTATGATTTCAGGACTGGTTGAGCAGGGCCACTAACTGGGCGAAATTCAGTGCAACAGCCGGGCTTGGTGTTATTCACCGAGGCCACCTGCAGCAAGGAAGGTCACTGATGGCTCCTTATCTTCCTCAGATCGGGTCTGGTGGTGGGGGTAGTCCCTATTCTGAAGGTGGCGCCCTCTATGCCCTGGGTTTGATTCATGCATATCATGAGAAGGCATCAAACAGTTTCTGAGGGATAGCCTACGCAGTACTAATGTTGAGGTGATTTTTTTTTTCCAGCCAAAATAGTTTATTTATAGGGATTATAGTTATATTGACTTGTATACTGTTTGTTGCAGGTTGTTCAACACGGTGCTTGCTTAGGTCTTGGTCTGTCGGCTCTTGGGACTGCTGATGAAGAGATTTATGATGAGATAAAGAGCGTTCTTTACACTGATAGTGCTGTTGCGGGTGAAGGCACAGGTATTAGTATGGGTCTGCTGATGGTTGGAACTGCAAGTGAGAAGGCAGCAGAGATGCTGGTGTATGCTCATGAGACACAACATGAGAAGATTATAAGGTAAAAGTGTAAAACGTGTCGATTGTCTAGTGTTGGTCAAAACAGGATGGATTGGTTGGTCCACAGAGTTATTTAGAAACAGTTTGAAAAACTCTACGTGTTTTATCTAAGATGGAAAAAGCATTTTCTCTACAATGATAATCCACATCCGAGATTAAATTTATCTAAAGCACTATCAAGATGAACTTAGTTATACATAAATGCGTGGGAATTGCTATCATTTACATTTTAAATTAAATCTTGATGCGCAGGGGGTTATCATTAGGTATTGCTCTCACAGTGTACGGGAGAGAAGAAGAAGCGGATACCTTAATTGAACAAATGACTCGGGATCAAGATTCCATACTACGTTATGGTGGCATGTATGCATTAGGATTAGCGTACAGTGGGACAGCAAATAACAAGGCAATTGGTAAATTACTTCACTCTGCTGTATCAGATGTCAGTGATGATGTCAGGAGGACTGCTGTTTTAGCCCTTGGATTTGTCATGTACTCTGAGCCCGAACAAGTGAATACTATTTCAATAAACCTAAGTCCGCATCAGTCCATCAGTATTATGGATTTGATAATTTCTAATTGGATCGCTTTCAGTCTCTTGTCATTGTCATTTTTTTTGGTGCATGTTTTTTGCATCTACAGTAGAGGTGGCAAAATGTGGGCGGGTTTATGTAAAAATGGGTAAGTTTTGGTAGCAGGATTGACCCTTTCTCTTAACGCTTGTGGAAAAATTAAATTTTAATAATTATTCAGTGTCTAACGTGATTACAAGGTTTGTAGTATTTCAGTAACCATTTTAAAATGATGTTTTTATGCCTTAAAGTTGCACCTTCCATGACTTGTCCTTTGTGACCATTCGACTCATTTTCTATGCTATATATTTATTCATCTAACTCCTGTGTTCTTCTTTACTGCAGATGCCTCGTATGGTCTCCTTGCTGTCCGAGTCTTATAACCCGCATGTGCGCTATGGGGCAGCTATGGCTGTAGGGATTTCTTGTGCCGGTACGGGCTTAAGCGAGGCTATATCGTTGTTAGAACCTCTGACATCGGATGTAACTGACTTTGTTCGTCAAGGTGCTCTAATCTCAATGGCCATGGTCGTGATCCAAATAAGTGAAGCTAAGTGTAGGGGCGTTCAGGTTTTTTTTCCTATCCATTTGTCCTAGTTTATCTGTTTGAACCAATTTGACCATCTGTATCGGATTAGTTAAAGTTGCCATTCATATTATATTTATCTTGCTTTTGCTATTCTCTCTACTTTCTTCATGTGCTTTTAACATCTAACAGACGACAATTGGAAAAAATAATATTGGATAAACATGAAGACACAATGTCCAAAATGGGTGCAATTTTAGCTTCTGGAATTCTAGATGCTGGAGGAAGAAACGTTACTATTAGGCTGCTTTCGAAGACAAAACATGACAAGATGACTGCTGTAATTGAGCTTGCTGTTTTTAGCCAGTTTTGGTACTGGTATCCACTGATATACTTTATTAGCCTTGCTTTTTCCCCCACAGCTTTAATTGGACTCAATTATGACCTGAAAGTGCCTAGATTTGAGTTCTTGTCGAATGCGAAACCTTACTTGTTTGAGTACCCTCGTCCTACAACCGTACCCACAGCCACATCAGCTGTGAAACTTCCAACCGCTGTTTTGTCCACATCAGCAAGAGCTAAAGCTAGAGCTAGCAAGAAGGAAGCGGAAAAAGCTAATGCCGAGAAGTTACCTGGTGGTGACACAGCTGCTGCCTCTGGTTCTGGCAAGGGAAAAGCTTCTGCTGAGAAGGATGCGGATTCGATGCAGGTATCTTTAATTGGTCCCCTTTTTTATTTTTATTTTAAATAGATTTCAAAATTCACCACTTTTAGAGGTGGTAGTGTGACTTTTAACCTCTGCCATTTATCCTTGAATCCGTTTCATGGATACGACTTTTTTGAGATGCAACACAATTATTCGACTCTGCGGGATTAAAAGCTATTAGTTTGTTTGCATCTGAATGTATGAAAAATGGTACTTGGCTACAATTCTTACTATTGTTTTTGCTTTTTATGCATCTGACAGGTGGATAGTCCTGCTGGAGAGAAGGAAAAGAAAGCTGAACCTGAACCAACTTTCCAGATCTTAACAAACCCTACAAGAGTGGTTCCTGCTCAGGAGAAGTATATTAAATTCTTGGAAGACAGTAGATATGCTCCAGTGAAAGCAGCTGCGTCTGGTTTTGTTCTATTAAAAGACCTCCGCCCAACTGAACCAGAAGTTTTGGCCCTAACAGATGCGCCTGCATCAACCGCATCCACCGCTGCAGGTGCAACCGCAGCTGCACAATCCGGGTCTACTGCAGCCATGGCTGTGGATGATGAGCCTCAACCACCCCAGCCCTTTGAATACAGCTCTTGATCAAGCTGAGCCGAGTTAAGTTGGTTTATTTGTCATTGTGATTGACGCATGCGCTGATCTGGTCTGATTCTACATGCTTGCATCCTGTGAGGTGACACCGGATTTGAAGCTTACCTATTTTCTGCCTGTGTCTGGTCTGTAGGCTACAATCTTGTGCTTAAGACTAGTATGATTTTAAGGTCGGATGACGACTAGATTTGATTGTTTGTTTGTTTAGTTTATCATCTACCGTGTATTTATATGAATAGAATTTATCGGCTGAACTACTTGCGGAAGAAAGATTGTTTTTAGTATGAAACTAAACTTGGATCTCAAACTGACCATACTTTGTTTTTACACTACTTGATGCGTGCACGGCTGGTAGAAATGGTAATAGACATGTTGGGAACGATCAATGCAACAATAAAGCTTATATAACCAATAATAATGTAAAACTATATAAAAACACAGATTTACTTGGTTAAAAAATATTTAGGATTATAAATATGGGCGTTATTTTCGATCATTTTAATACCCCCGTAAAATAAATATGAGATATCCAGTTATTCGTTTTTCAAATCTTACTTCTAACTTTGTTTTACTATACGGTTTCAATTTCGATTAATTTTCTGGTTGAACTTTATATTTTAACCTTAATCAATTAGGACTACTCAATTACTTTTAGCCCCACTCTATATTTTAACTAATATTACAGTTCATATCTAAACAATTTTTACATGTTAAGAGCATCAGGTATGGTTAAGAAACCAGTGTTTAGTTAAAGCACGATAATGATGGTTGTTGGATGAACAAGGTGGAAGATTGACTCCCTTATAGGACCATATTTGATAGGTTCATGTTGTTTTTCAACACACTTACACACACCTGAGTTGCCCATATCGTCTCTTTCAACTTACCAGGTTGCTTTTAGTTTTTATTCTGAAATTTAGTATACAAGAGAAAAGCATAACAGAGCTTGAGAGGAACCGAGTCAAGCGAATGTTGCTGCGTTTAAAAACATGAGATTTCATAAATTTTATCCCGTTGTCACGATATGAATATATCCTTTTCCATTCGTTTTGCAAAAGAATCCCACTACTTGCACGTATTTTCCGACGGATGAAACCTAGCAGGGCGTCATTATAGCATAGGTGGCAATTCAAGCCAGTGTATGGATGAGCTGGTAGATTCGGATTTCATGTTGTTTATAACGGGTCACATGGATAAATTCTGAGAAATATAGTTTTAGAAAGCATACTGAACAGATTAATTTGTTTAACTCTAAGACAACAAAGGAAAAAGGGTCTGAGGGGTTGGCAGTAGGGCCTACTCAAATTGACCTATGTTAAAAACCTATCCATTTCACTTGTTACCAAACTGACTTGCTCATCTTCGTGACCTTTACGTTCTAGTAACATTCCAATGCAACCTAGCTTGTGCAACTCCAACCAAGAATCATCATCACCAAATAGTCTAAAACTGGTATTTCTTATCTTTATGATCAGGATTATTAAGATTCTCTCATGATCCATCTTTCTTCTATATATCTTTTATTATTTATTTAAGGGCATTTCAGAAATTTGGCTCACATATGGTGCATTTTGTTTGTAACTGATCGATCAAATAATAATAAGTTGACTATAAGATAAAAGAAAAGGTGGGAGCATTTCTTTTTTATTTTTATTTTGAACGATTCTTTAAAAAGATGATTAAGTGATATACTTTCACATCTATAGGTTTTATACATGTAAATGAGAGTGTTGTGATTTTCGGTTTTTCCCTTTTTCTAAGTAGGTTGTTGGATTTAAATTTTTAATAATGGATTAAATTGTCAAAATTACGTATTCTTAGAAGAACATAATGGATCCTAGATACATATACGGGTAGACAAGTGAATGTTACTTGGAGACTTCACACTATATCATGTCTCTTTGAGATAACTCGCAAATAACATAAAAAATGCAAACGAAACTTCATTCTTTTAATTGATTGAATTGCGTATAATGTAGTACAATGGTCCCAAATACATTGTTTGAGCGAAAAAAAAAACCATAAATGAAAAATGAGATATTAGAAGCGGTGCTAGTGAACCTAACGGGTTTGTGTTCAAAGATTGTAATGTGATCGGAAATGGAACGGCGTATTTGGGAAGACCGTGGCGTGGCTATGCTCGGGTTCTATTTTTATAATTCCTCTCTGTCAAACATTGTTGTGCCTGAAGGATGACATTATGGTACCTTTGTCAGCAAAACAATGTATGTATGATCTCCAGCTTCTCTTTTCAGGTCATTTTCTATAATACCTTTTGCGTCTCATTTTAAGTGTCTACATTTGACTAACCTAATGTTTTTTATTTTTTCAAAGATCATATTATTGTTTCTTTTACTTGACAAAGTGACATTTTTATTCTGAAAAGCGTTCAAATTAAGTGGCTTTTAGAAACCAACACATTTGTTGTGTCTAATGATTAAAATGTTATTCGAATTTACCAAATTATGTTGAAAGTAGATGGTTAAAATGGGACAAACAAGAATAGAGATTTAAACACTTATAATGGGACAGACGGAGTACATTTCTTAAATATTTAATTATGTTGTTTGATGGCCAGGAACGATTTGGTGTTTGCCGAGGATGAATGTCGTGCTGGAGGATCAAATATGTCGGGAAGAGTAGGGTGGGAAAGGAGGTTGAGCAAGGAGGAGATAGGAAGGTTAACAAGCTTGTCTTACATTGACGATGAAGGTTGGATTAGAAATCAAGCATTTAATATGTTGTCTTATTGAATTCAAGATTACTTCTTTTCAGTCTTGCATTACTAATTTTATATCTTTATTTTCTGCTGCTTCTTATTTATTTGAAGTGTTTTTTGAATAGTTATATATGTGTAGTTTGGTTGTAAGTTTGAATGAATTATGATTGGTTATTCAAAACGGGTATAATTTGGATTTAAAAAGCGGGCCGGTTTGGATTTGCATAATAGAAATTCAGATTTTGTACGTTGTGACATGTATGAAAATATTTTGCAAAATATATAAATAAATAGATGTTTTGTAATTATTTAGGATAAATGTTAAGGCTCAATATTTTTTTTCTTTCTAACCAGGGCTCTTGTGGCTTCCCAACCGAGATACAACTATACAAGAACTTCCCAACATATAATGGGCTATTTCACTAATTGGCATCATTAGTTCATTAGAAAGAACTTTAATTGTGTTCATTTGAAAAAAGGGTAATGGGGGGACCCTAGCCCCGGTACCACAATTGGATAACCATCGACCCACCCCGTATGAGCCATATGATGCCGGTAAAATACCTCCATCCTAATCCCCACATGATCTGGGCACCCCGAAGAATCGAACCCGCGTATTTAAACTTCACATATGGGTCTAGGCTTCATTGGTAACGGGTATGAGGAGAAACTCCTAACTAAACAGCCCGAAGGCACGACATTTAATTGGGATAAAACCCTGCCCCCTCTGCAGGACTCAAACCTGCTTCACTGGAGGACTTTATTGTGAAATTCCTTCAAATGTCCTTCCCATGTCTCGAACTCGAGACCTCCAGCATGTGATTATCAATTAATTAATGATACTAAGTCTAAAAATATCATATTCTAGTTATAGATAGAGATAACATGATTTATAATCATAGACACATATAATTATTTAAATAAATATGTAAACCAAAAGATACCATTGGGTTCACAGCCCAGTGGTACGAGAGTCTTTCAATGATGGCTTTGGATCTAGGAGACCTGGGTTCGAATCCGGAGGGAGCAGGGTTTTCCCCCAATTAATTTAATTGGGGGTTTCTCCCCCCATGTGGTGTATTGGAGGTATCGGAGTGGGTAGCATTCTGGCCTGAAAAACTCCTAGCTAAGGGCAACCCAACAATCGTTCAAAAAAAAATGTAAACCAAAAGATCACCATTTATTTATAAAAATTGCTCCACATAGCCTTATGGTTAATAAGTAAAAACTTTTATGCCAATAACGTTTAGGCTTATTTGTAATGTCTTTGTCTTTTAGTGTTTCCATTCGGATTCGAGTTTTATTTTTCATATTTATACGGATGGACTAAAGGAGGTATTTGGGATATTTTTACTTTTATATTTGTATAGACAAATACCTGCGCGATGCGGTGGTGAGATAGGGGTGATGGTGGTGGCGGCGACGGGTGGTGGTGGCGGTACGTAACGACAGCGGCGATGAAGTCGGCAATGGTGACGGTACGGTGTGATTATTGATGTAAAAGTAATTTATGTAAAATGAGGTAATGTAGTTAATGTAAGAGTTGACGGATGCATGTTGTAAATAATTTAATAAAGGGTATTATAGGTATATTAGGTAAAAGATATTTAAATTAGTGAATAAAAGATAAGGGCATTATAAGCTTTTTAAAAACTTAATTGAATCTTAAAAAGGAAAAAAGAGGAAACAAATATTTTATAATGTAGTATAGATAAAGTAAATGTTCTCCCATTTTCCCAAATGACGATTTTAATGTACGTCCATCATTTGTGTATATTTTCATTTCTTAAAAAAATTTAATGAAATAATTTACAACATTTATCCTCAACTCTTAAAATAACTACACTACCATCTTTTACGTTAATTACCTTTACATTAATAAGCTACACTAATCGACACCAACACCATCACAACCACTAGCAGCAGCCGCCATCATGTCGTCGTGTTGCGCGATTACCCGTTTATTAGTATCAATTTAAACTTAATAACTTTATATTTAGGTAAAATTGTATAAGTTATATTCTAAGAAACTAAATACTAATTGGGAACTTCCCTCAAGTTGGCTAACATGACATGTTAGCCAAATCTTGACCCTTGATTTCAATCCAAGGGCCAAAATGTTTCCAACTTGATCAATCAAGTTGGAAACAACTTGAGGGAATCCCCTCCCATAATAATTCACACGGATATGTACATGGTAAGAAAGTCCCTCTATGAAAGTTTGAATTTTAAAAGACCCAGTCAAGTTTTAAAAGACAAGGTTTTCCCTTAATATGTTATTGTGCCTTTGAGCGGATTATTAGGCGATTTTTTCTTCTATAATATTGAGTGAGGGGACTCTCTAGAGTAGACCCGGTTAAGACTACATAGTCTAGACCCTCCGTTGTGATATTCGATCCGAACCTTTAAAAAAATAATTCATACGGATATATACAGTATTGCTAATTGTTAATTTGTCAAACCTTCTACTAATTAGTGGAGGGAAAGTTTCCCGCTAAACCTTTGGAGGCAAAGTTTCCCGCTCTTCAAAGAGACATCTGGTAACTCTTCCCCTATTATTTATGTTTAAATAAGGCCACAATTTGGTGTTAAATGCGATTTATTTGTGTTGTTTTTTTGGTAGTTTGAAGGTCCGCCTTTTTTTTAACTTGTTTGTATTATGCCAACCCCATTACAAGATGCATTTTGTTGTAACTTGTAAGCGGGCTTAATGATCCTACTGCTCATGGATGATAGTTGTGAATGTATTGGTACTCATTTGACTTCTGCATTTAAAGTGTTGCATTTCAATAGTGTTAGAAATAGCAGCAACTTCCAATTATGGTGTATTGTAATAACACTATAATGAATAAACGTTTTATAATGGTTAAAGTTATAAAATTCAAGTGTCAAATGTCTTATTAAGTTACACAATAATATGACTTCAACAAATAAGGGTTTTATTCATCTTTTATGTCTTAAATATACATATAAGGGTCTTATTCATCTTTTATGACTTAAATACTAAGTGTCCTATTAGATTATGATATAATAGGACCCTTAGGGATGAAGTGTCATATTGTACTACCATATAATAAGACACCAAACCTGAGTGTCTTAAAAAGTACTCTATTAGGATCCAAATTTGAAGGGTCCTATTAAGTTATATGATAATAGGACCCAAACAATCACCCGTCCTATTAAACAACTTTTTAGGTCACCAGTTTAGTGACCTATATTATAATAGGACCCCAAACATTCATCGGTCCTATTATATAGTTTTTTGGGACGCAATTTTCAAAGCGTCCTACACAAAGGGTCCTAAAAAGCCCTTTTTGTTGTAGTGGGGTTCGCTACGCACACCAGAAGAGCCAGCATTATGAGAAGGAGTATCTGCAACGCCACTCCCCTATCCTCCAAGACAAGGTACCACAGTTACTTCCTTTACACCTTTCCTCACAAACTTTCTGAAAGTCATATCTGCAAAAGACAAATATCAACAACACAATCAAAACCAAATGCCATAATACCACAAATATAACAAACAAAAATCCTTACCATCAATGTCTACACCACCAGGCAGGACATCAATCACTTTGGCTTTATACAAAATCACTTCAGGATATAGTACAACTTTTATGGGGTTACATCGAATTTCTCGACACAAATCATCAACAATGTAATCAGGGAAAGCATTCTCGTATTTTTTGTGGACACATAACAACTTTCTGTCAGTTACATAATCATAGCTATTGGGGATCAATGAAGCTTTCATAAAAACAAAACCACTTTTCCATTCACGAATATCCAGACCGCCCTTTCAAAAACAACCACTATTCGAACGATTACTTACTGTGACCCAATCACCAGAGGGACATGTTTGACAAAAATACCTAAACAGATCAAGCGACGGCTCACCGCCATACGCCCTGCACATCACTTCAAAGGCTACTATTCTTGATAGACCAAGAGGGGTGATAGTGGAGATATGGATATTGAAATAGTCAAGGACACCAAGCAGAAACGGAGTAAAAGGGTATCTAACATTACCCTCAGTCATGGATTTAAGATAAAAACCTACATACCCTTCTGGGGGAGTCATAGTAGTTTCCCGGTCGGACGGAATCTTAAAAGACTATATTTTTTCAAGAAAATATTTATCTACAAAATCATTCAATTTTTACCGAATGACGGTCGATTCGGTGGTTTCTAAACCTCCTTTTGACATTAGAAAGGGAAAATCAAAGGAAAAAGTAGAAGAGAAAGAAAAGAAAATACGTACCTAATGGTGTGATCGGAAGCGATGACGAACAGAAACCCTAAGAGAGAAGGGGTTATTTTTGGAACGAATAAAATAAAAAGAAAAAAGGGGGAAAAATAGTATTTATATGCGGCTGCATAAAGATCACAACCGTCGATCACTCGCTTAGGGATACGCGCTCATCTACCCCCTTAATTATCTTTCAAATCAAACTTAATTAAGGCGGTTCAGAAAATTTACAAAACACACCCCTGGAAAAGACCAAGTGACCAAGAATAGTCCAACGTAATGCTTATTTAGTAAAAATTATCACCTTGGACTGAGCGGCTTGATGATATACCCTTCTAGCGGTACGCATGACCTGTCACACGAAGGAACAGTAGTACGCTACGACACGAAGCTTCTTCGTAATGAAGGCTCCGCATAAGATAAAAGAGATATGAAATGTTCCCCTATAAATCGGGATTCGATCTTATCATTTCCAGCTGATAATTAGGGAAATAATATTCCCGGCCCAAGACTTAGGAAACCCTAAAGAGGCCTACTTGTTCTCCAAGACGATTCTCCCCTATAAAAGGAGGACGTAAAGACCTCTAAATACATTCTACACACACTCGATCATACATATATCACACATCTGTTCGATTGGCGTAAAGAGGCTAGAACCCTACCTTCGGGGAACCGCCAACGAACAGCCCTAAAACACCCATCATCCCATTTTTACCTAACCCCGGTTCGGTGCACAAACACTTTTGACCCACAACAATAATATATTCATCATTCCTACAAACAACCAAACTATATTTTGTCAAACCAATTAATCATTTATCCAATTTTTGTCATATATCTCCATCCTTCTCCACAAACACCCAAGGATGGATACCCTCCACCTCATTACCCACAACAATATCCTTTCTATAGACATCCTCCATGTTATCACAAATCACCTATGGATACTCTTGTTGTGGATGGTCTAAGCTACAAGTACAGTTATTTTTTTTCCAAGTAACTAAAGTTTTTTTTGTCTGATCTGTAAGTGAACCTAATTTATCAATGACTCGACATGTTTGACAACTCTTGCTTTTTTACTCAAAAACTATCGGTGCATTTCTTGTTTGTTAAATAGCCTACCTTGATTTTTGGCTAGAAGAAAATTTTTGATAATTTAGTTTTTAGTAAACTAGATGGTTTAGTTAAGTATATATATATAGTTCATATAGAGCAAGACATGCACTTCTTTCAAGTCACTGTCTAACAAATTTGGAGAAATACTATATCGTGAGGTTAGACAGCAAACTTGAAAGCAAAATGGTGGAGGTCAAGCAGAATAGCATACAAGGACCCTGTAGTTTCAGATCTATCAATAGCATAATCTTGAGGTTCACTAGGTTCAAAGAAGGATAAAAGGAGGTTCACTAGCTTTCTTCTAAGTGCTATAAATTTATTGGGTAATGGGATACCCCGATGAATTTTATACAATGTAGAGTTAAGTGCTATAAATTTATTCGATAATTTGTAGACGAAGATTCAAATGGAACTATATATTGATAACAAGGAACTTAAAAGATGTTTACAGAAGCTGCAGTTTCATTGTACCGAGCAGGAAATTAGATACGAGTATCTTTTTGAGTCTTGTGACCCGGATGCGAGCAATTGTATTACACTTTTTGAGTTTTTGAAGTACTTGTGTTGCGTTAAATCTTGGAACTGTTATTATTGCATCAAAGTACTGCTACATTATGTTCATGAATCAAGTGATGATTTTGAGTATCAGTTGCGGTATGAACTATGTCTAACTAGTCATATGTCCGCGCGATGCGGCGCTGCGGTGGTGATGGCAGTGGTGACGGGTGGTGGTGGTGGCGCTGCAATGGGTGGTGGTGGCGGCGGCGGTAGTGGCGTGGTTATTAATATAAAAGTAATTGATATAAAAGAAGGTATTATAGTTCTTTAGGGTTAAGGATGTATGTTGTAAATAATTTTATTAAGGGTATTATAGGTATATTAGGTAGAAATATTTAAATTATTGAATAAATGAGATAAGTAGTTTGGGTAGATTAAGTTTTTTTTATAAAAAAAATAAAAATAGGAGGGCCAAATGCTTTATAAGGTAGTTAAGATTAAGATAATATAAGATAAGATAATCACTTTTATCTTGTTTGTGTGCACTACTAGGGGTTGATGGGATGACGAAGGTTGATGCCATGTTAGTTGTGATTGTTAAAAAAGACGACGATCGACTTTGATGTTTATTCTTAAAGTCGGTTGATTTGATCTGTATTTTCTCTCTAAAGTTTCGAATAATGAGGGTAAAATAAAGTAATAATATAAGTAGAAATTGTAAAATAGGTAGAAGTAGAACGGGCCGATTGTATTCTAAAATGTATTCATAAGCTTACAAGTTACAGCATTTTAAATTGTTTTGTTTTGAAAAGATGAATTTTATAATTAATTACGTGTTTTTTATAATCATTTGTGCTATAAAATTGAAAAGACAAAAAAGTGTTGGCTGGTCAATCCAACCCAACTCTAACAGCCAGTCTAGTATCGCATGCGTGTTTAAATCAAAATGTATCACTTGACCAACTTATGAAATATATGAAGCGGAAGCATTTTAGAGAGAAAACAAGATATTTGGGGAAAATGTATTTGATTGAATTAAATGAGAAAAATACAATTTACAAGTATAAATATCTGAATAACCGCCTAAAACAAACTAGTTGCATATTTACACTTCTAGTCCCTATACTTACAATAGTTACAACTTGAACCTAAATACTTCAAACTATATACATTCTATATACCCCCCTCAAGTTGGAACTTCCTTCAAACCCAACTTGTGACTTAAAATCGAATGCTGAGAAGATCCCAATGCTTTAGTCATGATATCAGCAAGTTGAAGATTAGTTGGGATGTAAGCAGTTTGCAAGAAACCCTCCTGCACCTTGTCTCTAGTGAAATGACTATCAACATCCAAGTGTTTTGTTCGATCATGATAACAAGGGTTAGCTGCAATTTGTTGAGCAGCCTTGTTATCACAAAACAATGTCAGAGGAACTTGAACCAAAATGTGCAAATCCTTCAATAAGTATGTCAACCATATTAATTCACAAGTAGTGGCTGCCATACTCCTATACTCTGCTTCAGTGGATGATCGAGACACAGTTGCCTGCTTCTTAGTTTTCCAGGAAATTAAAGAATGACCCAGAAATATACAGTACCCTGTGAGTGATTTCCTGGTCATAATACATGAAGCCCAATCTGCATCACTGAAACCAGTGACCTTTAGGTTAGTTTGAACTGGATAAAATAGTCCCTTTGAAATAGAACCCTTCAAATATCTCAGTAGATGTATAGCAGCCTGCATATGAGGAACTTTAGGACTGGAAACAAACCGGCTTAAATGCTGAACTGCATAGGAAATATCTGGTCCTGTCATTGACAGATATAGCAATCTACCCACCAGCCTTCTATATGATTCAGGATCAGATAACAAATCTCCCTTATCCAGTGACAATTTGAGATGAGTAGGTAAAGGGAAAGAAACAGGCTTGGCTGCAGTTAACCCTGCATCCTTCAATAAATCCAGTGTATACTTCCTTTGATTTAAGTAGGTGCCAGATGTTGTTCTATTCAACTCAATTCCCAAAAAATACCTTGCTAATCCCAAATCTTTTATGGTAAATTTCCCATCTAAGGCTACTTTAGTTCTGGATATTTCCTCATCAGAATTACCAGTGATCAAAATATCATCTACATAAACCAAAACAGCTGTAAAGTCATTCCCAGTGACTTTCACAAACAGAGAATAATCATTTTTGGATTGTACAAAACCCAATGAAACAAGAAATTTAGATAGTTCTTGATTCCATTGCCTGGAAGCTTGTTTCAGACCATACAAAGATTTTGTTAATTTGCAAACTTGACCAGAAGAAGCTTTAGTGTAACCTTCAGGTGGTTTCATATATATCTCTTCTTCTACAAACCCATGCAAAAATGCATTGTTAACATCTAATTGATGCAATGGCCATTCCTTAGCAGTGGCAATGGCAATAAGAACCCTAACAATTGCAGCCTTGGCAACAGGGGAGAATGTATGTTTGTAATCAACTCCTTGTTGTTGATTAAAACCTCTAATTACTAACCTTGCCTTATATCTCTCCACTGACCCATCTGACTTGTACTTAACTTTGTATACCCATTTAGATGAAATGGCTTCATGTCCTTCTGGAAGATTAGTCAAGATCCAAGTATTGTTTTGTTCTAAAGCTGCCAACTCTTTATTCATAGCTTCTACCCAATTTTGTTCTTTTGCAGCCTGTGCATAAGTAGAAGGTTCTACAATGGCCAATACTTGTGCTAAAGAAGCTATATATTCTTGACTACAAGACTCAAAGTCAGAAGATTTAAACAAAGGATAGACAGTATTAGCAACATAATTGGTGGTAGAAGAAGTGTTTGACTTCTTTGATTGAGGCACAACAAAATCTTGCAACCAAAATGGAGTACTAGTGTTTCTGGCTGACCTTCTTAATGGTTGAACAACATGAGAAGAAGGAACTGGAGCATTAATTTCTTGAATTATGTCACTAGACTGTGCTTCAGGAGGATTTTCAATTGTGGAATTGTTATGAACAGGGGAAGGATTTATATTGGGTAACACAGAATATTCCTCCTCAATTGGCAATGACATTTCCTTGAAAACCCTTCCATTTGATCCCTTTTCTATAGAAATTTGATTTTCCTTAAATGGAAAAATATTTTCATTGAATATTACATCTCTACTAGAAAAGATTTCCCTTGTAAGCAGATTATACAAGAGATGCCCCTTTTGACCAGGAGGATATCCTAAAAGCACACATCTATCACCTCTGGGTTCAAATTTATCTTTATGAGGTTTTGTAATGGCAGCATAACATAAACAACCAATAACTCTTAAATTGTCATAAGAAGGTGCCTCACCATGTAGAACTTCAAAAGGTGTTTTCCAATCTAGAATCTTTACTGGCATCTTATTAATCAAATATGTGGCAGCTAAGATGCAATATCCCCAAAATCTTTTTGGAAAATTAGCATTAAACCTCAAAGCCCTAGCAGTTTCTAACAAATGTCTATGTTTTCTTTCCACTACACCATTCTGTTGAGGTGTATACACCATTGATTTTTGATGAATAATGCCATGATTTCTAAAGAAAATCCGAACCTCCCCATTTACAATTTCAGAACCATTATCAGACCTGACAAACTTTGGCTTTTTGTTGAAATGATTTGACACATAAGAAATGAAACTGGACAGAATTGGGAAAACTTGATCTTTGGTATGCAATAAGTATGTCCAAGTGCATCTACTACAATCATCAACAATTGTATAAAAATACTGAGCACCATTCAAAGCAGGTGTCTTATATGGACCTCAAAGATCAACATGAATAAGCTCAAAAGGAATCAAAGACTTAGATTGACTTCTTGAAAAAGGTAATCTGTGTTGCTTAGACATTAAACAAGTATCACAGAAGAAATGAGACACATTCACATGCTTAAAAGCATCCACATGTATCATTTTTGATACAGAAGAGTGACCCATTCTAGCATGAAACAGATCAACAGACACATTGTTTGTAGTTTTTGCAACATTATTGACAAAACTATTTACAAGAGGAAACACATAATCAGAAAAAATGGCAGAAGGAACACTTGCAGAAGGCTTGCAAATGTAGAGTTTGTTGTGACCTTTCCCAACTTTCACTAGCTTGTTAGTGGAAAGGTCCTGAAAAGCAAACCAAGTAGGACCAAAAATAGCAATGAGAGGCTTTGAATTGAGTAATTGACCAACAGATATTAAATTTATTTGGAAATCTGGCACATGGAAAACATTTGTCAAAGTGAGGAAAGGATTAATTTGGACATCACCAACTTGTGTTACCAATTTGATATTGCCATCAGGTAATTTAACCTTAATAGGATTGGGAAGGACTTTAATGTTCTGAAGTAAATGTAAATGGGGTGTCATATGGTCAGTGGCACCACTATCAGTTATCCAATCATTAATCAAATCAATATATACATGACAGGCTAATGCATGAAGTCTTTCATAGAAAGAAGCATCAATACCTGCATGTGGCTTAGAACCACCAGCCTCACCACCATTATCAGTCAAGATAACATTCTTGCCTTTCAACATCTTCATCATTTCAGAACATACTGCAGCCACCAGGTTTTGCTCAAATTCACCCTTCTTATCATTCTGCAACTCATTTTCATATTGATAATCAAATGGGGAATCCTTAATGCCCAAATCAACTCCAACCTGTGCAGCCATTCTAGTCCCTTTCTTGGTCTTTTTGCCTTTATACCAATCTGGATAACCCAACCTTTCAAAACACTGATCATAACTATGTCCATCTTGCTTGCAATAAGTACAATTATTCACTTTGAACTGATCACCCTTATAACTCCTTCTTTGATTATATTTGTTGGAATTCGTCTGCCCAAGACACATATTAAATTGACGTGGCTAGTACGTGATGATCCAAGTCGGGTCATACCCAATAACAAGCTAGACAAACACTTATGGTATTTATTTATATGATTTGATCTTTAAATAAATATCAATACTTGAAACATTTAGAAAGTGGTTTTCTAAATAATTGCACTTGAGATATGTAAATAAATTATATGGATGATTTATTTTGAGAAAAATGTGAAAATGTTTATTTGGAAAAATAAACACTTATGTGTGTTGTGTATAATATGTAATATGTTACATAAGATATGTAACAAGTTATGTTGCAATTTTATCTACAAAATGTACATGTAAATGGTTTATAAAATTTTGCACACAAATTGTTTGTGACCACCCCATGTGGCCGCCCCCCCCCCCATGTGGTGATACATGCAAGTTTGAACACTTGTACTTGTATAAGAATACACAACACACACATAGGAAGTATCACCTTTCTTACATGCAATTTTGTAAGACAACTCTCTCATAACACTCAACTAGCTTTTTCTTGGTTTCTCTCTTGGAATTTTCGGCCAACAAAGGGAAAGAAGAAGGAAAGCTTTTCAAGTTTAATTCCTAGCATATTTTGGGGTGTTTGTTGGAGGCTTGGGGTATACAAGCTTGAGGTTCTTCTAGGTTGAAGACTTGCCACTTCAAGATCATCATCTCCTTCATATCAACCTTCTCATAAGCTTGGAAGAAGGTAGTCTTCTAAAACACCCTATGGTTGTTGTTTTGATTGCATATTATTCATATACATGGATCCTTATTGTTTGGGTTTTCTTTAATAAGTTAAAATTTGGTTTTAACCACATATAACACATTGAAATGGTTCAATTTTCCGCTGCGTTTTAATATTATAAGGATAATATTGCTTTGATAAAAACCCAAAAATCCCAACAATATTTACCAGAATTATGATTGGCAAAATAAGCAGATGGATCTGGCACACTATTAGTCACTTGTTTCTGTTTCTCAACTTGTTGCACAATATAATATGCTTTATTGATATTTGGCAACGGATCCATAGATAATATCTGGTTCCTCACAGACTCAAATCCATCATTTAACCTCATCAAGAATTGCATCAACTTAGTCCTACTATCAATCTCTAAATATTTCTTGACAATGCCACAACTACACTCTTGCATTTTTCCACAAACACAACTAGGAATGCCATTCAAACTACTCAATTCATCCCAATATTTTTTCATTTTATTGTAATAAGCAGCAATAGAGAGATCACCTTGACTCACCTTACTACGTTCTCTTTCAACTTGATAGATGAGAGGACCATTACTCTGTCCATATCTTTCACCAATCTCCTTCCACAATTCTTGAGCAGATTGAGCATACAAGAAAGCCTCTGCTATTTCAGCAGTCATAGAATTCAATATCCAACATATAACCATGTAATCACATCTGGTCCACCTTCCAAAATTAGCATCAGTAACCGCTGGTTTAGAAGTGGTACCATCGATAAATCCTATTTTCAGTTTAGCACCAATTGCCATTTTAATAGTTCTGCTCCATCCAAAGAAATTTCCTCCATTAAAAGGAGTATTAGTAAGCATCATTCCTGGATGATCAGAATTTGCTAGAAAAAGAGGATCATTATTCATAGAGGAAGTTAGGGTTTCAACATGATTTGGATTTCTTTGAAAGGAAGATTCTGTAGGAGTTGTTTCATCAGTAACCGCCATTTCTTCAAAAGAAATTTCAATATTTTTCAATATTTTTCAAATAGAAACCCTAGATTTTTAGATTTTCGATTAATAAACTTCAATCACAAATTGAAGCAGAAATTAAGTAAAAACCGAAGCGAATCAAAGAAAAATATCACCAAGAATGATCGAATCTAAGAAAAATGACCTAAAATGATCAATTTCAGATTCAATGATCGGAAAAAATGGTGAAAACAATACGCCGGTGATCGGAAAATCAGCCGGAAGGAATCAAAACGAGCAATTCCTGTTCTCTGATACCATATGAAATATATGAAGCGGAAGCATTTTAGAGAGAAAACAAGATATTTGGGGAAAATGTATTTGATTGAATTAAATGAGAAAAATACAATTTACAAGTATAAATATCTGAATAACCGCCTAAAACAAACTAGTTGCATATTTACACTTCTAGTCCCTATACTTACAATAGTTACAACTTGAACCTAAATACTTCAAACTATATACATTCTATACAACTGAATATATTTGTTCATTCATACTTGTTTGTACGATTTTAAGCTATCAAGATCAATAACATCTTAAGAAAAATAATCATGAATCGGAAACCAAAAGTGCATCCCAAATTATATCCATATCCAAAGACGGCATTCTACTGAGCTAAACCCCTTCTCCTGCATTCAGTGGTACCACCACGTCCACCTCCAACCCACCTCTTATTGTAGGCATTTCAGATAAACCTAACTCTGGCGATGATTGCGGTGCTACATCATTAGCCTTTGTTTTGGCCACCACCCCTTTAGAGACAGCTTGCAACTTTGCTTCTAGTAAAGCTACAATGCTCCCGTTTCTCGAGTTAGCTTTCAGTTGGTTCTTTAGATTAGGAAAGTTCAAGTGTGCACAATCACCTATTAGCATATATGCGGCTGTATCATATGCAATGGCAGCTTCTTCTGCTGTAACATATGTCCCAAGCCACACGCGTGTCCTGTTTCGTGGTAACCTGATCTCTGCTACCCATTTTCCCCAATGCCTTTGTCTTACTCCTCTAAATATCCTCCTTGGTGAGCAAATTCGGTTCCTTTCAAATGTTGTGTTAAAAACCCCTCTACTCCTAGTGTATTTCATAGTCTGAGCACTAGTAGTGCACAGCCAGGAATGATCACTAGGGTCGTTTGTTGAGTTTTGATTGATCTTCAGCCAATTTACCACTGGTGGCAAATTGGCTACGAGTTTGGGTTCGTTCAACCACATGCTCAAGTTTGGAGACAACATTGAAGTGTTGGTGAACGAACCCAAATATGGTTCAGAATTTTGTGGGAAGGATTCAATAAAGTTTAGCGGAATGCCAGAGCCACCATTGTTTGGTGTCATAATAAATGATTTTGGACAAGTATCACCAGTGTTGCGACCGCTACTCTCGTGCCTTGCGAGCCCGACTATAGCGTTTGAGACGTCACAAACAGAAAAAGTTTGTGACGCTTCTGCAGTTTGACGTAAATAAGAACAAATATTTGGAAGAAGCTCATGATTCTCCATGAGAACTTGAAAGAGACAAGAGGTTGAAATGGTGCAAAAAGGTGAGGGCTTTAAGGTTTATATACTGGTTCAATTACTTAAAGAAGACAAACCAGCTACTATTAGCTAAAAGTGTCCGATTACCAATTAAATAAATATGTATTACCTAAAAACACTTGGAGGTATTAGTTGTGTCTTAAGTCACAATGCCTATAATCCTATATGTTTAAAGAGCTCGTATAATGTATATTGTTTTATTTATTTATTAATCTACCATACAGTAGAACTAGTGGTGGCCTATTCACCAGGGTTCGAATCCTACTTTTTAGATTTGTAGGAGTCAATTGTTAAGGGGGTTTTCGAAAGTCTTGGGTTTCATCCCAGACATGCATGATTCGAGCTCCGCATACTGCCTAACATAATAATGGTAGATTTATCAAAAGTTATTATATAACTATTAATTTCCATATGTTTATCCTGATAATAAATTTATATATTCCGTCTAAAATCATCAAATGCAATTAAATTTCTACAAGGAAACTACTTCCATCAACTTTTTGATTTCCATTAACTTTTTTGATTGATGAGCCATCTAAAATTTAAATAATCTAAGTACAATTTAGTATCAAATACGTTAAAGAATAAATAGGTAGATTATATATCAAACAAAAACAATACTCAATTTCATCAGTGAGACGTGAATAGTCGTATGTCTACCCGAGTATAAAGAGACTACCTCAGATAGACATTTGACAATTAAGGGTAGTGCTTATAACCGTCCTCCTCGTGCGTCCTTGGAAATGAAGACGCTCCCTCCCTATTGACACCATGCGTCCTTGTGTCTGTGTCCCTGGCTTTAGTCCACCTGTGGAACAATCACGGACGCTCCAGTGTGGGGTCCCCCAACGTTAACATCCAATTAAAAAAAAAAAAATTTGTTTGTTTCTAACTTCAAATGTAAACGGCTACTTTGCATACAATCAAACCAACTTCTTCTTCTTCTTCAAATACTCTTTGTTCTCTTTTTTTTCTTCAAACCAACCGAACTATACATCCAAAATCATTTATCCTCTACATACAATCAAACCATGTCTAAGAAAAACACCCAAAATCAACACAAGAAAAACAATATTGGCGATGACATGCTTCAAAATCTTCTTGACTTTCCTCCACCACCATCACCGGCAATGTCGAGCTCGAACCCACAAGGTCAATCTACCAACTCCCAATTCCCACTCAACTACAGTTCAGCATCGCCGATGCCGTATAATGTCAACCCGTATTCGACTTCGTTTTACAATCAAGTTGGGTACAACCCGATCGAGGGTCTAAACAGTGCAAACAATCTTTTGTTATTGCAACAATGGCAAGCGGCTCAGATGTTGCAACACGCAGCAGCAGCAGCGGCAGCACCACCACCACCACAGCCGATCCACGTTGAAGACGAAGCAGATAATCAAAGAGCGGGAACTAGTGTCGCTTCTGCCACTCCTGTAGAAGACGAGGAAGTGAAACCGGCAAAGCGGTTGACGAAAAAAGGAAGGGAGATGGCTATAAAGAAGAAGTGGAGCGAAAATGAATGTGTGATATTGACTAGGAGTTGGGTGCATGCTACCGAGGACGCGATCAAAGAGAATGGGCAAACAGAAAATGTGTTTTGGACAACAATTGAGAACTTGTTTAACACCGCATCAAAAGAAGGTTACCGTAACATAAGTCAACTTCATGGCAAATGGAACAAAATCGAAGCCGGGTGTAAGAATTTCAGGGGCTGTGTTTAAAAGGTTTAGTGAGAAGGACGTCAAAGCGGGGCCGACGAGAAGCATATTTTTGATGTCGTCCATGAACAATACAAGCGAGAGTATGGGCCGAATAGTTTTGCGTTTGAGAAGTGTTGGGAAATCCTGGGAGGTTTCCCCACGTTTTGGAACGACCACGGGACACAAAAGCAAGCGGCGTGGGTGGATTTGGGTGACGACGGTGAGCCATTAGAGACACAGAGAAACCCGGCTGTTGACTCGTTGTTTGGAGATGACCCCATTAAGAGACCATTGGGGCGTAATGTTAGTCAAAAGTTGTCCCAAAGAGATGAAAGCGCTTCTCAACTATCGTAAGTCTTTGATGGAACAGTTTGGGGATGAATTTGTAGCGATGGGTGGCAGTGACGATGAGTAGTTTTTATGTTATCGTGTTGTTTTCATTTTGTTTTAAAATAAATTGTCGTTATGTTTTATCGTTATGTTTTTTTAATTTTGTTGTAACTTTTTTTAATTAAATGTTGTGTGTTTTTATAATTTTAATGTGTTTTTTCAATTTAATGTTGTGTGTTTTAATGTTAAATAAATATGTTGGTTAAATATATTTAGTTATTAGAAAAATGTTAAAAGAATTGATGATGTAGCGAAGAAGTTCTGAAGAAGTTGTCCTTATAGACAGTGAGTGTCCTGAGGGGAGTCCTGAGTGATGTGATGCTGACGTGGCAGGCAATAAGTCCTGATGACTCCCTGCCTATAAGCACTGACCTAATTATATGTCTCTTCCATCTAAATTGGCGTTTGTGTTTAATAGATAATCTTATGAAATTAAATTAGAGACATAAAGCTTCTTAAGAATAATATTAAAGACATAAACCAACTCATTATTATTATCATTACTATTATTATTATTATTATTATTATTATTATTATTATTATATTAATAATAATAAGAAATTATAGATTTACATGAAATTAGTGGGAAGCCAAGATACTATCTGGGCCCCACTCCCTAACTATAGCAAAGCTAATCCTACTAAAGATATAAGCAGCACCACTTGCCCCAATATCTTGAGTCACGGAGAACTTTCGTATCCGCTTTAGTAGGGTCACTGCATCCTTCTCCAGCTCCCCAAAGACAGAGAATGAGAAGGGGAGGAACTCATATCCAATATCCGCACACTTGGCCTCATACTTGATCCGTTTACGTTGAGCGGCCTCACGTACCACACGACCCGACACAAAATCAATCATACCATTTTGCGTCAAAGGCGATGACCCGGCTGGTCAAATCGACACATATATCAAGCCCTCTATCCCACGAGTATAGCAACATATTATTATTATTATTTGAATTTGAAACTATCACTATTTTTGTAGTCAACTTAAATAAATTTTTCATAAAGTTTAAAGTAAACACAACTCCACGCAAGCATTTTGTGCTCCCTGTTTTTTTTTTTAACCAGCATTTTGTGTGGTCACTGTTAGTTGGTTTTCTATGAACCAATGCAACCTCGACACGTTATCCCTACAGGCCACACTAAGCTTGTGTAATTGTCCTCTTCGTTTTATAAGATTTGAGTCCATGTTATTTATATATTTTAATTGGCTTAAAGACCAATGTGACTTGGAAAAGAAGCAATCAATTGGTTCTATATGTTGTAGCACATTATTGATTATTGTTTTATAAACTAGAGATATATTAAGGTTGGCTTTCCTTTTCACAGGGTTAGCATTTTATATACTTTGGTGAGAGTGACATCGAAAACTAGTGCATATTAAACTCAAGGGCGGTATATTTGGCAAGGAAGAAAAAAATTCAAAAAGTATATTTAAGGCAATAATTCTATATACCAAGGGTATGTTTGACACAAGAGCTTCGAGCTGGGGCTGTAGCTAGGGGCTTGGAGCTGGAGCTTAGAAATGGGTTAGGGGCTGAGGCTTCTATTTCAATCTTTCTTACACAAGCTTTTATTTTAAAGACCTCTCGGGGCTTTAAAAGTTTTTTAGGACTGGGGCTTTTGATTTCAAATGAATATCCAAACAGAGCTATAACTTTAAAAAGGGCTTATATTTAAAAGCTCGAAGCTCTTAAAAGCCCGCAAAAGCCCCTTGCCAAACAAACAACAAAGCATGAAATTTTTAAAACTCAATTTTTATATTAATAGCTAGTGTTATATCCCTAATTAGTTCAGGTCAGACAGAACTCATAGGCTCATAGCTCAAACTCAACAGCTAATATAATAATATGTTCAATGTTTAATGGGATTAACCAAAATTAATAAAAAAATACTATAAGTCATAAACTTACCATTTAGTGAGATTAATTAACCGTATCAATGAAAATTTAGTAGGGAAAACATCTAGTAATACAAGTGTGAACTATTCCAATAATCTACCAATAAACTAAAGCATGATTGTCGTATTATTTAAACGACACTTGACACATTCTTTACGTGACATATGTCCCTTTACAATTATAACTAATTTTAAAAGGTAATTATTAAAAGCTTTTCGATTAAGGATGCTTACCAATTTCTTCCCCAACTTGTATACTCCGTATATAATTATCCTAGATAACCCTTTTTAAATATATATGTACGTATTTGTACATATCCTTAGGTCATTAATTAAATTTGCATTCAAATAGATTCGTGTAAGTATTATTTTTACGTCTTTATTTTTTTTCTCTTTTAATCAATTCAAAATTAAATTGCACATATACTTAAATCATTTTTTATTTATAATCGTTCAAAAAAAAAAAAACTATTACGTTGTAGACACAATACATGATGTATCTTTGTTTATCTGACATTTATAGTTGTAACTTACAGTTTTCATACAGTTTTGATTATACATGTATGTACACTAATATCTGTATAGTATTAGTATTGTTTTCGTATTGCATAAATTGTTGTATAATGTTTATTGTAAAAAAAGGTAATAGAGGGAACCCTAGCCCCGGTACCACAATTGGATACCCATCGACTCGCCCCGTATGAGCCATATGATGCCGGTACAATATCTCCATCCTAATCCCACATGATCTGGACACCCCGAATAATCGAACCCGCGTATAATGTTTATTGTACACTAATATCTGTATGTGATTTGTTATAAATGATTTAGATAACACAAGATGGAGAAGATACAAATTACAAATTCACGTAACGAAAAACAATCTAAGATTTAATTTACCTTATTTTATTGCAAAAAATTCACCCGAATACTTAAAAACAATACGTACAAATACGATGTGATATAGTTTTTGTTTAGCATATTCAGAAATTCGTAAATTGATACTCTTTTTTGGCTCGAATTTTCAATATTTTTATAAATAAAATAATTATATACCATATATAGGTAATCCGTATATAAAATACAAGCGCAAAAAGTGTAAAACATGATGTTTGGTAACATTTAAAAAGGTGAGTTCATATTCTTACAATTAAAAGTGTGATTTATTGGTTCAAAAAGATTTTTCGTACTTTTAATGTTAAGATTCTGTATTAAGCATTTCATTGCTATGTAAAACTTTTTCGAAATAATGTATGTAAAAATTCACTTATATGTAGGATTTACTAGCTAAGCGATCTAATCTAATCGACCCGATTCTACCTAAAAATAGATCCAGCTATTTCGTGGCCAGCAAGATCTTAAGATCTAGATTTAAAATTTTTTACATTGATGCATAAATTGAACCGGTCGATAGGAGATTGACAATGGGTTGATAAGTTATTTTAGTTGTATACTTAAACATTAAACTGTTTATTTATTCCATATTTTATATGTTCTTGTTATTCAAATGATGGTTTTTATTTTTGTTCTTAGGATTATTATTATTAATATATTATTGTATCATTAGTGTCATTATCTTTAAGCTTATTGGCTAACTGGCTTTTGAGATGTGCTTGGGGCATTCTTTTGCTTTGATTGTCAATTTTGGGAAGGTTGTTGACATCCACAAGTGCCTCTACTAATAACATATATTTTTAAATACTGTTTATTTTTTAGTTTTTATTCTTATCTATGGTAGAAGATAAAAGAAAAAAAAACATGTTTTTTTTCCTTATTAATCATCAAGATTTTTAAATAAGAATCTTTGAAACGATGAATAATATGCATACCTTACATATAAAAAGCTCATTGTATTTAATGACAAACTTACAACATTTTATGCACATCAAACACAAACCACAGCATTGTTATTTACAAAATCCTAATTTAAGTCTTTAAAAGTGTTCAAATAAGTCAGACATTAGTTTTTACGGTTTTGTTAAATGAAGCCCTAAGGACTTTCGTTATGTGCATTATTTAGTTGTACACTTACCATAAAATTCAGGGGTTGACTTTTAATATGAAAATTTACAATCTTTTTATGCACGTTAAGTGAAGCTTAAAGGCTTTGTTTAGCATTTTTCTAGTTTTTTTTAGTTAGTAAAAGTACTATTCAAGTTGATTTTTGTATTGAACTAGGGTTGTTTCGGTTAATTTTTGGTTTAGCTTTGACTTTTAACATTATCCACGAATAAAAGAAATGAAAGATGATGATGAGTTTTTTTAAGGTGTTGTGATAATTTTTTCAATGATATTTTTTATGCTCACTATTTGTGAATCTAAAATATACTTCGTTTTAATTTTTTTCCTCTTATATATAATTAAAAAAAACTCATTACCGTCTTTTATTTCTTTTATCCATTAAAAATATTGAAAATAAAAAATAAATCAAATATGAACCGAAATAAACCTAGTTCAATACAAAAATAAACTTAAAAGTTTTACTAACTATGAAAGTTATTAAATGACTTATTTGAACATTTTAAAAGACTTTTTTTGTTTAATGCCATATTAATTTATTCCTACATTACACGAATGTTTGGGATATAAATAATGACCCTCGAAAAACTCTTTATTAATTAAATGTGAGAAGTGAAACTCCTAAAAAAAATAATGAGACACAAGATGGTAAGTATTTTTATATCTCAAAAGATATAGATTGGTGAGAAGATACTTGTAACCCCAACAAGTAAAGAAAGGTGAAAAGTGGAAGAAGTTGTCGTGTTAAAACCCTAAGAAATGAAAGTTATGTGGCAGAAATTAAAAAGGTCAAAATGTTACTGTCCGTAAGCGAATTGTGATTGTAATATAAATAATATCTTTTGGATAAGAATCCTTGAAAGTTGAATCCAACTTTATACGTTAAAGTTGGATAATTTCACCATTTGATTAAAATCAAGGGTCAGAATTTCAACCTGATCTTTTAATCCTAACTATTAATTTTAATCCAAGGGTTCAAGTTACTCCAACTTTACCTATAAAGTTGGAACAACTTTAGAAGATCTTTATCTATATCTTTTGGGTAGGAGTCATTGTTTATCATAGCTTCAAGTAACTATCCTATTCCCCTAGCAAATAGTGGGTCGACGTTGGAGAGACAATGTCTGAACTCAAGATTTTTTTATCTTCCAAAAGCCCACCCGATAAACCATATGTTTTGCAAATGCAGATGCCACTTGATGACTTGAACTAAGTTATGCACAATTTTTTAGCCGAAAAATCTTTATTATTGTACTCGCTTTAATCAAAAGATAAAACCGTGTTGTCTTCTCAGATTGTAAAAAGAAAATGCGGCGTCAGATGACTTTCGTCCCAAGCCTTAATTGCATTTGGTA
Organism: Erigeron breviscapus; assembly: GCA_034093135.1. Lineage (NCBI taxonomy): Eukaryota > Viridiplantae > Streptophyta > Magnoliopsida > Asterales > Asteraceae > Erigeron > Erigeron breviscapus. The sequence goes on from CM067167.1 coordinate 30,139,993, forward strand.
CATTGGGGTTCTATTATATTTCTCTCTTTACCACTTTCTGTATGGGTGTATCTTTTAATCACAAACGCTAAAAACGTGCACGTAAAGTCTAGAGGAACATCCCCGAGTTAGCTCATAAGGAAAAACACGAAGATTAAAGAAGTTTAAATGTTGTAGATGAATTGTAGTCTTACGTTTTCAACTATATATAACTCGACCAACTTTATTTTACATTTGTATCTCTAGACCAATTTGACATATCATTCCATATAGACTACTATTTTGTTTTGTAATATTACTATTTGTGTTTTTCCTTTTTAATCCAAACTTAATTAATGGTCATATCAAATGGGAATGATATTCGTATCATTATTTATGATGGATGTACCACAATGGCACAATATATAAGTTTTACAGCAGATTATACAAGTCAGTAATACATAATTGTGATACATCTATTAACAAAATTGGTACTAATATCACTTCCCATATCAAATACCCTACTTTAGGGTTAGAGATTCCTTTAAGTTATTTCAACTTGAGAGTAAAGTTGAGAGATTTTATCCTTTGATTAAATCAAAGTTAAGATTCAAAATGATAATTAAATCTTGATCATTGATTTTAATTCAATGGTCAAAATCCATACAACTTTACCCCTGTGAGTTAACTTAAGGGACTCCCCGCCCTTTAGTTATATGATTTAAAAGACTCGGCCCCACCTAGGAGTTGCAAGTTTTATGTACTTCCTACATTTGTAGTAACTCGTTATAAATGATCCTTAATAAATATGAAACTGCTGTTCGATCAAAATAAATATAAAACTGCTTAATACTTCTCTTATATACTTTTTATAGTCTGTAAAATTAAAATGTTTTTAAGGGATTGGATGGTGTATGGAAAAGTCTTTATTTTTAATGGATGTATCACAACATACAAGTTTTACATCTGGCTGTATAAGTCACTAATACATAACTGTGATATATCTATCAACAAAATTGGTACTAATATCACTTCTCATATCAAATACCCTACTTTAGGGTAGAGATCACCTCAAGTTATCTCAACTTGAGAGGTAAAGTTGGAGAGATTTTATCCTTTGAATTACAATCAAAAGTTAAGATTCAAAATGATAATTAAATCTTGATCATTGATTTTAATCTAATGGTCAAAATTCCTACAACTTTACCCCTCAAGTTACTAATAACTTAAGGGACTCCCCGCCCTTTAGTTATATGATTTAAAAGACTCGGCCCCACCTAGGAGTTGCAAGTTTTATGTACTTCCTACATTTGTAGTAACTCGTTATAAATAATATAAATGGAAATGTAACACCTAATGTCGTTTTTTTATGGGTTTTGGGTCTCAATACCTCGAATGGTGTATGGGGGATTGAGATGTAGACAATCTTACCTCTACCTAAATAAAAAAGGTACTAACTCGTTATAAATGATCCTTAGTAAATATGAAACTGTTGTTCGATCAAAATAAATATAAAACTGCTTAATACTTCTCTTATATACTTTTTTATAGTTTCTAAAAAATGTTTTTAAGGGATTGGATGGTGTATGGAAAAGTCTTGTAAGTTTTTGAATTATGATAACAGTTGTTCTGACTTCTTGTTAGAATCTTACTAGCTTGAAGTTTTTGGTCGTTTATAATGAAAGTTTGTTATTGATTATAATACTGTAGTAAAGAACAATATGAAGCTTAATTTTCTTTCAGGGAAAGGGACTAAAGAGTTAAGGAGGGAACTCTATCCAAGGTATTATTTTGTTCGGTAAGAGTTATGATATCGAAAACATTTCTTTATAAATGTTAAATTTCAATATTTGTTCATAGATACACTATGAAAAAAAGGTTATAGAGATGACATCACAAGTGTTTTCAATGTAATCGTTACATCAAATTATCAAAATGAATGGTCAAAATTGTACCAATAGCAACATATATACCAATATACAATGATCCGTTTTAAATGTGATTAGAGCATTTGATATTATTTAAATGGTAGATATGCAATATTCTTGTGACATAGTGTAATGATTGTTTTTCCTATAATTATCTAAAAAATAATAACTTTGTAACAAATGAAATAAACATGAAATAATAACTTTGTAACAAATGAAATAACATTTGTATATCTACAAGACTACAAGCATCAATTATGTATCATGATCTATAAATTCACATAAATCCATGGTGCCTAGCTAACAATTACATGGGAACAAAATTTATAAACCAATTAACATTTTGATATTAGGGATGACAGAGAAAGAAAAAAAATATATGTGTCAATACTTTTACATATAAAATTGTAGATGGATAACAAATACAACATGGTTTTCAGCTAACATGACTTAATTGAGAACTAAGTTATACCTACCCGTCATTATCATCATGATGTCCACTAAACGTGACTTAAAAATACAATGGAGTGCGCTTTTTGGGTTATTTAAACACATCCATTATCCTCTATTTATTTTATTAAATTGAATATATATGATCTGTTAAATTTTGTGGTCCAAAACCACGAGGATTAGGTACGCAAAATATAGAAGCCAACGACGAGTGCACCATTGCCACGTGTCAATGCTTTAACGGCCAGCCAATAGCTTTAGACCATCCGTAACGGGCACCTTAAGTTGAATCATGTTGACTATCCCGGCGTAACTTTTTTTACTATTACTATTATTGAAAAGACACTAATACATATCTCAACTTCCTTTATATACATAATTATTATGGTATTCAGACTCAAAACTTATTAAAAAAAATGATATCGGTTTTTACTTACATATATACTTACTATTGAAAAGCCACTGACTCCCAAAATAAAAGTTTCTTTAAATGATACATGTGTTGTAGTGTATTGTTAATACTTAATAACATTATTTTACCTTAGGATGAGTCACGGAATTAGGGAGAGGTTTTTCCTAAAAGGCTAAAACCCAATATTTTGACTTCAAATTATGACGATAGATTTTTCTTTTCACTAGTTATTTTTTTAAAAAATGACAATTTATTCAACTCCTATTCTTAAATTAACTCGAATGGTTAAGATCAGACCTAGGACTTTTATAAAAAATAGTCGAAAATACCTTGCAAGAATTGATACCCGGTGGAAACCCTAAGATACAAATACCTTACTAAAGGCCACCAAATCCTATTGCCTTTCGAGAGGTTTAATTATGTGGGTTGTGCGTATGAAAACATATTATCAATATACGAGAAATATGGTTATAGAGATGAAATCACAAGTTCTTCTAATCTGCTTAACTCCATCAAATTATCAAAATAAATGGTCAAATGGTTCAAATAGCTCAAATAGCAATGCCAAAAAGCATGGGATGGTGTTACCACATGTAACAACTTGGCATTGACTATACTTAGCCCCATTAATGCAAGTCACACCCAAAACCCCATGCCAATTCATGCCAAAAACACCGATCTATCAGTATTTTTATGTTGAAATTACAACTCAATCACATTTCGCTAAAGACGTTTTTCTTTTTCATTAAAAAAAGTGAACTAATAATAGCGGTCAAGTTAAGCCATTATATTATTAGTAGGGGTGTTGGGTTATTGGGTTTCGGGTTATATGGTCGGGTTATTCGGGTTTGAGCCATACAAAATGTGACCCATAAATCGAACCGAATAAAGATTTGGGTTTTGGGTTTCGGGTTAAATGGTTCGGGTTATTCGGGTTTGAGTCATACAAAATGTGACCCATAAACCGAACCGAATAAAGATTTGGGTTTTGGGTTTCGGGTTATATGGATCGGGTTATTCGGGTTTGAGTCATACAAAATGTGACCCATAAACCGAACCGAATAAAGATTTGGGTTTTGGGTTTCGGGTTATATGGGTCGGGTTATTCGGGTTTGAGTCATACAAAATGTGACCCATAAACCGAACCGAATAAAGATTTGGGTTTTGGGTTTCGGGTTAAATGGTTCGGGTTAGTTCGGGTTGGGTTTTGGGTTAAACCCAAATTAACCAATTGGGGTGTTGATGGGTCGGGTTATTCGGGTTTCGGGTTATATGGGTCGGGTTATTCGGGTTTGAGCCATACAAAATGTGACCCATAAACCGAACCGAATAAAGATTTGGGTTTTGGGTTTCGGGTTAAATGGTTCGGGTTAGTTCGGGTTGGGTTTTGGGTTTCGGGTTATATGGGTCGGGTTATTCGGGTTTGAGTTATACAAAATGTGACCCATAAACCGAACCGAATAAAGATTTGGGTTTTGGGTTTCGGGTTAAATTGTTCGGGTTAGTTCGGGTTGGGTTTTGGGTTTCGGGTTATATGGGTCGGGTTATTCGGGTTTGAGCCATACAAAATGTGACCCATAAATCGAACCGAATAAAGATTTGGGTTTTGGGTTTCGGGTTAAATGGTTCGGGTTATTCGGGTTTGAGTTATACAAAATGTGACCCATAAACCGAACCGAATAAAGATTTGGGTTTTGGGTTTCGGGTTAAATTGTTCGGGTTAGTTCGGGTTGGGTTTTGGGTTAAGGGTTATATGGGTCGGGTTATTCGGGTTTGAGTCATACAAAATGTGACCCATAAACCGAACCGAATAAAGATTTGGGTTTTGGGTTTCGGGTTAAATGGTTCGGGTTAGTTCGGGTTGGGTTTTGGGTTTCGGGTTATATGGGTCGGGTTATTCGGGTTTGAGTTATACAAAATGTGACCCATAAACCGAACCGAATAAAGATTTGGGTTTTGGGTTTCGGGTTAAATTGTCGGGTTATTCGGGTTTGAGTCATACAAAATGTGACCCATAAACCGAACCGAATAAAGATTTGGGTTTTGGGTTTCGGGTTATATGGATCGGGTTATTCGGGTTTGAGTCATACAAAATGTGACCCATAAACCGAACCGAATAAAGATTTGGGTTTTGGGTTTCGGGTTATATGGATCGGGTTATTCGGGTTTGAGTCATACAAAATGTGACCCATAAACCGAACCGAATAAAGATTTGGGTTTTGGGTTTCGGGTTATATGGGTCGGGTTATTCGGGTTTGAGCCATACAAAATGTGACCCATAAATCGAACCGAATAAAGATTTGGGTTTTGGGTTTCGGGTTAAATGGTTCGGGTTAGTCGGGTTTGAGTCATACAAAATGTGACCCATAAACCGAACCGAATAAAGATTTGGGTTTTGGGTTTCGGGTTATATGGTCGGGTTATTCGGGTTTGAGTCATACAAAATGTGACCCATAAACCGAACCGAATAAAGATTTGGGTTTTGGGTTTCGGGTTAAATGGTTCGGGTTAGTTCGGGTTGGGTTTTGGGTTTCGGGTTATATGGGTCGGGTTATTCGGGTTTGAGCCATACAAAATGTGACCCATAAATCGAACCGAATAAAGATTTGGGTTTTGGGTTTCGGGTTAAATGGTCGGGTTATTCGGGTTTGAGTCATACAAAATGTGACCCATAAACCGAACCGAATAAAGATTTGGGTTTTGGGTTTCGGGTTAAATGGTTCGGGTTAGTTCGGGTTGGGTTTTGGGTTTCGGGTTATATGGGTCGGGTTATTCGGGTTTGAGTCATACAAAATGTGACCCATAAACCGAACCGAATAAAGATTTGGGTTTTGGGTTTCGGGTTAAATGGTTCGGGTTAGTTCGGGTTGGGTTTTGGGTTAAACCCAAATAACCAATTGAAAAGATTTGGGTTTTGGGTTTCGGGTTAAATGGTTCGGGTTAGTTCGGGTTGGGTTTTGGGTTAAACCATTATGTAGGGGTGTTGATGGGTCGGGTTATTCGGGTTTCGGGTTATATGGGTCGGGTTATTCGGGTTTGAGCCATACAAAATGTGACCCATAAACCGAACCGAATAAAGATTTGGGTTTTGGGTTTCGGGTTAAATGGTTCGGGTTAGTTCGGGTTGGGTTTTGGGTTAAACCCAAATTAACCAATTGAAAAAGTTTTGAAACAACTACAAAAACTTTCAATATAAAAATCGGGTTGTTTTGCCCATTTACATATACATTACAGTATTTTAGCTACATAGCAATTTCAACATATGAGTTTTGAAGTACATCATTAGAAATTTAAAATACAAAAAAAAAACATATTACGCATCATCAGAATATTAGAATACACAAAAGAAGAGAGTACATGCATTATACCAGTCTAGTCCAAAAGAGTGTTTCTTGTCTTTTCAAGTCAAATTTTTATATATCATGTTACTTTAGTGATCAGTCATTCTAAATTTGAAGTACAAACATTTCTTGTTTCCAATTCTACAATAATAAATAACATAATACTAGACAAAATTTATATATATTAAAAGATGTAATGGAGAAACAAAGTTATAATCGTCGATTCCTGCTAGTATTCTAGTAACTATGCCATATTTATCATTATATTAATTCTACCAAAGAATAAGAAGAATTTATTCGGGTTGACCCAAAATAAAATTTTATCACCCACAACCCGAACCGATTAAGTTTATATGGGTATGGTTAACCAAATAACTAACCCAAAACCCGAATAACCCAACCCGTATAACCCAAAGCCATTTGGGTCGGGTCGGGTTATTTGGGTTTGGTTATTTTCAACACCCCTAATATGAAGTGGGTTTTCTTTACAAACATTTTTTATGGTGTTTGTTTATATAGTTGTTATTGTGATATTGAAGTTATTGTCGTCATTTTTTATTTTTTTTAACAGCATTAAATTATAATATATAAATAAAAAAGAAGAGATTGCTAGTAAGAGACTAGCCAATACAAGAGAGTACACGGTTTGAACCAAAAATTATTATATATATAACAATCCAAGTCTCTTTAGCTACAGGAGACTTGGATTGTTTCACAATCCACGAAAGTTTCTTCTTTTACTTTTTCACATAACTTTAATTTCTTTTACTTTTGGCACAAAAGTTTTGTTTTATTTACTTTTTAAACTTTCGTTTTTCTAACTTTTGCCACGAAAATTTCATTCTCTTTACTTTTTATCACATAAACTTTTAACCTTTTACTTTTTGTCACATAACTTTAATTTCTTTTACTTTTGGCACAAAAGTTTTGTTTTATTTACTTTTTAAACTTTCGTTTTTCTAACTTTTGCCACGAAATTCTCATTCTTTTTACTTTTTATCACAGAAACTTTTAATCTTTTACTTTTTGCCACATAACTTTAATTTCTTTTACTTTTGGAACGAGATTTTTGTTTTATTTACTTTTTAAACTTTCGTTTTTCTAACTTTTGCCACGAAAGTTTCGTTTTATTTACTTTTTAAACTTTCGTTTTTCTAACTTTTGCCACGAAAGTTTCATTCTCTTTACTTTTTATCACATAAATTTACTAAAGTTTTCGCCCTTTTACTTTTTGCCACATCACTTTCGTTTCTTCTACTTTTCGCACGAAAGTTTTGTTTTATTTACTTTTTATACTTTTATTTTTCTAACTTTTGCCACGAAAGTTTCATTCTTACTTTTTACCACATAACTTTTGTTTTTTTTATAACTTTTGTCAACAATTTTTACCATATAACTTTCGGTTTTTTAATTTTTGTCACCAAAGTTTCATATTCTTTACTTTTTACCATATAACTTTGAGTTTTCGCCACATAACTTTCAATTTTGTAACTTTTGTCACGAAAGTTTCATTTTCCTTACTTTTCACCACATAACTTTTAGATTTTTTTCCCTTTGTCAACAAAGTTTCATATTCTTAACTTTTTACCACATAACTTTAAATTTTTCAACTTCAGCCACCAAAGTTTCATTTTCTTTACTTTTTACCACATAACTTTTCACTTTTTAACTTTTGCCACGCAAGTTTCATTTTATATAATTTTTGCCAAATGTGTAGATGTTACGTAATGTCTCCCGGGGCAACGCCCGGGAACAAAAAACTAGTTATAAATAATAAATAAATGACCTTTTATGTTTTCTTTTGACGGTAAATTTTCGGCTCTAACTTTGAATATAAGAAACTCCAAAGGTCTCAAGTTCCCCCAAATACCATCCCATCTATTCATAATTGGTAAATGACCTTTTATGTCATGAAAGTGAATAATTATTCTGATACAAATAAACGCAGTAAAATGGGAATGCATAGCACAACTATACACAAACTGGCATACTATATTGCACAAGAACGTCACAATGGTAAATGAAAGCAGGCGCATGATTGAAATCCAAAACATTATTCCTTGATCAAATAGAATAAACTAAAATACAAGCCCAATGTATATTGTCTTTATAGAAATATCAAATAATCTCAAGATAAAACTTGAATTGACCATATGATTCAGTTATCATTAAGAACTTCTTTTATTTCTTGGCGGATTTACTTCCAGCATCACCAACCCCTGCAGCCTTCTCTGCTTTCTTGGCAGCCTTCTCTTGGAGAGCTTTCTTCCAGCATCACCACCTGCAGCCTTCTCTGCTTTCTTGGCAGCCTTCTCTTGGAGAGCTTTTCCATCCCTGAATATCATACTTGAGAATTAATATCCAAGGAAAACTGAAAACTCATTTTTTTTAAATAAAGAAAAGCCACAATCTGCAGCAAGGATGTTGGATGAGGATGACAGGAATATAGGATAGGTGGAATATATAACTTTCTTACAAATATATAACTCTTGAAACATTCTTTAACTATAACTCTCTTATCCAAAACGGAATTGAAGATAGGAATTCATTTGTTACAGTTGATTGCCCATCAAAACATATATCGAAAGAAACTCAAAAACATAAAATTTGATCATTTGGTCAAATACTTAGAGGGGATTTGTAAGCATAACAACTAGGTCATAATCTTTATGCTTGTCTTTTGCAACTGGAACATACTACTTATGAGCCTTCATTATTCTTTATGCTTCTGGGTCCTCAAATAAACTCACCTCGAATCCTCGATAATTTATACACTAATGCTGCATTCTTGAGTTTTTTTTTCAAAAGAAAAGAAAGGGAAAGATAAGAAATTTTACCTTTTTGCATTCTTGAGTTTTTCTCCCAAAAGAAAAGAAAGTGTAGGGAAGGAAAAGTTTGGGTTTTTTCATCAAAAAACTTTCAGGCCAAAAATGGCCTGATTTGGATGGAAAAGTGTGTGTGTATGATTGTCTCCTCACTCTCTACTCCTTCTTCGATCTAATCATCAGGTATTAGGTCTTGTTTCTTAATCATCAGGTTTTTTCATCCAAAAAGTTAGGGTTTGTTGATATGTGATGAGCTAACGGTGAAATGGGTCTGAAACTGCCGCCGCCGGCAGCGGTGATGGTGGTGGGTTTGTGAAAAAGAACAGAAATTGAAAGGGGTTTTGTGTGTGTATAGATATATTGCTTCGTGAGCACTGCTATATATATATATATATATATTGATTATGATCGGCGGCAGGTGGTGGAAGGGGTGGTTCATCAGCGGCAGGTGGTGGAAGGGGTGCTGGACATGGCAGGTTCAT
>CM067167.1:30151888-30182722 GCA_034093135.1 Erigeron breviscapus
ACGAGTCCCACTCGTCCGTCCCTTGCACACCAGTGGAGACTAGTGATCCGTCCCTTGCATTGGGGAGCCTCTAATGTCCGGCCTAGCTGGTCAGAGGGCACTGCCGATTTTACCGAAGATCTCGAGTTCTATCTTTAGGGATAACAAATCTTGGAGTTTCCCCCTTCGAATACTTGTAACGGTCTATGATCAATATCTTGTTGTTTAAGGTACGTGCATCACCATTATACGGTCGTATACCGACTAAATGTTCGAAAAAAACCAACTACATTTTTTGAACCCTATACGACTATACCATCAAACATGTTTAAAGTATTTTGTTTAAGTAAACTGAATAACGACTTTCAGTAGATAAGTATATAACAGATACTCATATTATTTTCTATTTTATTTAAATTGTATATAACCGGTGATATTAAGTCGATTTAAAAAAAAGGGTAATTAGATGAGAACCCCATGATCCATGTACCATTTGGTACCCACCAATCCCCCAGCTAGGCTAGTGTCCAGGTGAATCTCAACCATTTTTTTGTGTATGACAAAAATGTTTTGTTTAAGGCTCATTACTCATCTATCTTATAACTAAAAAAGGAGGTTGGGGGTACACTTGGCACCCTTAAAGCCTTTTTTGGGCCTAAAACTCTCTCCTTTTTTCTAGATTTTTTTATTTGCTTATTAAATAGATAATTATAGGGTAAATTGCACAAAAAGGTATTCAACTTTGTTGATTTTTAAATTTAAGGTATCATTTTTTTTTATCAATAAAAGGTATCCATCTTTTCAAAAATTAAAAATAAAACCTTTTTTGACATTTTTAATCGTGTTTCAGTTAATTTTCGTACATGGCTATAAAAGTTATATACTAGTGTTAGGACCAGTTCACCTGGTAAAACTGGCCAGTCTCCAGTTGCACCTGGAGACCCAGTTGAACTGTCCAGTCTCCAGTTGCATCTGGAGACCTAAATGATTTGTCGAGAAATATATTGAAGTCCAGTTGCACCGTACAGTTAACGCAACTGAAGACTTCCTCCAGTTGAGAACTGACCAAGTTGAAGAAGCATTCCAGTTGAAGTCGAAGACAACAAATGGAAGATAGAGAATGGCAATGGCAGCGAAGCCCAGTTGACATTCTAGTCAGTTACAAACTGGAGACCATCAGTGGAAAGCCCTTACAAAGCTTTACACTGATTACGAGGAATTGACTTGTATACTTTATGTACCTTTACCCGGATAATAAGCCTTATCTTATTATTTAAGTATTAAAAGGTACATAAAGGTGGTTATGTAAAGTCACTTTAACATACGACTTTACACTGCTTTTTAAGGAATTAAATGCGATTCCTTAAATGCTCCCAACCACATTTGTACGGCTAAAGTTAACATCCCAATGTTAACTTTGCCTATAAATACAAGTCATTGCACAACCAAGAATTCAAGTGTTCAACTCACAAAGTGAAAAACATACAAACACTTCACACTTTGCAAACCTGCAATATTCTTGGTGAACTTGTGCAATCTTCTCTCAATCTCTAAAAGGAACATTTCACAACTTTAAGTGTTTCGATTGTCTTGAGAAATTCCGAGTATAGATCAATTGTATTTCATAGGTTGTTAGGATATTTACATTCGTGTATTATCTTGGTTCCGCATCAACCTTGTAATTTGTTTAATATCAATAAATAAATTACACATTGAAAAATACATATTGTCTCATCAAGTTATCTTACAAGTTATTTGTATTATTGCATTGTTCTTTACTTATTGTCATTTATATAAGTAATCTATCTAGAACTTGGTATACACACACTGCAACTGGTCGTCTCCAGTTCAGTGCATATATTGCAAAGTAACTCCACCATCGACATAGAGGTGTCTTCAGTAGTACCATCTATCGAGTTGGGACTTACAAGTGGTATCAGAGCAGAAGGCTAATAAACTTGCCTAGATCTGCTAAGATGAACACTACTGAAGGTGGAGATGGTTCTGGTTCAGGTGAAAACCCATTGAATAATAATGCCCAACCTTTTCAAAATGTTAACACCAATCCTCCTCCTCCTACTGCCCCAAACCATGTCCATGTACACTATTCTAACACTCCTGTTCCAAAATTTGATGGAAACAGTGAGACATTCGGTACATGGAAGGCTAGAATGCTTTTGCATTTTGGTGGGATTGAAAGGTATATGTTGAAAATCCTTAAGGATGGACCATATATACCCATGTCCCTTGGGGTCAGTCCTCTTCTTGATCCAACTGGAAGAAGAGGTTCAAGAGAAAAGCCTGAAGACCATTGGTCTGATGAGGATCATAGACTTGTTGATCTGGACACCAGACTCAAGAACATGATCCTTGGGGCTGTTCCTGAAGACCTAATTCCTACACTTGTGCTGTTCCCCAGTGCAAAATCAATGTGGGACGAATTAGTGATTCAATTTGAAGGAGGTGATGACACAATTGTCACCAGAAAAGTTGCTTTGAACAAGAAGTATGAATCCTTCTTTGCCTTGCCCAATGAAAGTCTAACTGGTACATACACCAGATTTTCTAGCCTCATCAATCAGTTGAGAGGATTGGGTGTAGAGAAGGATAAGGATATTTTTCTTGAGAAGTTTTGTGATATTCTTCCTTCCAAATGGGAAAACATGGTTCTTGTCTTGAGACAAGGTAAAACCTTGCACACTCATACTCTTGCATCGCTCTATGGAGCCTTCAGATTCACTGAAGATAATAATGCTGCAAGACTTGTGGCTGAGCAAGATGCCATGAACCATGCCCAGAGTCCCAAGGTTGCTAGTGTAACTGAGCGACCTTGTGCTGCTTTAATGTCTGCAGAGAGTGTCCAGGTACACTCGATGAAGGAGATGTTAAACAGTTTCTTGAACTCTGGACTGACCACTGAAAACAGTGATGGTTGTAATGAAACTGACGATGATGATCTGGTCGCCATGATTGCTAAAACCTTTAACAGGTTTAAGCATAAATCCAAAAGATTTAATGGCCCCAACAATGCTTCCAGCTCCAGCTCTCTGGATAAGACCAATCTTACATGCTATAAGTGTGGCAAGAAAGGTCATTTTATGAAGGAATGCAGATCTAGTCAGTTGAACAACTAAACTGGCCCCTCTGTCCCTAATTTCAATCGGCCTGATGATAGCTACAAAGCTAAATACAAGAAGCTTAAGGCCCAGATTGCCCTCCTATCCATGGAAAGGAAAAAGGATCAGTGCTTAATGGCACAAACTGAGGGAAAATGGGAGTACTCTGATGACTCATCTGATGATGAAGAAGAGGAAAGGGACATGTGCTTCATGGCCTTGGAAGATCAACAACAGCAACACGTGGTGAAAGAAGATGTCATTTCTGGAAGATGGGTGGACATCATACTGAAGAAGGTATGTGACTATGATAACCAGGTTGACCCTGAACTAAAACTGGACCTGGCTGAATCATTAAGTGGTGATTTGGCATTTGTGGAAACTGTAAGAGCTGATAGTGAAAGATATCTTGACACTATCCTAATTGAACTGAACAATGTTAAACCACAACTAAATGATTTACAAAGTGTCCAGTTGGCTCTCAAGGAGTCAGTTTTAAAGATTGAGGCTTTAGAACTTGATAATCAAAAACTATTTTCTGATCTTGAAAAAGAACAAAAGATTATCAAGTCATGGGTAAAAGCATCTGGCAAAAACTATGATGCATTTTCAAGAACTATCGATGCCTAGAAAAATGCATGGAAATCTGGAGATCTGGAGATGGCAGCTCTCATACCAGACCTTCATGCATTGCCTCCAGCTCTCAAGGTTGAAACACCTTATGATCAACCTGAAGCTGATGAAACTGAAACCTTTGAGACCACCCCCATTGAGGTTAAAACTGGAGCCAAACAGGCTAAAGCTCCAGTCAAAAAGGCCACTGGTAACCAGCCTTTACCTCAAAAGTCTAAGGTGCCCAAGACCCGACAGACTAAAGCTCCAGTTGAACCTAGGTCCAAGGTTCAACTGCCTGATCAAAATAATATTTTGGTTAATCTGGAAAGTCAACTCCAACTTTTGTCTCGGCAGGTTCAGAGTTGTACTGCCCGGATTAACAATCTGGAAGGAGGTTTATCACCTCCAGTTTTCAAACAAAATATTAAACCACTCCCTTCAATACCTAAACTAAAGAATGTTCCATCTGGAACAAAATCTGGTAAAATAAAGGGAGCAAGTATCAAGTACCAATCGTTTTTACTCCTGCACCTGGAGCTGGTGATAAAGCTCCAGATGCAGCCTCCAGTTCAACACCTCAACAATCTACTGTGACTTCTATAGAGAAGTCCAGTGAACCCATCAAGAAAAGATGGGTTCACAAAAAGAACTAATGATTTTTGTGTGTGTGTAGGGCGATCGAAAGAAGAATATTTGGTATCTGGACAGCGCTGCTGGCCGGACTATGACCGGATGTAAGCCCCTACTGGAAGAGTTCACTGTCCAAGATGGACCGACAGTGACGTTTGGTAACGATCAATCTGGAAAGACTGAAGGATATGGTGTGCTCAATAATGGACAAGTCGAATTCAAAAGAGTTGCATTTGTGAATGGTTTAAAATACAACCTGATCAGTGTCAGCCAACTTTGCGATGATGGCTTCAGAGTATTGTTCGATATTGCACAAGGCACCATATTTAACAAGGATTGGAAAGTGGTGATGATTGCACCAAGAAAAGGCAATGTGTACATCATGGATATGGAACCAGCTCCAAAAGAGCAATGTTTCTATACCAAAGCTGATGAGGACACCAACTGGATATGGCATAAAAGGTTATCCCACCTTAATTTCAAAAACATTAACAAGTTGTTTCGCAAACAACTGGTTGATGGGATACCTCAAATCTCCTTCAATAAGGAAAAGCCATGTCCAGGGTGTGAGATGGGTAAGCAGAAGAGAGCCAGTTTCAAAACTAGGCAAAATTTTAGCATCACTGAACCTCTTCACATGCTGCATATGGATCTTTTTGGTCCAGTGAATGTTCAAACTAGAGCTGGAAATAAGTACACTCTAGTTGTGGTTGATGAATTCACCAGATACAGCTGGGTGGTATTCATCAGATCCAAAAGTGATGCATCTGCTGAAATCATCTCTCTTATCAAAAGAATTGAGCTCAAGTATACTCGAAAAGTTTATCAGTTGCGAAGTGATAATGGTACTGAATTCCAAAATAAGGTACTTGAAACATTTTGCAATGACACTGGCATCTCTCAAAACTTCTCATCAGTTCACTCTCCAGAGCAAAATGGAGTTGTTGAAAGAAAGAATCGTACACTGATAGAAGCCGCCAGAAGCATGCTATCTGAATCTGGTCTTCCCACCAGTTTTTGGGCTGAGGCAATTGCAACTGCTTGTCACACCCAAAACCGGTCAGTCTACATCAAGAGACATAAGAAGACTGCCTACGAAGTACTCAGGAATCAAAAACCAAATATTGGATACTTCCATGTATTTGGTTGTCCAGTTTATATACTGAACGATTCCAGTCAGCTTGGAAAGTTATGAGACAATTCATGTCACATTCGATGAATCAACTGAAGCAATCAACAAGAGACCAAGCCTTGATATTTCTCCAGTCATTCCAATCAATTTTGGTGAAACTGACCAAGTTCATCGGTCAGTTGTTTCACCAGAAGATGCTTCCAGTTACAACAAACTGGAACTAGTTAAGAAGAAGAACACCTCCAGTGACACATCATTTTATCCCTCCATCAATTTCAACTTACCACAAGAATTGGTGATTGGATCTGATGTACGTGCCACTCCAATATCAGCACCAGTTCAAACATCTACTTCTCCAGTTCTTCATGAAATGCTTTCTAATGAGGAATTTCATGATGCTAATCGAGACCTCATTGACTCTGATAAGGATGTAGAAGTTGTTTGGACTGATCCTTCTCCAGATGCTGCTGCAACTGAAGAAGATCGCCAGGTGACTGGCACTGATATTGTAGTTCACCAGCCTAGTCAATACACTAGATGGACTCGAGCCCACCCAATTGAACAAATTGTGGGTGATCCAACTAGTGGGGTTCAGACTAGAAGAGCCACCAGTGAGCAATGCTTAAACGTCACCTTCTTATCTTTAATTGAACCAAAGAAGATTGACAAGGCTATGGCAGACCCAAGCTGGGTGGAAGCTATGCAAGAAGAGCTCCTCCAGTTTGAAAGGAACAATGTTTGGGAGCTTGTTCCTTGTCCACCAGGGTTAAAGAAAGAACCTATTGGTACCAGATGGGTCTACCGAAACAAAATGGATGAAGATGGCCAGGTTGTAAGAAACAAGGCCAGACTAGTTGCCCAGGGTTACTGTCAAGCAGAGGGAGTTGACTTTGATGAAACTTTTGCTCCAGTTGCAAGACTTGAAGCCATAAGAATATTTTTGGCTTATGCAGCCCATCTGCAGTTCAAGGTCTTCCAGATGGATGTCAAAAGTGCGTTCCTTAATGGAACATTGGAAGAAGAAGTTTATGTTAAGCAGACTCCAGGTTTCATCGATGAAAAGCATCCACATTGGGTCTATAGACTGAACAAAGCTTTGTATGGTCTAAGACAAGCCCCAAGAGCCTGGTATGATACCTTAACTAAACATCTTCTTAAAAATGGCTTTCAAAGAGGTGCAATAGATAATACATTGTTTATCTTGAAAGAAAGAGGTAATATCTTATTGGTACAAATTTATGTTGATGACATTATTTTTGGTTCAACTGATGATGCAATGTGTAAAAAGTTTTCTAAAATCATGTCATCTGAGTATGAGATGAGCTTAATGGGTGAATTAACATTTTTCTTAGGTCTTCAGATTAAACAAACTGGAAATGGAATTTTCATAAACCAAGGAAAATATGTCAGAGATTTGTTAAGAAAATACAAATACGATTCAATCCCATCGAAAAACACACCTATTGCAGCACCATTGAATTTGGACTCTGACCCAACTGGCAAACCAGTTAACATAACTGACTATAGAGGTATGGTTGGTTCACTGATGTACTTGACTGCCAGTCGACCAGATATAATGTTTGCAACTTGTTTATGTGCCAGATTTCAGGCTAACCCTAAAGAATCACATTTGCACGCTGTAAAGCGTATCTTTAGATACCTGAAAGGGTGTCCTAATCTTAGTCTTTGGTACCCCAAAGGCTCAGGATTAGATCTAATGGGTTATTCAGATTCTGATCATGCAGGTTGTAAGATAGATAGAAAATCAACAACTGGTGGTTGTCATTTCCTTGGAGGAAAACTGGTAAGTTGGACCAGCAAGAAGCAGACTTCAGTCTCTATGTCCACTGCTGAGGCAGAGTACATTTCTGCGGCCAGTTGCTGTGCCCAGATTCTCTGGATCAAGAACCAGTTACTAGACTATGGTCAGAAGTATACCAAGACCCCAATCTTTTTTGACAACACCAGTGCTATTGCTATATCTCACAACCCAGTGATGCACTAAAAAACAAAGCATATTGACATCAGGTATCATTTCATTCGAGATCATGTTATGAAAGGAGATATTGAAATTCATTTCATCCCCACTGACAAACAGTTAGCTGATGTTTTTACTAAACCTCTCGATGAGAAAACCTTTAAACATCTCATCAGCGAACTGGGAATGTTAAACCCTTAACTGGAGCTTTCTTTGTTATTGAACGCGTCAGTGACACTGATGAAGTTCTCCAGTTGAGGAGGTCCAGATAATCTTTGCTCGCCAGGCTATCGAACGCCTTTGTGATACTATCTTGGCACTAATTGATTTCTGGATCATCATTTTAGGGGGAAAGACTCAAAATAATTTTCTGACTAAAATTCGTTTTTGTTTGAAAATGCAACTGGAGAACTCTCCAGTTGGAAACTGGTACTGGACTGATCCTCCAGTTACCAGGTTCAGTCTTGTCTTATTTTTATAACGTTACAAATACTTGGTCAATATGTGTGACACGTGATGATACTCGAGTGTTTTAAACCACTTGATATCGTGATCTGACGTGTTTGAAACCATTTTAGTACTTGACAACTGTTTGTATTGGGAAAACAAAAAGTGAGTGGGCGCGTGGGTAAGATAAGCCATCGTAGCATTTAATGCTGACATGGTAGCATTTAATGCTGACATGGCAAATCATTATTTTATTTCAAAATTCAAACTTACTTTGTGAAAATATCTACAAAATGGATTTTGCATTTAATGCTGACATGGTAGCATTTAATGCTGACATGGTAGCCATTTTAGTACTTGACAACTGTTTGTATTGGTAAAAGGCATGGGTAAGATAAGCCGTCGTAGCATTTAATGCTGACATGGTAGCATTTAATGTTGACATGGCAAATTATTATTTTATTTCAAAATTCAAACCAACTTTGTGAAAATATCTACAAAAAGGATTTTGGTTATTAAAATATAATTTTGGTATTTCATTGGGATCTTGAATCCCTTTATAAATACCCTTATTTACTCCGAACTCATTTACTTCATTCTCTTACATTCCTTCATTTACTTCCAATCATCAAAATTGCTTCATTTTTCTCTTTGCTTCACAAATCAAAAACCCTAAATCCCAAATTTCATTTTCATTCTTCTATGGCTCCTAGATCATCTCGTTCAAAAGATGTAAATCTCTTGACTGTTCCATATAATCCCTCACCAGATGTCAAAGCGGCACCTGGTTCCCCTAGTAGTGCTTCGGTCATCAAACTAAATCTAAATAATCCGATGGCCAGCCTACGAGGATCTCAAGGGTCCAATACCCTTATTGGTAGAATTCAAAAGTTTTTGAAGAATTCTCCAATAGGACCCTCATTCTCTCTAAACCCACGTAAGTTGTTTCACAACTACTTATGTGAGTTTTGGTACACTGCCGTTCTTTCTTCCGATTGTTCCTCCATCAGTTTCACATTAAAGGATGGAACAATCCAGTGTACCTTGTCAGCCGATGTATTGAGGGATGCCTTACGCCTCAATTACTGGAGAGAGGGTGAATCTCCAGTCGTCTTGCCCCCAAATATAAACTTTCGCCAAGTACTTCTTGAAATGGGACACAGGGAGTGTTTGGAGAATGGGGTGTTGAAGACAAAAGGTGCGATGACCATGAAGGGCCTTACACATTCATGGAGGTATTTTTCATCCACCTGGTGGAGAGCATGGGTGGGAGTTCTGGTGGACTTGACCAGATCAACTCCTCGCAAGCAGAAATGGCTTACTGCTTGTGGAACGGATTGAGAGTGGACTTTGCAGATATTCTGTATAGAAGCCTGGTTCAAAAGCTGAAGGGCACAAGGGGTGTTTGTATTCCCTTTTCAAGGTTCCTGTCTCTTTGTTTTAAGCAAATTCTGGGCAGAGAAGCATATAATAGTACAGATTCACCGTACACTGCTCCAGATATGCTAAGGAATCTAGACTCACTGGTATCTGAAGCTGGTGAGGTTGAAATTCCTGAACGAATGCAACTGGCATTCGCTTCAACTGATGCACCTCTTGCAGGTGAGTCAGAAAGGCAACTGGGCGGGCCTCAAAATAATGAGGGACCCTCAGTGTGTCTAATGTTATGGTTGAGGATAGAGCAACCATAAATGAAGCAACCCCCATCACATCTATCCCTGGTGAAGATACTTCGGTATTTGATCCACCAACAGATGTACCCATCCAGGAAACTGGGGAAGGTCATCTGGAGACGGACCAGGTAACTGGTCAGCCCTCTGTTACATTCATGGATCTGGACATGAGTGTTAATGACGAGGAAATCCTTATAGAATCTTCGGATTCTGAAGGTACTGAAACAGACCAGGAGATTCTTGATGCTTCTGTACAAGCTCAAGACCCTTCATCTCCAGTCTCACTTCCAGACGCATCAATTTCACTTTCACCTCCACAAGAAAATGTGCCTATAGATATATCTTTACCAATATATTCCGCTCCTTTACCAACTTGGCAATTCTCACTTGCTCGAGAAATGCCACCCCCACCGTCGCCGTTGTTCACACCTGAGCATTCTCAGCATGAACAACAATTTGTTTTTCCAGTCCCTTCTTCAACCACCACTCCAATTATATCTTCAACTGCTGGCTTGACAACTGGGGAGACTTCCTTAAGTTTGCCTCCTCCAGTTGCTCCAGTAGTAACTGCTGCTGGTCCAGTGACACCTTCTCCTTTGTCACTGGACAGTCAAGTTGTCTCACTACAAGCCGATCTCCAAAACCTTCTTACCAGGGTGGAGGAGATTCAGAAGACACTTGACAAAAACACCAAGTCATTCTCCAGATACCACAAAGATCATTTAACAAACATTAAGGTGGTCGATCTGGGGATAAACAAGTTTTCATCCAATGAAGACTTGGTGTTTAGAAAGCTTAATGAGTTGGTCACTGGCTGCAACAATCTGGCTGGTACTCTAAAGGAAGCCTTTGACCTAACTCACTCCAAGGTCACCAGTTCAATCTCCAACTTGCTGGGAAATACTGTCAGAACTTCAGAAGTTGACTTGAAAGAGATTGAAAGGCAGGTTAAGGAACTAATTGAAAGACCTGGCCTAGATGTAACTGGCCTTGGAGAGCAGTTGATGACTTCGGTTGGTCAGAAAATAGAGGATACGCTGGGTGCTAGAGAAGAGCATTTGATTGAAAGGGTAATGTCTGAGATCACCAAGCTGGCCACTCCTCAGGTTGATCTGGCCCCACTTACCAGTGAGATCAACCAGTTGAGAGGCAGCATAGAGAGTTTGAACACCCAGGTATCTCTACATGCTCAATCTATAGAGAAACTGACAACTGAAGTAGAGCATCTGAAGAGGAAAGATGAAGAGGTAAAAGAAAAGGTGGTTTTTGGTTTGGACGAAGACTCCAAGCTTTTAAATGAACTAAAAACTGGTCAAGAACAAGTTAGTACAAATGTCTTGACCCAGTCTAAAGAAACCAACCACCTTTGGAGGTCCTTCAGGATGATGTGTGGCATCTTTAAAGAGTGTAAGGACATGCAGTCATGGCAGCCTCTTGACCGGTTGCCATCTCACCCCTCTGAATGGGTAGCAATTAGGGCAGGTCTAGATGCTGCCAAGGGGGAAAGAAGTTCAGTCCTTACACCAGTTGCACCTGGAAGGACTTCATCTGGAAGAGAATTGGTTGTGGCTACCAGTACTGAAGCTGGTGAGCAAAGAGTGGGTGGATCTGGTGATGTGGGTGTTAGGGGGAATGTGATGGACAAAGGTAAAGGTTTAGCTGGTGATGCATCTGCCCAGCCGGCCACTGATGTAATGTTGGAAACTGGCAATGCTGATATACTCCCTCCAGTTTCAGATAGTGATAGTAGAAGACTGGCCAGACTTGGTGATGACATTAAAGAAAGAAAGAAAATGAAACAAAGAAACCAAGATGAAGCCAGGGCACATCTTGCTCAGATTAAGTTGCTTGAAATGAGTGATGCCAATCTTCTGGGTATCACTAAGGAGGAGTATGTTAGGATTAAGAATGATCCTAGGATAGTTGACCAGTTGAATGAAATGCTGGATGTTGAACTGGACAGACACTATCAAGAGGATGAAGCTGAATTCGATGCCAGAAGCTTAAACATTTCAGTGGAGAAGGCAAAAGAGATTAGGGCCAGTGGGCTTCTAAAGAGAATTGCAAATGTCAAGAAGGTTGTGAAGAGTGTATTGAATCCACCAAGAAGAAGGATTCCACAACCAAGAAGACCACTGACAAGAGATGCAAGAGATGTTGACCTTAGCACATTTGTTGAACCAACTGGCGAGGTATCCAATGAAGATATTAAGTCCGCTGTACTGGCTGCTGGTGCTGGGAGTATAAAAATAACAAATGAATCTGAAGCTAGAAGCTACTACTCCCAGATCATGTCAACCAGAAGACATAGTGGTACTATCAATAGTGTCAATGTTACAATCAAGCCAGGCACCAAAGTTTTCCAAGTCGAAGTTAAGTATACTGGTGGGCCACTGGTTAGAACTGATGATCCTGGTGCTATGCAATATGGGTTCAGCGAATGGGTTGAGATGGTGAATATACTGGATGCAAAGGCACAAAAGAATAGGTTCGAGAAAGCATGGGTAAACTTTCTAAGGGGAAGATTCAACATAAAGAAAATCTTGAGCAAAAGTTGAATATTGACCCTGAAGATACTCAGCCTATCTCTTCAGTTGCCAAGAGAAGAAGAACTGGCGAAGGGCCGTCTCATTAAGTTCTTTCTTCAGTTATCTACTTGTAATTTGTATTTACATTCTGTAACTTGTATAAATTTCATTTCCTTGTATAAATGAAGTTACCAGTTTGTAACCACAAGGTAGATAATAGATTAAAATCTAACAAACATAAAAGAAAAACCTAAGGCATTTATTGATCTATATAAATGCCTTAGATAACTTAGATAGATTTAAATCGAACAAGTCCTTCTAGTTCACACTTGTACAGATACAAGAACTAGAAAAGACTTAGACTATATTTCTAGACAAATAGGGGGAATTTGTTAGGACCAGTTCACCTGGTAAAACTGGCCAGTCTCCAGTTGCACCTGGAGACCCAGTTGAACTGTCCAGTCTCCAGTTGCATCTGGAGACCTAAATGATTTGTCGAGAAATATATTGAAGTCCAGTTGCACCGTACAGTTAACGCAACTGAAGACTTCCTCCAGTTGAGAACTGACCAAGTTGAAGAAGCATTCCAGTTGAAGTCGAAGACAACAAATGGAAGATAGAGAATGGCAATGGCAGCGAAGCCCAGTTGACATTCTAGTCAGTTACAAACTGGAGACCATCAGTGGAAAGCCCTTACAAAGCTTTACACTGATTACGAGGAATTGACTTGTATACTTTATGTACCTTTACCCGGATAATAAGCCTTATCTTATTATTTAAGTATTAAAAGGTACATAAAGGTGGTTATGTAAAGTCACTTTAACATACGACTTTACACTGCTTTTTAAGGAATTAAATGCTATTCCTTAAATGCTCCCAACCACATTTGTACGGCTAAAGTTAACATCCCAATGTTAACTTTGCCTATAAATACAAGTCATTGCACAACCAAGAATTCAAGTGTTCAACTCACAAAGTGAAAAACATACAAACACTTCACACTTTGCAAACCTGCAATATTCTTGGTGAACTTGTGCAATCTTCTCTCAATCGCTAAAAGGAACATTTCACAGCTTTAAGTGTTTCGATTGTCTTGAGAAATTCCGAGTATAGATCAATTGTATTTCATAGGTTGTTAGGATATTTACATTCGTGTATTATCTTGGTTCCTCATCAACCTTGTAATTTGTTTAATATCAATAAATAAATTACACATTGAAAAATACATATTGTCTCATCAAGTTATCTTACAAGTTATTTGTATTATTGCATTGTTCTTTACTTATTGTCATTTATATAAGTAATCTATCTAGAACTTGGTATATACACACTGCAACTGGTCGTCTCCAGTTCAGTGCATATATTGCAAAGTAACTCCACCATCGACATAGAGGTGTCTTCAGTAGTACCATCTATCGAGTTGGGACTTACAACTAGTTATACAGATACCCAACATTTATATTAGAGAATTTTGACTTTTCAGCCAAAATGACCGTGAATAAAGTAAAAGTTTCGACAAAAATGTGAGATCTCAATGAAATTTGAGCAAATAACTTGTTAGATCGTTTGAAATGTTTTATGTGACGATTTATTTAATCGTTTTGTATCGGTGGTTTAAAAAGAGATTGGCAGTCCCTAGTAGCGGATCTTGACCAATTTAACACGGGGGACTAAAATTCATGGGAACAAAAAATAACACTACGAAGAATACTCAGATGGTGTCAAAAAGTCACAGGATCTAGAAATACTAATAAGAAAAATAATTTTTCAAACACGTAACGGATAAAACTACACTACTGAACGGAAAAAAAGGAGGTCGGGGCCCATGTGGGTACCAACAAAGCTTCACCCCTGATGGTACGAAAACTTAACAGAAACCGTGCTTAAAAATGTTTAAAAAAGGTTTGTTTTTACTTTTTGAAAAGTTGGATACCTTTTATTGATCAAAAAAAAGTTGAGTACCTTAAATTTAAAAATCAATGAAGTTGGCTACCTTTTTGTGCAATTTACCCATAATTATATTTCAAACTCTATCATAATTCTTTTTCTATAAAAACAATTTTTTTAAAATTTTTTAAAGATATATAATATCCTTAAAACTCTCACATTAAATTATTATATATACAAACCTAAATTTTTATTAATCATTCTCATTCATATTATTTCTCTCTTTTCTATCTTTAATAAACAAATCAAGTTCAGTAAATTTCTCAACAAAAAAAAAACATACGGTTTTTTTTATATCACTTTAATTTTATTTTTGGTATTTTGTTCGTGTTTGTTTATTATTTGATATTGAATTGTTATGTTATTGTTATTTTTAATCTCTTTTAATTTAGTTTGTTGTCAATTGTAGTTTGATTATGACTTCTTTTTACCTGTTTTGTTATTTATTATTTTGATATTTACCTTTGATATATATATATTTTGAGACTATCCGTCCATCGGACGGGCCTGAAGACTAGTAGTTGAATATACTACAATATTATGTTCATGTTTTATGCTCCAATAATCCAGTTTTTTACTAGGGATTGAATTTTCAATGCGCAAAGCATTTAGATTGCATAAATGAAATTTATTTCATGATCTATTTGAGCATTTGATTGTTTCATTTTTTTTGTCACATGATTAAAATCTTGGTCACGACTTTTGTTGCAGCTCACAAGTGCCTTTGCACCTAAATTATCTCATTCTCGATCTTTCAATCTATCTATGGGATAGCAGTGCGAGAAGACGACATATAAAAATACATGGTTCTTAAGGTTTTGTCGACCCCCAATATAGGTTTATTGATGATTACACTTTCATCCATTAACACTTTGCGAACCCTAGTTCAATCTTTGATACTGGTAAGGACATATTTGTATTAGCATTGAATAAAATAACTAGCATCGTTACAATTTCAATAGCAATTTTTTTTAACATGGATTACTTATTAAAAAGTGATTTAAAGTTAAAAGTTTTTGCTATTGAAATTGTAATGATGCTAGTTATTTTAATCATTACTAATAAGAATTTGTCTTTACTAGCATAACCAGAGATTGAACTATCGTTCCAAAAGTACTAGCTGGATGAAAACATAATCACCAATAAAGCTCTACTGGGGGTTGGAAAATCCTCAAGAATCCATGTATTGTATACTTCGTCTCCCCCATATTGCTATCCCATAGATAGTTTGGAAGATCAAGAGTGAGATAAATGTGGTTGCAAAAGCACTTGCGAACCTTGTTACACTGCAACAAAAGTTGTGACCACTATTCCAATCATGTGATCACAAAAATTTTGAAACTGTCAAATGCTCAAATAGATATTGATGAAATAAATTTCATTTATGCAATCTAGATGCTTTGTTCATTGAAATTCAATCCCTAGTTAAACTGGAAGATTGGAGCATACAACAATTTGCATTCAATAACTATAAAATTTATTATATTTATTACCTAAACTATGTGATGCATATATTTTTGTGTATGACAGAAAATATATTGCGTGGGGATCATCTCCCTTATTATATACGATATACATATATCATCAATATCTTTGTTAAGAGTTTGGGGATATAAATTTGTTTGTTATCCATTTCCTATAGCATTAAACATACTTTCATTTATGTTTCGACCATTTATAAGGGTGAGTGAAAGGGTAGGTGAAAAGAAATGAAACATATGTGAATTGTTAAAGATGATTGGTAAATATGGTAGGTGAAGGGATATATGACTATATGTGATAGTGTCACCTATACGAAAGAGGTAAGGTGGATAACATTTGTTTTTTTATATTATATTCATTTTATGTTAGTTGGGATAGAAGGTAGTGTGGGGTATTAAATTTGAAGGTAAATGGTTAAGAAGAGAAAAAGAGAAGGTGAAAGATGTGAGAAGATGATGCTTATGTGTGAGGAGAAAATGTAGATGAAAAGGTGAACGGTTACGAATGGTCTAATAAGCATCTTACGGTTGTTATCTTAAGTAAGCTTATTTTTTTAATATTTTTTTAAGTAAGTTTATGACAAGTTATTTTAATAATATGATATTGTGTTGTTAAAAATGGTTAGCTTGTAAAATAAAATACTAGATTTATTCCAGCGTTATATACATGGGTTGTTTTTAACATTTTTAAGATAAGATAAATTGTTAAATATTTAAATTTAAATGTAAAAATTGTAGGTAAAATCAAATTAAAATATAATTCTAAAACATTGAACGCATATATTGTATTACAATTTTTGTCATACTTTCTGTAACATCCCGAACTTTTTAATAAACGGTTGACTTGAGTCGTTAAGTCAACACAACATATCCGTTAAGTCTCTAGGAGATTTAATGTTTATGTGTGATTAATGTGCTTTATGTGTAAGGTTTTAAAACCTTAATGATTCATGTGTTAATGTGTTAGGATGATTAAAGGTGTTAAATATGTCGGTAAGTATTCCCGTTAGCTAATTTGAGCCTTAAATGTCAAGTTGTGAAGTGGAGGGACCTAACTAAGAGTTTGTGAAAGTGGTGTCCAGGTTTAGGGGTCAATTAGGCTAACCTAATTGACATAATTTCAGTTCTTAATCCCTATTTTCCTCTCCAAAACCGTCCCCCTCCTCTCCCTATCGATTCCCTTTGCAAAATCCTCCAAAACATGTGATTCAACTGTGTTTAATCAAGCCTTTTGCATCCTCCTTGATCTACAGGTAGTAAAGGTATAACAACATTGATTTTATATCATTTCAATCATATAATCAGATCCATAACTGATCTAGGTCATTAGAGGATCAATTGATGTCTTAAACTAGTGTTTTGGTTGATTCGTTGACCTAAAACGTTTAATTGTGTGATGCAAATCAAGTATGGATTAATCAATGATTTCATTGCATCATTATGGTCTTAAAATGATGAATTTTGAGGTACAAAAGTCGTTCATAAGGTTTGGGGTCGTTTGGGGTGTGTGTTAGATCGGAAATCGACCAAGTATAATTTGTTCAGAAATAGCTTGAAGTTCAGTGAAAAACGTTTGTACAGAATTCTGAGCCGTCTCAGAATTACTTTACTGAAGCTTCACTTCAGTTCAGATCAAGATAAATCTGAAGCATTCATTCTGAAGTCAAAGACTGAAGTATGAAGAAGAGAATCATCTCAGAAGCGAGCAAAGAGTGATTCTACCAGATCGAAGACTGAAGCATCTCAGTGTAAAGTATTTACAACACTTTACACTGATTACGAGGAAGACTTTTTACTTTACATACCTTTACCCAGTTAATAGATTTATCTATTAATAAAAGGTACAAGGTAAAAGTATAGGTTTGGAACATAGTACTATAAGTCACATCAACTGACTTATATACTCTTCCTAGTACAAGCATGTAAGGAATTAGGTTTAATTCCTTAAATGCTCACAACCACTTTTATAAGATCTTGTCCATGTCATCATGAACTTGGTCTATAAATATAAAGTCTTCTCACAACTTGCAAACAACTTGAAACTTTAGCATTGCAACTTGTGAGATATACTCTAAGTAAAACTTACGAGTATTTCCAAGTTATTTAGATTACTTGTTTTTCGGGATTGTTTAGATACTTACACTTGGGTGTTTATCTTTGTTCCGCAACAATCCTTGTATTTGTTTATATATCAATAAATCAAATACATTAGAAAGAAAACAACGTGTCTCAATGCTACATACTTGATTATACTTATATATATCTTTATATAGTTTCTGCCATTTAGTTCTTGCATTTTTACTTTAAGTCAATTGTTTCTTGTTATCCATATCTGGATCGTAAACTTAACTTGTCCATCAAGATTAGTTGTACTTGCCAGTCGGGTTTAGTTAATCATCTATATTTGGGACTCACAATTGGTATCAGAGCAGCAAGGTTTAATTATATCAATTCTTTAACCTTTGATCTGCATAGATGGCTGACTTTCAACAAGAACGTCCTGACCCTAATAACACTACCCCCTATCATCAACAACAATATACCATCGCATAATGTACACGTACACTTTCCAAATAACCCTGTTCCCAAGTTTGATGGGAACAGTGAAAACTTTCAAACATGGAAAGCATGCATGCTAAAGTATATTGCTGGTGTTGAAAGACATTTGCCCGATATCTTAAAAGAAGGACCCTTTGTCCCCATGAATGCTTCTACTGTTGTCAGAAATACCGATGGGACTCCTAAGCAGTCACCTAAGGAGAAGGATCATTGGTCTGAGGAAGATCATAGACTTGTAGACCTTGACACTAAGTTACAAAATATGATTTTATATGCAGTTCCTGAAACCCT
Source organism: Erigeron breviscapus (assembly GCA_034093135.1). Taxonomy (NCBI): domain Eukaryota; kingdom Viridiplantae; phylum Streptophyta; class Magnoliopsida; order Asterales; family Asteraceae; genus Erigeron; species Erigeron breviscapus. The sequence continues at coordinate 30,170,265 of CM067167.1, forward strand.
TATGCCCACTCTTGTTTTACTTGAAAATTCCAAATTAATGTGGGAGGAACTAATGACACAGTTTGAAGGCACACATGAGACAATTGTCACAAGAAAAGTTGCTTTAAACAAAAGATATGAGTCTTTCTTTGTTGTCCCTGGGGAAACTTTAACTCAAACTTACATCAGATTTACAAATCTGGTAAATCAACTGAAAGCCCTGGGTGTAACCAAAGATAAAGAAATTCTGTTGGAAAAATTTTGTGACATTTTACCTTCTAAATGGGAAAATTTAATCTTGGTCTTAAGACAAGGCAAAACTTTGCACAGTCATACTCTTGCTTCCCTTTATGGAGCCTTCAGATATACTGAAGAGACCAAAGCTGAGAGAGCTTTGGCTGAGCAGGATGCCAAGAATCATGTTTCTACCAGTTCTGGTATGGTTCAGTATTCTGAACCACATAGTACTGCTCTACTATCTTCTGAGAGTGACATTTCTGACTCGATGAAGAAGATGGTTTCTGAAATGTTAAAAACTGGTGTCTCTGGTAATGTTACTCATGATTGTAATGAGGATGACAATGATGATCTGGTTGCCATGCTGGCTAAAACGTTCAATCGTTTTAAGGCCAAATCAAATCGATTTGGCAAACCTTTTGCTTCCAGCGCTTCTATTGACAAGTCTAATCTTGAATGCTTTAAATGTGGCAAGAAAGGACATTTCATGAAGGAATGCAGATCTAGTCAACCATCATCATCACAATCTGCTCCTAACCATTCTATTTTTCAGAAATCTGATGACAGCTATAAAGCCAAATACAAGAAGTTAAAGGCACATATGGCTCTTCTGGCACAAGACAACTCAAGCAACAGTTGTATGATTGCCAAAACTGAAAAATGGGAAGAATCTGATGAATCATCTGATGATGAAGAAGAAGTTAGGGACATGTGTTTCATGAACAAGAAGATCAAGGTCATTTGGTCAAATCCGATGTTGAATCTGGTCGCTGGGTGGATATTGTAATGAAAAAGGTCAGTAATTTTGGCTATGAAAAGAATGAGGAACACAAACTGGACCTTTTGGTTCTTTTAGAGGCTGACATCTCATTTGTTGAGACAGTGCGTTCAGAAAGCCTAAAAAATGTTTGAAAATAATGCTTCTGAACTAAACGCCAGTCATGCCAGACTGAAAGAACTGAAAGATGTTCATTTGGCTCTAAAAAGTTATTAGTCTATGGTTGCAACTTTAGAATTGGAAAAGGAAGAATTAAAATCCATCCTTGAAAAAGAACAAGCAATTATTAAATCTTGGATGAAAGCACCAAGGCCAGATGCTGCAATTAAAAATACTTTTGCATCACAAAGAGCAGCATATGAGTCTGGTGATCTTCATTTGGCATCCATAATCACTGATTTAGATGCACTTCCAAAGGAAATAAAGCCTGAAATCATTTTTCCTAAAGTTGGCAAGCAGAAAACTGTAACTAATAAAGCCCCGGAACAATCTGAGGGTAAATCTGAAACAGCTCAGACAACTGTTTCAGAAAGGAAGGCTAAATCCAAAAATCCATCCCCTCAGACTTCATCTAAGGTTCCTAAAGACCTAAAGAAGAAAAAAAATTTCTCCCCTACTGAGCCATTTACCTCAGATTCAGGTAAGGCTCAGGTGTCTAATGAAGAATCCATTTTGTTGAGGTTAGAGAGTCAATTTCAGTTATTGGCTAGACAAGTGCAGAGTTGTAATGCACGTTTAAAAAATGTTGAAACTTCCTCTCTTCAACCTAAACAAAACACAAAACCTTTTTCTAAGCAAATCAAGCAGAAATCTGAAAAGAAAAAGGTTGAAAACCCCATCAAACCAACTGTGTGATGATGGCTTCAAGGTTTTATTTGATATTTCACAAGGCACCATATTCAACAGAGATGGAAAGGTGGTACTGATTGCACCAAGGAAGGGAAACATTTATGTCATTGATATGAATCCTTCTACCACTGAACAATGTTTCTACTCAAAGGCAGATGAAGACACAAACTGGCTGTGGCACAAGAGATTATCCCATCTGAACTTCAAAATATTAATAAGTTGTCTAGAAAACAACTTGTTGATGGGATACCCTCTATGTCTTTCAATAAAGACAAGTCATGTCCAGGTTGTGAAATGGGTAAGCAGAAAAGAGCTTCATTCAAGACAAAACAAAGCTTTAGTATAACTGAACCTCTTCACATGCTTCACATGGACCTTTTTGGACCAGTGAATGTTCAGACCAGAGCAGGAAAGAAGTACACCCTTGTTATCGTTGATGAATATTCAAGATACTGCTGGGTGATTTTCCTCAGGTCCAAAAGTGAAGCTGCTGCTGAAATCATTGCTCTCATCAAACAAATTGAACTTAAGCATAAGCGAAAAGTTTGTCAGCTCAGAAGTGACAATGGCACTGAATTCAGAAATGCTACTCTGGAGTCCTTCTGCACTGAAACTGGCATATCTCAGAACTTCTCCTCAGCTCACACACCAGACCAGAATGGTGTTGTAGAAAGAAAAAATCGTACGCTGATTGAAGCTGCTAGAAGTATGTTGAATGAATCTGGTCTTCCCAAGAATTTCTGGGCTGAAGCTGTTGCAACTGCCTGCTACACTCAGAACAGATCTGTTTATGTCAAAAGACACAAGAAGACCTCCTATGAAGTACTCAGAAATAGAAAGCCTAATATGGATATTTCCATGTATTTGGATGTCCAGTATACATTCTGAATGATTCCAGTCAGCTTGGAAAATTTGATGCAAAAGCTGATGAAGGATACTTCTTAGGATATTCATCAAATCGCAAGGCCTTTAGAGTCTTTAACAAGAGACTTGAAAAGGTTGATGAGTCAATTCATGTTACCTTTGATGAATCCAATTCTGCAATCTTTAAAAATTCCATTCCTGTACCACCCTCAGAAAGTCCAATAAGTTTTGGTGATTCTGATCCTATTGCAGTTGATGTCTTCAGTTGGTCAGAAGATAGAAGATACGTGGGTGCTAGAGAAGAACGTTTGATTGAAAGGGTGATGTCTGAGATCACCAAGCTGGCCACTCCTCAGGTTGATCTGGCCCCACTTACCAGTGAGATTAACCAGTTGAGGGGCAGCATTGAGAATTTGAACACCCAAGTATCTCTACATGCTGAATCATTGAATAAACTGACCACTGAAGTAGAGAATATGAAGAAGAGTGATGAGGATGTGAAGGAAAGGGTTGTCTCTGGGTTGGATGAAGACTCCAAAATTTTGAATGAATTGAAAACTGGTCAAGACCAAGTTGTTGCAAATGTCTTGACCCAGTCCAAGGAGACGAACCATTTATGGAGGTCCTTCAGGATGATGTGTGGCATCTTCAAAGAGTGTAAGGACTTGCAATCATGGCAGCCTCTTGACCGGTTGCCATCTCACCCCTCTGAATGGGAAGCAATAGGGCAGGTCTAGATGCTGCCAAGGGGGAAAGAAGTTCAGTCCTTACACGACCAGTTGCACCTGGAAGGACTCCATCTGGATCTGGAAGAGAATTGGTTGTAGCTACCAGTACTGAAGCTGTTGAGCAAAGGGTAGGTGGATCTGGTGGTAATGGAGATAGTGGGAATGTTGTGATGGACAAGGGTAAAGGATTGGCTGTTGAAGCATCTGCCCAGCCGGCCACTGATGAAATGTTGGAAACTGGAAATACTGACATACTTCCTCCAGTTTCAGATAGTGATAGCAGAAGACTGGCCAGACTTGGAAATGACATTAAAGAAAAGAAGAAAATGAAACAAAGAAACCAAGTGGAAGCCAGGGCACATCTTGCTCAAATCAAGTTGCTTGATATGAGTGATGCCAATCTGTTGGGTATCACTAAGGAGGAGTATCTTAGGGTTAAAAATGATCCCAGGATAGTTGACCAGTTGAATGAAATGTTAGATGTAGAACTGGATAGACACTATGCTGAGGATGAGGCAGAATTTGATGCCAGAAGTTTAAACATTTCAGTGGAGAAGGCTAAAGAAATGAGGGCCAGTGGGATTCTAAAGAGAATTGCAAATGTCAAAAAGGTTGTGAAGGATGTTTTGAATCCACCAAGGAGAAGGATTCCACAACCAAGAAGACCACTGACAAAAGATGCAAGGGATGCTGACCTTAGCACATTCGTTGAACCAACTGGCGAAGTTTCAAATGAAGACATTAAGTCCGCTGTACTGGCTGCTGGTGCTGGGAGTATAAAAATCACAAATGAATCTGAAGCTAGGAATTACTACTCCCAGATCATGTCAACCAGAAGACATAGTGGTACTATTAATAGTGTCAATGTTACAATCAAGCCAGGCACCAAGGTCTTTCAAATTGAAGTTAAGTATGCTGGTGGGCCACTGGTTAAAACTGACAATCCTGGTGCCATGCAATATGGGTTCAGCGAATGGGTGGAGATGGTGAATGTTTTGGATGCCAAGGCACAAAAGAATAGGTTCGAGAAAGCATGGGTAAACTTTCTAAGGGGGAAGATTCAACATAAAGAAAATCTTGAGCAAAAGTTGAATATTGACCCTGAAGATACTCAGCCTATCTCTTCAGTTGCCAAAAGAAGAAGAACTGGCGAAGGGCCATCTCATTAAGTTCTTTCTTCAGTTTATCTACTTGTAATTTGTATTGCATTCTGTAACTTGTATAAATTTCATTCCCTTGTATAAATGAAGTTACCAGTTTGTAACCACAAGGTAGATAAAAGATTAAAATCTAACAAACCTAAAAGAAAAAACCTAAGGCATTTATTGATCTATAAAAATGCCTTAGATAACTTAAATAGATTTAATCGAACAAGTCTCTCCAGTTCACACTTGTACAGATACAAGACTAGAAAAGACTTAGACTATATTTCTAGACAAATAGGGGGAATTTGTTAGGACCAGTTCACCTGGAACTAGCCAGTCACCAGTTCACACTGACCAGTCACCAGTTGCATCTGGTGACCCAGTAAACTGGTGACCAAGATGATTTGTCGAAGAAATATATTGAAGTCCAGTTGCACCGTACAGTTAACGCAACTGAAGACTTCCTCCAGTTGAGACTGACCAGTTGAAGAATCATTCCAGTTGAAGTCGAAGACAACAAATGGAAGATAGAGAATGGCAATGGCAGCGAAGCCCAGTTGGCATTCTAGTCAGTTACAAAACTGGAGACCATCAGTGGAAAGCCCTTACAAAGCTTTACACTGATTACGAGGAATTGACTTGTATGCTTATGTACCTTTACCCGGATAATAAGCCTTATCTTATTATTTAAGTATTAAAAGGTACATAAAGGTGGTTATGTAAAGTCACTTTAACATGCGACTTTACACTGCCTTTTAAGGAATTAAATGCTATTCCTTAAATGCTCCCAACCACATTTGTACGGCTAAAGTTAACATCCCAATGTTAACTTTGCCTATAAATACAAGTCATTGCACAACCAAGAATATAACTTCTTCGAATATACTTCGATAGAATTCACACTTTGCAAACCTGCAATATTCTTGGTGAACTTGTGCAATCTTCTCTCAATCGCTAAAAGGAACATTCACAACTTTAAGTGTTTCGATTGTCTTGAGAAATTCCGAGTATAGATCAATTGTATTTCACAGGTTGTTAGGATATTTACATTCGTGTATTATCTTGGTTCCGCATCAACCTTGTAATTTGTTTAATATCAATAAATAAATTACACATTGAAAAATACATATTGTCTCATCAAGTTATCTTACAAGTTATTTGTATTATTGGATTGTTCTTTACTTATTGTCTTTTATATAAGTAATCTATCTAGAACTTGGTATATACACACTGCAACTGGTCATCTCCAGTTCAGTGCATATATTGCAAAGTAACTCCACCATCGACATAGAGGTGTCTTCAGTAGTACCATCTAACGAGTTGGGACTTACAACATTTACTTTCCTTCACATTCTTTCATTTACTTCCCAATCATCTAAAATTGCTTCATTTCTCTCTCTGCTTCATAAATCAAGAACCCTAATTCCTAAATTTCAATTTCATTTTCAAATGGCTCCTAAATCATCCCGTTCAAGAGATGTAAATCTCTTAACTGTTCATATGCTCCTTCACCAGATGTCAAACCGGCATCTGGTGCTCCTAGTAACACTTCGCTCATCAAACTCAATCCAAATAATCTGATGGCGAGTTTACAAGGATCTCAAGGGTCCAATACCCTTATTGGAAGAATTCAAAAATTTTTGAAGGATTCTCCAATAGGACCCTCATTCTCTCTAAACCCACGCAAGATGTTTCACGACTACTTGTGTGAGTTTTGGTACACTGCCACTCTTTCTTCCGATTGTTCCTCCATCACTTTTACATTAAAAAGTGGAACAATCCAGTGTACCTTATCCGCTGACGTGTTGAGGGATGCCTTACACCTCAACTACTGGAGAGAGGGTGAATCTCCAGTTGTCTTACCCCCAAACGTTAATTTTCGCCAAGTCCTCCTTGAAATGGGACATAAGGAGTGCTTGGAGAAAGGGGTTTTGAAGACGAAAGGTACGATGACCATGAAGGGTCTTACACCTTCATGGAGGTATTTTTCATCCACCTGGTGGAGAGTATGGGTGGGAGTTCTGGTGGACTTGACCAGATTAACTCCTCACAAGCAGAGATGGCATACTGCTTGTGGAATGGATTGAGAGTGGACTTTGCAGATATCCTGTTTAGAAGCCTAGTACAAAAACTGAAGGGCACCAGGGGAGTTTGTATCCCCTTCTCAAGGTTTCTCTCTCTCTGCTTTCAACTAATTCTGGACAGTGAAGCATACTTAAGCACATATTCACCTTACACTGTGCCAGATTTGTTGAGGAATTTAGACTCTCTAGTATCTGAAGCTGGAGAGGTCGAGATTCCAGATCGAATGCAGCTGGCATTCGCCAAAACTGATGCACCAATCGAAGGTGAGTCAGAAAGACAACCGGGCGGGCCTCAAAATAATGAGGGACCCTCCAGTTCGTCTAATGTTATGGTTGAGGATAGAGCAACCATAACTGAGGCAACTCCAATAGCATCTATCCCTGGTGAAGATACCTCGGTATCTGATCCTCCAACAGATGCACCCAACTAGGAAACTGGGGAAGGTCATCTGGAGACTGACCCTTCTGGTCAGCCCTCAGTTACATTCATGGATCTGGATATGAATGTTAATGACGAGTAAATCCTTATAGAGTCTTCGGATTCTGAAGGTACTGCTTCAGACTTGGAGATTTTTTATTCTGCTGTACAAGATCAAAACCCTTCATCTCCAGTCTCGCTTCCAGATGCATCAATTTCACTTTCACCATCCCAAAAAAATGAGCCTACAGATATTCCATTCCCAACTTATAACTATATGTCTGGAAACAGACGTATGACACTTTCACCATCTGGGCAATTCTCACTCCTTCGAGAAATGCCACCTCCACCGCCGCCGTTGTTCACACCTGAGCATTCTCAGCATGAACAACACATTGAACTTCCAGTCCTTTCTTCTACCATCACTCCTACTATTTCTTCAACTGCTGGACTGACAACTGGGGAGACTTCTCTAAGTTTGCCTCCTCCAGTTGCTCCAGTAGAAACTGCTGCTGGTCCAGTGACACCTTCTCCTCCGTTACTGGACAGTCAAGTTGTCTCTGTACAAGCCGATCTCCAAAACCTTCTCACCAGGGTGGAGGAGATTCAAAAGACACTTGACAAAAACACCAAGTCTTTCTCCAGATACCACAAGGATCACTTGACCAATATTAAAGTGGTTGATCTGTGGATTAACAAGTTTTCATCTAATGAAGACTTGGTGTTGAAGAAGCTGAATGAGTTGGTCACTGGCTGCAACAATCTGGCAGGTACTTTAAAAGAAGCCTTTGACCTCACTCAGTCCAAGGTCACAACCTCAATCTCCAACTTGCTGGGCAACACTGTTAGAACATCAGAAGTGGACTTAAGGGAGATTGAAAAATAGGTAAAAGAACTAGTTGACAAGCCTGGGTTGAATGTGACTGAACTTGGGCAGCAGTTAATGACTTCAGTTGGTCAGAAGATAGATGATACGCTGGGTGCTAGAGAACAACAATTGATTGAAAAGGTGATGTCTGAGATCACCAAGCTGGCCACTCCTCAGGTTGATCTGGCCCCACTCACAAATGAGATCAACCAGTTGAGGGGCAGCATTGATAACTTGAACACCCAGGTATCACTTCATGTTCAATCTTTGGATAAACTGACAACTGAAGTAGAAAGTTTGAAGAAGAAGGATGAAGAAGTCAAGGATAAGGTGATTTCTGGTTTGGATGAAGATTCCAAGATTTTAAATGAATTGAAAACTGGTCAGGAACAAGTTGCAGCTAATGTTCTGACCCAGTCTAAAGAAACCAACCACCTTTGGAAATCTTTCAGGATGATGTGCACAATCTTCAAAGAATGCAAGAACATGCAATCATGGCAGCCTCTTGACCGGTTGCCAGCTCACCATTCTGAATGGGAAGTGATAGGGCAGGTCTAGATGCTGCCAAGGGGGAAAGAAGTGCAGTTCTTGCACCAATTGCAACTAAAGCACTCCATCTGGAAATCAATCTGGTAGAGAATTGATTGTGGCTGCCAGTACTGAAGCTGGTGAGCAAAGAACTGGTGATATAAGTGTTAGGGGGAATGTTGTGGATAGAGCAACCATAACTGAGGCAACTCCAATAGCATCTATCCCTGGTGAAGATACCTCGGTATCTGATCCTCCAACAGATGCACCCAACCAGGAAACTGGGGAAGGTCATCTGGAGACTGACCCTTCTGGTCAGCCCTCAGTTACATTCATGGATCTGGATATGAATGTTAATGACGAGTAAATCCTTATAGAGTCTTCGGATTCTGAAGGTACTGCTTCAGACTTGGAGATTTTTTATTCTGCTGTACAAGATCAAAACCCTTCATCTCCAGTCTCGCTTCCAGATGCATCAATTTCACTTTCACCATCCCAACAAAATGAGCCTACAGATATTCCATTCCCAACTTATAACTATATGTCTGGAAACAGACGTATGACACTTTCACCATCTGGGCAATTCTCACTCCTTCGAGAAATGCCACCCCCACCGCCGCCGTTGTTCACACCTGAGCATTCTCAGCATGAACAACACATTGAACTTCCAGTCCTTTCTTCTACCATCACTCCTACTATTTCTTCAACTGCTGGACTGACAACTGGGGAGACTTCTCTAAGTTTGCCTCCTCCAGTTGCTCCAGTAGAAACTGCTGCTGGTCCAGTGACACCTTCTCCTCCGTCACTGGACAGTCAAGTTGTCTCTGTACAAGCCGATCTCCAAAACCTTCTCACCAGGGTGGAGGAGATTCAAAAGACACTTGACAAAAACACCAAGTCTTTCTCCAGATACCACAAGGATCACTTGACCAATATTAAAGTGGTTGATCTGGGGATTAACAAGTTTTCATCTAATGAAGACTTGGTGTTGAAGAAGCTGAATGAGTTGGTCACTGGCTGCAACAATCTGGCAGGTACTTTAAAAGAAGCCTTTGACCTCACTCAGTCCAAGGTCACAACCTCAATCTCCAACTTGCTGGGCAACACTGTTAGAACATCAGAAGTGGACTTAAGGGAGATTGAAAAAGGTAAAAGAACTAGTTGACAAGCCTGGGTTGAATGTGACTGAATTGGAGAGCAGTTAATGACTTCAGTTGGTCAGAAGATAGATGATACGCTGGGTGCTAGAGAACAACAATTGATTGAAAAGGTGATGCTGAGATCACCAAGCTGGCCACTCCTCAGGTTGATCTGGCCCCACTCACAAATGAGATCAACCAGTTGAGGGGCAGCATTGATAACTTGAACACCCAGGTATCACTTCATGCTCAATCTTTGGATAAACTGACAACTGAAGTAGAAAGTTTGAAGAAGAAGGATGAAGAAGTCAAGGATAAGGTGATTTCTGGTTTGGATGAAGATTCCAAGATTTTAAATGAATTGAAAACTGGTCAGGAACAAGTTGCAGCTAATGTTCTGACCCAGTCTAAAGAAACCAACCACCTTTGGAGATCTTTCAGGATGATGTGCACAATCTTCAAAGAATGCAAGAACATGCAATCATGGCAGCCTCTTGACCGGTTGTCAGCTCACCATTCTGAATGGGAAGTGATTAGGGCAGGTCTAGATGCTGCCAAGGGGGAAAGAAGTGCAGTTCTTGCACCAATTGCAACTAAAAGCACTCCATCTGGAGGTCAATCTGGTATAGAATTGATTGTGGCTGCCAGTACTGAAGCTGGTGAGCAAAGAACTGGTGATATAAGTGTTAGGGGAATGTTGTGGATAAAGGAAAAGGTTTGGCATCTGATGTATCTGCCCAGCCGGCCACTGATGTACCAATGTTAGAAACTGGCAATGCTGATGTACTTCCTCCAGTTTCTGAAAGTGTAAGCAAACAACTGGCTAGACTTGGTAATCAAATAAAAAAAGAAAGAAAATGAAACAAGCCAACCAAGTTGAAGCCAGAGCACATCTTGCACAGATCAAACTGCTTGATATTAGTGATGCTCATCTTTTGGGAATCACTAAGGAGAAGTATGCCAGAGTAAGAATGATCCCAGGATAGTTGACCAGTTGAAAGAAATGCTTGATGTTGAACTGGACAGAGACACTATCCTGATGATGAAGCTGAATTTGATGCCAGAAGCTTGAATATATCAGTGGAGAAGGCTAAAGAGAATAGGGCCAGTGGGATTCTAAAAAGATTGAACATGTTAAGAAGGTTGTGAAAAGGGTATTGAATCCACCAAGGAGGATCCCTCAACCAAGAAGACCACTGACAAGAGATGCTGACCTTAGAACCTTCATTGAACCAGCTGGTGAAGTATCAAATGATGACATCAAGTCTGCTGTACTGGCTGCTGAAGCTGGGAGTATTAAAATAACAAATGAATCTGAAGCAAGAAGCTATTACTCCCAGATCATGGCAACCAGAAGACATAGTGGGACTATCAATGATGTTAATGTAACCATTAAGCCAGGCACCAAGCACTTTCAAGTTGAAGTTAGTTATACCAGAGGGCCACTGGTTAAAACTGACAATCCTGGTGCAATGCAGTATGGGTTCACTGAATGGGTTGAAATGGTAAATGTTTTGGATGCAAAGGCACAAAAGAATAGGTTTGAGAAAGCATGGGTGAACTTCTTAAAGGGCAAGATTCAACACAAAGAAAATCTGGAGCTAAAGTTGAATATTGATCCTGAAGACTCTCAGCCTATCTCTTCAGTGACCAAGAGAAGAAGAACTGGCGAAGGGCCATCCATTAAGTTCTCTTTTCAGTTATCTACTTGTAATTTGTATTTACATTCTGTAACTTGTAAAAATTCCATTTCCTTGTATAAATGAAGTTACCAGTTTGTAACCACAAGGTAGATAATAGATTAGATCTAAACAACTTAAAAGAAAAACCCAAGGCATTTATTGATCTATAAAAATGCCTTGGAAAACTTAGATAGATTTAATCGAACAAGTCTCTCCAGTTCAAACTTGTACAGATACAAGAACTAAAAAAAGACTTGGCAATATTTCTAGACAAATAGGGGGAATTTGTTAGGACCAGTTTACTGGTAAACTGGCCAGTCTCCAGTTGCACCTGGAGGCCCAGTGAAACTGGAGACCCAGAAGATTTGTCCAGAAATATATTGAAGTCCAGTTGCATCGTACAATTAACGCAACTGAAGACTTCCTCCAGTTGAGAACTGACCAGTTGAAGAATCCTTCCAGTTGAAGTCGAAGACAACAAGTGGAAGATAGAGAATGACAATGGCAGCGAAGCCCAGTTGACATTCTAGTCAGTTACAAACTGGAGACCGTCAGTGGAAAGCTCTTACAAAGCTTTACACTGATTACGAGGAATCGACTTTTGTGCTTTATGTGCTTTTACCCGGATAATAAGATTTATCTTATTATTTAAGTACAAAAAGGTACATAAAGCTGGTTGAATAAAGTTGCTTTACTGCAACTTTACACTGCATTTTAAGGAATTAAATGCTATTCCTTAAATGCTCTCAACCACATTTGTACGGCCAAAGTTAACATCCCAATGTTAACTTTGCCTATAAATACAAGTCATTGCACAACAAGAATAATAGGTGATAAAACTCTTCAAAAGTTGAACACTTCACACTTTGCAAACCTGCAATATTCTTGGTGAACTTGTGCAATAATCTCTCAATCGTAAAAAGGAACATTTCACAACTTTAAGTGTTTCGATTGTTTAGAGAAATTTCAAGTGTAGATCAATTGTAGTTCATAGGTTATTAGGATATTTACATACTTGTATTATCTTGGTTCCGCAACAACCTTGTAATTTATTTAAAGTTAATAAATAAATTACACTTGAAAATTACATATTGTCTCACCAATTTATTTTATAAGTATTTTGTATTATTGCATTGTTCTTTACTTATTGTCACGTAAA
>CM067167.1:30203203-30240703 GCA_034093135.1 Erigeron breviscapus
ATCTACTACGGAGTCTCCAAACACGATGACTGCTGGGACTATCGAGCTTCCGTTGCAACGCAAATGCAACGGAAGCAAAAACAAAAGAAGGAAAGAAAAAGGTTTATGAAGGAGGAAAGGCTGCATTGCTATTTTTGGTAAGGGTGTGAAAGAAATGCCCATTTCAAACGCATATTTAAGAGCATTGAATTCACACATATCCAATTTCTTCTTGTCATGGTTTTTTTAAGTGTTGAATGGTCTTCTGTTTTTAGATAAATGTGAAGTTTTTTGTTCCAAATCTATATTATTATCTAATTAAACTAAGCTTTTTGATGGGTTACTATTTATATCTATGATCCATCTAAGTAAGACATGACACTACTAATCGGCTGGTTTTTATTTTGTGCTATATTTATTAAAATTTTGCTAAACGAAGCCTTAAGGGTTTTCGTTAAGGTATATTAAATATTTTTATACTTACCATAAAATTCAAGGTAGCTTTTAATATAAAAAGTACAATTTTTTTATGCACGTTAAGTGAAGCTCTAAGGACTTCACTTAACATTTTTTTATTTTATAACAATGGAATTTGATTTAAGTAATGAGTTATTGAGTTCTTAATTCTAATTACTGTGGAGTTACTTGAGGGATAAGTATAAATATCATATGTATTTATTTATTAATTTATAATAATAACTTCTCTGGCCATCTTGTATATAGTATTTGTTGTTTGTTATATCATGCAACATGGATGAGGTTGCTGGTTATTCATTGTGAATTTATGAGGCTTTTTGCATTGCATTTTCCAATGCTTTCTAGATCTCCTTTATTGTGACATTTCATTATGATATACTCAATATCATATTTATCCTGAAGTAATTTTTTTCAATTCTATCAATTGGCAACATAATAGTATTTCAACTTAATGATAATTAAACAGCAACAATGATGCCATATCAACTAGTTGAGTAACTGGGTTTTACTTGTAGCGCGAGAGATTAATAAGGCACTTCACTTTTGGATGACGAGTGATGTGTTTTATTTCAAAGTTGAAGTTAAGATGTGTATGGTCTGAATTGGACGGTTTTATCCTAAAATCTCTACCAAACCAATATTAATGGTTTAATTTTTATCAAACTAAACCGTCTAAATTGTTATGTTACCAAACCAACCAAAACTAATTAGATCGGTTTAGTTTGGCAGGTTTGAAGATTATCTTTTAGAATTCAACAAATAAAATCAGTAATAGTTAGCAATACTAACGTTAAGTAAAGTCATACTTTTCATATTTTACAATTATTAATCTCTATCTCTACCACATTATAAAGCATTTACTCCCTCCATTTTTTCAACTTTAAGTAGTTGAAAACCCCAAAATACCCCTGTCACTTATTCATAATATCCTTAGAAGAAATCTCAACCACTCATTTTTCTCTTTCCTCAAATCTCAACCACTATTTTTTTCTCTCCTTCTATAAATCATTTTATTCCTCTACTTCATTCAAAATCTTTTATCTCAAAAACCGTACATCGATAAATTATAAAAATTATATGGGTGTTCTTAAAATTTCATGCTTTTTCATTAGAGATGTCATTCGATATAGTTTCGACGAATTTTTAAATCCGAGAGCGGAGCCCGTATGACTAAGGCATTTGGCTATCACACTTTATGACCTATCAACTCCTATGACCTATCACAATCTATAACCTATCACCCCACCATCTCACCGCCGCAACGCGCGAGTACTTTCTCTCATTATTTATATTTACACTAGGTAGTAAAATATGAGAGCAATATCATGAACTAATTAATATCATGACAAAATTAAATATCAAAATATAATTATATTTACATATATTAGTTTAATAGTTCGGGTTGGTTTACATGCTTGATTTAACCTTTAAAACCGAAAATCAGACCATAAAAACGGTTTATTTAAAAAAGAAACTGCCATTTAAAAAAGAAACTGCCGGTCTAAGCTTTCGATGTTAACCCGACCAAACCGTCTAAATATCCTGGTTTAAACCAGTTTAGTTGGTTTCTACCAAACCGTGCAAATGCCTAAATGAAGTTTAAAAAAAGCTAGATTTTGCCGTATTCAATTGACTTCTATATTGTAACCATTGGGTAATAGTCCAGTGGCCACCAACCGCCACTTTTCAGGAGAGGTCTTGGGTTCGAGTCTTGCCAAAGGCAAACTTGAGATAATCAGGGGATTATTAAGTGGTTGAGAATCACCTGGACACTAGCCTGGCTGGGGATTAGTGGGTACCAAATGGTACATGGGATCAGGGGGTTTCTATCCATTTTTTATTTCTTTTTTAATTGACTTCTATATTGTTCGATAAAAAAAACAGCCATGTTTGAGTATTTTCAAAATCTATGTTGTTACAACATACAAGAACAAAGGCCCATTAGATTTGAGCCAAATTTAGAGCCCACTTAAGGTTTTTAGTTTTCCTGGAGCCAACGGCCAACCTGCTCCTGTTGCATGGACTATTGAACCACATTCAGTGGCCCAGGATCAAAAAAGTAAACACTCCTTTAAACCCTTTGCAAATTGCAATTTGCAACTAGTTATTTATAAATGGTTTTGATGAACTTTAGTTGTACATGTTAATTACGTTTTAAGTAATCATACAAATATAAATGTCCTAATACTTTATAAAAGAAAACTTTAGTTGTATAATTGACAACGATATCATTTTTTACCAAAATTTTCAATTATTTCTTATTCTTAACTCTTGCAAGAATGACGTATAATTGAGTTAGTCCTTGAATAAACAAAAATTCTAAATATAATATTTCATTTTTACAAAAGCTGCCATAATTATGTGAATTGGCCATAAAAGAAAAAAAAATACCAAATCAATAAATAAATAAAAAAAATCTTGTTGAATGACAATAAAGCAAGAGGTAAAACTTAGAAGACAAAATAATTAAGCTATTTTTCTTATAGTCTATGGACTATAATTTAAACAAAATGTTGATATATTGATGTAAAAAAATCAAGTTAATTTCTTTATAACGTGAAAATAAGTTTATATCAAATAACTTTTTAAGATTTTATATTGATATTGATTGAAAAAATCTTTGACTAGCTAACTTATGACATGGACTAATGAGTATGACATAACTATACACATCACATGAAAATAAAATAAAATTTATGATAAAATGATAAATAATTAAAATTTAATGTAACAATTAACTCTATATGTCAATTAAGAGCAAAATTATCCTTTCTTAGTTATATAATAAAAAAATTTAATTTAAATAAATGGTTGAAATTATATTTTCCAAAAGTAATTGATAGTTAATAAATAATTACAACATGACAACACACATGACATATAAAAAAATTTAAATTTAAATAAAAGTTTGAGATTTTATTTTACAAAAGTAATTGATAGTTAATAAATAATTACAAACTGCCCCAACCGAAACGGTTGGTACCTTTCATAAAACATGGTGTTACTAATAGCATCATCGTAATAGTCAAAGTAAAATCCAAGTTAAGCCAAAACATAAATGCCAACTTTATTACATGCAACGTAAATAATAATAAAGTAGCCAAAACAAAGATTAAAGGTGAAGTCTAAGCATCGGGAAACTAATGTTATTCTTCTTTATTCTTCTACCCATCTCAAGAGCTAAACCTTTCACTAGCTCAAACCTGCTTATTCTAAAGACACAACATTTTCATAAAAGCAAATGTTAGCTAATAAATTAGCTAAGTAAGATACACACATTTTAATAAAACGTTCTTCATTTTACTTTCATAAAACTTCTTCGTATTTTACATATCAAAACATGATCACATTACATATTATCCACAAACATCGTAAGATCACCCCTTTCTTACCTTTTCCACATCCCATCACATTTCATATCATATCAACATATACATACAACTTAGACAACATCTCACGACTTACACATCACACGTAAACATAACACACATATACGTATAACACATGTAGGGTATTTGCTCCTAATTGTGCCTATCCATCGTTATTAACACACGTCTCAACAAATCTTATTTAATCTCACGTCACATTGTAATCCCACGTCTTAAATTACATGTACATCTTTCTCACACATTCTTATAATTATCTTAATCAACTTATTCTCACGTCTTACACCTTTACGCACTAGCATTACAACTAGCATGATTTCCCACGTCTTAACTTTTAGGAAAAGCAATGCCATTTCCATAGTATCCCGTCATGCTTTTAACATTGGTGGTTAGTCACTCCACCCGGAAATACTAGTCCCACGTAACTATGCCGCAAGGAGCCACTCAAGCGACCACGTACGCACTAGCTTGGCATAAACTAGCACATGTTAAGCTTAACACTTCCTACGTCATTCTCACGTATTTTAGCTATAACATTTCCCACGTATTTAGTTCTTACGCACTAGCACTAAGACTAGAACGGTTTCCCACATCGCACATCTTACTTTAATCTTAGGTATATTGTAACACCCCGAGCTAGGGCTCGAAATATCACAGAAATTAAATAGCGCATGGTGGAATTAATGTAGGCATAACTAAATGAAAATAAATGAATTCAGTGAATCCAACAAAATAAGTCAAATATCCATGCAAAATGCACAAGGAGCAAGTAGCCATCAAATGTTTACAAAACAATCCAAAAGATGGCAAACGATCCTAACCATAATGCAACTAGGGCAAATGAATCCTTGATCCATGTAAGTCCGAGCCCGGATCCAAAGCAAGCATCAATCAAACATCACGTCCTTTGTTCACCTAATTACCTGAAAAGTGTACTAAACAAGTCAACACGAGGTTGGTGAGTTCGTAGTAATGGTTCACAAGGAACCATCGTCAATAGTCACAATATGTATGAAATAAAGGCAAATCAATCTTACAAGTAGCCTTTATGTGTCACAATGAAATTCAAGTTAGGCTTGCGTAAGCACAACCTTGTCACACAACAATCATATAAGATTACACGAGAATAAGTAATGCGTGTAATGAATAAGCACAAGTGATGTCAATATCAAGTTATGTGTCGTATGCATGCCAGTGTCATAATGCATATCATAAGTGTGACCATCAAGTCATCAATGCAACGATACTCACATGTCATCACCATGACCAGTGTGGCATCTCAAAATCATCGAGATATATATTTCTATATACTCGGGGTCCATGTCCGTCTCACCAATGCAACGATACTCACATGTCATCACCATGACCAATGTGGCATCTCAAAATCATCAAGTGTATACACCTATACACTTGGGGTCCATGTCCGTATCTCATAAATGTATATCAATAAGTATGTGTATGTTGTCTCAATCACAAGTCCGTATGTCCATCAAACCAACCAATGCAATAAGTACTTACACTTCGTACGACTTTACAATTAAGGAATCATAGATGCTTATATATAGGGTCACCCGCAGCCTTTCCACCACATCTATAACTCTTTAGGGGTATCATCGTCTTCCATGTATGCACTACTATCCTAATTATAACAATATATCCCAGTTGTATGTGTAATCAATCAAACGTGTCAACCAATCCATAAATCATTCAATCAACCAAACAAACAAGTAATCACATAAGTGTACACTTTCCAGCCCGATCTCAAACGAGTAGGGAGCTATGTAACTCACCTTAATCGGCAATAAGAAGTTAAGATTGAGATACGACGAGATTATGATCGTTCAATAAGCTTCACGTGGTCTAAAACCTACAATTATACATATATACACATTATTACTTTAAGTTAAAACCCTAATTAGGGTTTCAAAATTGGTTTACGACTTTAAGCGACTCCCGCGACTCGAATACATGGTTTGGGATGTCGAGAGATGTTTTAATCCGAAGTCCAACGCGATCCTAAGGTTTTGGAGTGGATACTAGACAATTTCAAAAATGGGGACCACCGTAAATTATGGTGGTCTGGGGCGTCTCGCACGGTGGTGGTCTTGGGTGGGCGTAAAAGACGGTAAGGCTGGCGTAGCAAACGGTGGTTAAACCCAGGCTAGCGTAAGTGACGCTCAGGTCACCGTACTAGACGGTGGTTCAGGTGCACGCTGGCGTCCAAGACGGTGGAGTCCACCGTCTCTTACGGTGGTTGGCGTCTCGTGTTGCTTGATCTAGCGTAAGTCAGAAAGGGCCAGCGTCTAGGGTCAAAATGAGAGATCTGGGGCACCGTCCCAGACGGTGAGGTTGGCGTCCAAGACGCTGGAACTGGGCTGGGCATACCAGCAACTGCTTTGCAGCCAAATCTGAGCCAAACACACGCAAAACTTGACCTAGAACTCGAATTAACTCCAAAGCCGATTATGAGACTCTTCCAACCCAGTTTTTGAACATATTTGAACCTAACCCACAATACCAAGTCGACCCGTAACACGAATCTCATGTTCAACTCGCTTTTAACCCAAATCAAACTACCAAAGCCCTAGTTTTTGACTTGAAATCGTTTTGTGATGATTCAACTCAATTTTTGTGCATTGCTAACATAAATTCATGTAAATAAATATAAACCCAACATAAATTCGATTCATAACATCTTTTAATTGATAAAAATCGGTTTGCCCTAATTTTGGATGACCAAGAACCCTAATTTCAACCCATTAGGGTTTTGACCCGATTTTTGACCAAGAGTCACATGGGTTTGGTTTAGGAACGTGTTTATAACATAAAATGATGCTTTTGGGTTAAATTTGACTTACCAATTCTTGCACCAAAGTCCAAATCCAAAATTTGACCCAATAGTGATGTGTTCTTGCACTAGGAACTTCAAATTTGTGATATGTTGTAACCAAGATGATGATGATGATGATTCTTGCTTAAATTTAGGTGAAACAACAATAAATGATGTGATTAATTTAGAGAGAGAGAGAGGGAGTGTTTGTGTGTTTACTTGCTAAAGAGAGAAGAGAGAGAGAGAGAGAGAGAGATAAGATGGAGAATGATGGATGAATGAATGGATAAGGTGGGGGGGGTAGGGTTGGGTAGTTAGTTGGGTCAATGGGTCATGGGTCTAGTCCATGGGTTGACCCGTTAGCATTTCTAGTTAATTATAGCTTCGTCATATACCGTAATGTAAATTAAGTCGGCCAATCGACCAAGTTTATCATATTGCACGTCATTAAATCACAAAACGACTCCAATTATATTATTAATCACACTTTGCTAGTTAATTACACACAAAGTCAAACCGGTCAAAATCACGGATGTTACATATATTTATTACCAAATTAATCCCACATCTACATTAGCGTTTAATTCCACCAACGTGTACAACTCATAGCATTTCCTACATGTATCTAATGAACTAGACATTTCATACTTAAGTCTCACATATAAGCCATCACATGTCAATCATTAAAGCAAATCAACGACATTATCAATATCACATCACATATCTTGAACTTAACATGGAAAATCATTATAATCAACATACTACATATGCACATATTTACTTCTACTTTAAACGTCATCATAGCATAATCAACTACTTCAACATACATACATTCCCACATAACCTCCCGCATAACCCGGAAAACAAACACACATAAGATAATCCGATTAAGAGGTTAATTATTGAAAACTACATTTTGTTGTGCCTCCAGCGTGAGAAAAGTCATGTATCTTACCTCAAGAACGCGCAACGATACACCAAACACAAGTTAACAAGCTTCACAATTATCCCGAGTGACCTATATCGAGTTCATAGTCATTAAACTTGTATAAACTATTATAATAAGGTTATAAAACCATCCATTAACTTAGGTACACTTATAGGACCCTTAGAGGCTTGTTTCGGACCTCAAACGGACTCACAAACACTTTATGCGGCACATGCTTTGAATATGCGTTGCATATTTGCTTAGAAAATCACCCAGAACCCTCCCAGGACCTGATATGAGCCGCACCTAAGTTATATGCTCCGCATATGAGGTGCTGGTCGAAGGACTTTGCGTTTTTGCTTCGTTTTTCGACTCGTAAACGTATTCGTGACACCCCCAGGTCCTATAAACACCTTAAACCATTAAATTAACATTAATAGGACTCAATTAATCCTTTGAAAACATCAATTGATCATTGAATCAATTGCAAACATGAATCCCCTTTTTGATCATCAAAACAACTCGAAACCGCAACGTTTTGTACAAAAACATAATTGAACACTTATGGATCTAATTAATCACCTGGGATTTACTTATATATATATAAACATCATAAATCAACATTAAAGTTATGGATCTAATTAATGAGATTTACTATATATATATAAACATCATAAATCAACATTAAAGTTTGCATCTTGATGTAGTTAACCAACTCAATTAACGATTTTACTCACGAAAACGTCATTTTTAACCGAAAACATCAACTTTAAACAACCCCAACCCTCAAGGTCGAATCTACAGGGACAAAACCTACTTTAAAACTTAATCAACATTCAATTAATGATATTATACCTGTAGGGTTGATTAACGGATCGAAAAGCAAGCAAAATCCCTTCCGAAAACCCCCGAAATCGACTAGAACTTGAAGAATTGACCTAGGGTTTTGTGTGTGAGAGTTTCTGATGCGTGAAATCGAGTTTGTAAAATTTATAAATAAGTACCCACTAAAAACCGACTACTACACACTTTCAGGCAGTGGACCTGATCGCATATAATATAGTAAGTAGTAAGTCCGAGATCGTTCGCGGGGATTGGTTTTGAAATAATTGTTTACTAAAGTGGTTTAGAATAAGGATGGAACCGTAGCCAAATCGCTACCTCACTTTGACAATTTGAAATTAAAGAAATTTAAATAACAAGACAATTGAAAGTAAAGAAAGTTCAAACAATATAAATAAAGATCATCCACTTCGAATTCACTTGACTTCAGTAATGATTGCACACGTTAAAGATCAAATTATTTAGAGTTGACAAGATAATCGTGAAAGGATAAAAATGCTCGCGTGGTACCACCAACCGCTCGCAAATCACCCCAACACCTAAGTTGCTAGTTGAATTACCCAAGCCGGTACCACCAATGCCTAGAAAATCTCCCCAACAATTAGTTTGCTTGATTATCCAATTACCAATTATGCCTATGTGAATGAAAACGTGGTACCACCAACCGTTTCTAAACACGTTTACCGATTATTCCTATTATAGATTTGACATTCACCGTCATACCATGAACCGGTGACAAACGACCATAGACAATCGAATTGCAACGATAAACATATTCACCTAGTACCACTAACGATGAACACATACACCATCAACATCAAAAGAATAAATCACAAGGAATTAATTGATAAAGATCACGACACAACGATAATTTAATCAACTCTTGAATTAAAATATTGCAATCATATCATTCGTCAAGTTTCATCAAAGTGGATGATTGGAAATCTAGCCACTCATGCTAAATCGAAAATAACAAACGAAATAGAAAGAGAACATATTGTACCAATGATTGTTGAATGTAAATTGCAACACAGAAAATTAGATACGATCTAGATGGGTGTTCTTGAATCTTCAATGAATCCAATGATGAAATCTGAGATGATCCTTCGAAGAATTCGCGGTAGAACAACTCCTAGAAAGAAAATTTGATGCTTGGGAAAATAGGGTTTTTTTTTCTTTTTATACCTCCCAAAAATCTGATGCAAAGAGGCTGTAACCCTGATTTCCCCGAGCACTCACTGCGGCGCAGTGAGCATGGTGCGCTCCCACTGCGGCGCAGTGGCAGGTCCCTGGAATTCTGTCCTTATGGTGACTGCGGCACAGTGGGGTGTGAATACTCCCACTGCGGCGCAGTGGTAATCCACTGGAAATATTTTATTCTTGATCCAATTGCGACTGCGGCGCAGTGGGGCAGCATCCCTCCCACTGCGGCGCAATGAAAAGTCCCTGGAAATAATGTGTCTTCTTCATCAATGGCTGCGGCGCAGTGGGGCAGCATTCCTCCCACTGCGGCGCAGTCAAATCTTGCTGAAATCTTTGTTCTTCTTTATCAACATCTCTCGAACACTCGGATCAACATCTTGGCCTAAAATCGTCAGAAAATGTACCAAATGACGCACAACCTGCTAAGAACCTGAAAGCACTAACAAACACCATAAACGCGCCAAATGCATACAAAATTGACTCAAAACATATACGGAAAAGGCCAATAATGATGTGGGCGATCTATATAAATTGGTCACATCAAATCCCCCCACACTTGAACGTTGCTTGTCCTCAAGCAAATCTGGAAATTAAGCAAAAACATTCCTTGGCATGAAGCTATATAAACACATTACGATTATCAAAAAGAAGCCAAACCAAGTATGTCGCTGACAAGGACTCGGTGAAGCAGTTTTAATCTTAAATGAAAATCCGAAATGTTTGACAATATCTGAACAATCCACAAGCCTCAATAACACGACAAAGCAAAAGTGAAACAAATGAGCCTATCAAAATCATCCTACTCCAACGAACTTACTATTGGGGTTGAATATATATGAATAATCACTCATTGCACGGTCGTGATGCATATCTTACCATAGGCTTGAACAAGGATCATAGCTTCACCGACATGGCGTGAGCACCAAGTACATCATCAAAATTTGGCATATAAGTCGGTTGTAAAGTTAGGCTAAGGGTATTTACAATGGGATTTGGGAAATTTAGGTTAGTGATAGGAAATAACAAAAGTATAAGTTATGTACAAAATAGTCTAATCAAACCCTTACCATTGATTGCCACCAACCCATAAGATGCTATCCCTTGAACACACCTCAAAAGTAACAAGCAAACCCGATACCATTGTGGTGTATCAACTTCAAACAACTTAGGAACAACCAAATCTTCCATTCTATTCACGAACCACATGATACAACAATTCTTTTGACATATAAAAATGAGAAGCACCTACTAGTAGCCCAAGTTCTTTTCTTCCTCTTTTTTTTTTCTTATTTCATTTTTTTTCTCTTTTTTTTTTAATTTTTCTGTTTTTAATTTTTTCTTCTTTATTGAACCATTTTTACTCTACTAGTAGGTACCCTCTTACAATGATGAACAATGTCTATAACAATATACTTCCTTTGAACAATCCAATACATTCCCCAAAAACTTGACCAATCGAAGTATTCCCAAAGACCAAGAATATTCCAACCGATAACCCATTGAAGCTCTCCCAAACCGTCCAAACAAACCAATGACAATCAATGGCCCCCCCAAAATTAGACTATCGGTATGGCGAGGTAAAGTTTACATATTTAAGTGGATTTATACAAAGGAAAAGGCTAAGTTCAAAAAGTGTGTCTAAGTGTATCTTGCACTAAAGATGAGTGCAACAAAGGTTTACAAAGAAAGGAAAATCACTGACCAGAGTAGCCAGCAACACCAAACATGTATGTACATGTATAAAAGTATGTATGCTAAAGGTAAAAATATACATAAGCAAGGGGTGAATAGAAAGAAAATACGGGTCAAACCTAATATGCCAATTCGTCATCCAATGTACTTCTATCACAAAAGTGATCTCACTGCGGTCTCGTAACGATCACCAGGCCAAGTTCTAGCTCAACACATCACCGGCACACTCATATCAAAGAAAGTAACCCGGAAATGGAATAAATTAACCTCAAAATTTGCACATCTTAGTGCAGAGTTCGAAATGGAACCCTTACTCCCGAATAAATCCAAGAGCCTAAGAGAGGGACAAATTTACAAGGTAATCAAACCAAAACCGTAAACACCTAGCACATCTATAAATGAATGATGAATCTCATAACTTTTAGGTGTTTGGGAATTTTGAGTATGCAAGTAATGTTATCAATCCACAAGGATTAGCCCAATAACCGTTCAGAACACATTTCGCCGATTAAATTTGTACCAAGGAAGCTCAAAAATTTTGTAGTAAAATTGCTCATTAAGTTATTATGAATTAAGTGACAAAAGCAATTTACCACAAGGACAAGCTCAACACAAGTTTCAAATCATATCGTCTTCCGTCATCCTACCAAATCGAAGCCACCAATCTCAAACATGCACATCATAGTTCAGAGTTCAAGATAGAACCCTTACTCTTGGATAAAACCCAAAAGCCTACGAGAGGGACACATCCACAAGAACGGTTAAATCTCAATGGCAAAACAACAAAAGAGATATATCCGGTTGCTTAAACCTATTTGCCACCCCCCACACTTAAGATGGACAATGCCCTCAATGTCCAATATTCGGTCAAAACTAAGGTAAATAGGGGTAAGCAAAATAGACAGAAAGAATGACAACACATACCGGATCATGGACACATTCCGTTTCAAAACAAGTAAGTCGACCTCGCACCACAAATTGCTCTTCCTAAAAAGGAAGTCCAATTTGCTTGACGGGAGAAACAGACTAGCCCAAAACGGAATGTGCGAGAGCTGTGTGTGAAACAATGTCAATAAAGATGCCAATTAAAAATGTTGCGCTGAACTTACTGCCAGCATATGCATGTGACATCATAGTGAGCTACTAACACGATCACACAATCAAACAAATCAATGCCAACGAATGTAGGTGAGAATGAGAATCCAACGGGTCCTCCCCCCACACTTGGGTTCCACTAAGTATTTCCATCAATTCGGATCAAACCTGCTCAATTACACAACACAAGAACAAATCCCAAATATCCATACAAAGTGCAAACTAAAAAAAAAAGTATCATGCAGAAAATAAAAGAAACAAAGGAAAGTACAAATGTTTCATCACCCCGTAGGGTGGATACCAGACAATGATAACGAAAGTAATGACATGAGAATATTTATCAAACATGAAAACGTCCAATTGTGAGTATTAAGAATGCAAAGTTGGGAACCATATTAAACAAGCAAAAATCTTGGCAGGGAAAGGCCCCCACTGCGGCGCAGTGGGCATGAGTAACCCTCACTGCGGCGCAGTGGGGTAATAAGACAAAACGGGGCAGAGGATCCTCACTGCGGCGCAGTGAGGCAATGACCCCCTCACTGCGGCGCAGTGAGGCGAAAATCCTGGACAACCTATCTAGGGTTCATCACGATATAGCACAAAAAAAAGGGAAATCTAACAATCAAACTTAGGGAAAAGATCCAGTATTCTCCACTTAAAACAACCTATATCAACATTCCCCCATACTTGTACTTCAAATCAAATCCCCAAATTGTTTCAAAACCCTAATTTCAAAATCAAAATCACTAATGGATGAACAAAGTGAAAGATGTAACACCCAATTAGCTTCAATTGCCCACAAACATCAAAATCCCTAAGTTAATTCGAAAGATTAATCTCGCATAAACCCTAGAAATTAAAACTTCAAGAAATAAAAGGAAAATACAAAGAAACTAAAGAGAAAAACTTACACTTCTTCCCATTATGCAATGTTATGAGGATGAAAATCTGGAAGATTGATTAGAGATGGAAGAAAATGGAAGAATTTGAGGGTGGTAGTAGGTTTTGCTTTGGAGGAGAGAAAGAAAGAAGAAAGAGTGTAAGTGAGAAAGTAAAAGAAAATCACTTACCTGGTCTCTCTTTGACCTACCCGGCCTCCCACTGCGGCGCAGTGAGGAATATGCACTCCCACAAGTGGGCAGAGGTTTGACACTGCGGCGCATCCAGGCTATCCCACCCCCACTGCGGCGCAGTGGGGATCTTCTGGAAAAAAAATTTCTTCACAAATATTATGACAAAACTCAAATCATACATACCCGGAACCGCTTCACATCGAGACCACTCCTGCACTTACTAATAAAACAAGATTAAAACTAACTAATTCAAAGAAAAGTAAAATGCGATAAAATGAACACGGGTTGCCTCCCGAGAAGCGCTTAAGTTATTAACGAGTCTTTAGCTTGACTCGACCAACCTTCAAGTTTCAAATTCAAACACGGGGATCTCATCAAATATCCCCTCGACCTGCTCTTCTTCCAAATATAGCTTAAGTCGATGACCATTGACAATGAACGATCCTTCACCATTTCGCCTAAACAACTCAACATATCCGACGGGTACACGTGCTTAATCTCAAACGGTCCAATCCATCTAGAAGTTAGTTTAGGTTGTTTAATCTTAAATTTAGACAAGAATAACAACACTTTAGCCCCAACCTTAAACTCCTTCCTACGAATCCTCTTATCATGCCAAATCTTGGTTCTCTCCTTATAAAGCCTCGAATTCTCATAAGCACCTAACCTAAGCTCATCAAGCTCATGAAGTTGCAACATTCTAAGTTCACGTGCTTCCATCAAATCCAAATTCAAATTCCTTAAAGCCCAATACGCCTTATGCTCTATCTCAATAGGAAGATGGCAAGTTTTGCCATAGAGCAACCGGTATGGCGTGGTGCCAATCGGCGTCTTATAAGCCGTCCTGAACGCCCACAAGGCGTCATCTAACTTCTTTGACCACACCTTGGGGTTATCCCCAACAGTTTTCTCCAAAATCCTCTTCAAGGCCCTATTTGTGTTTTCCACTTGACCACTGGTCTGTGGATGGTACGAGGTAGAAAAATAGTGGACAACACCATACCTCTTCATCACTTTGGCTAATTGATGGTTTGCAAAATGGGTACCACGATCACTAATCAAAGCTCTAGGGCAACCAAAACGACAAAACAACTATTTCAAGAAATTAATGACTACACGCGCGTCATTCGTGGGCAAAGCCTTGGCTTCGGCCCATTTAGACACGTAGTCAACGGCGACAAGAATGTACTGGAACTTATTAGACGGTGGGAATGGTCCCATAAAGTCTATACCCAAGACATCAAATACCTCACATACCTGAATGCTCTGTTGAGGCATCTCATCTCGTTTAGTGATGTTCCTCTGTCGCTGACAGATGTCACAAGTCTCAACCAAAGTCTGGGCCTCCTTGAAAATTGTTGGCCAATAGAAACCTGCATCAAAAACTTTCTTACCCGTCACTGAAGGTCCATAATGACCCCCGGTTGGCCCGTAGTGACACGCATCCAAAATCTCTCTAGTCTCAGCTCCAGCAACACATCTCCTAATCATACCATCTGCACAAACACGAAACAAGTATGGATGGTCCCAAAAATAATACTTAACATCCGATATGAGCTTCTTCTTCTGCTGGGACGTGAAATCATTAGGTATATCACCTGCAACCAAATAATTAGCTATATCTGCAAACCAAGGAGCTTCATCAGAGTTAGAGATAAACATTAAAGACTCATCGGGGAAGTGATCATTGATCTCCCCATCACGAAGTTCCTCCCGGTGAGGATCTTCCAAATGACTCAAATGGTCGGCAGCCAAATTTTCAGCCCCTTTCTTATCCTTTATCTCAATGTCAAATTCTTGCAACAAAAGAATCCAACGGATAAGCCTGGTTTAGCATCCTGTTTCGAGAACAGGTACTTAAGGGCTGAATGGTCAGTGAAAACTATGGTCTTACTCAAAACAAGATATGATCTAAACTTATCAAATGCAAAGACTACTGCAAGCAACTCCTTTTCTGTAGTGGTGTAATTTTGCTGGGCGGGGTTCAAAGTCTTACTAGCAAAGTAAATGGGTTTGAAATGTTTCTCAACCCTTTGCCCTAGCACAGCTCCCACAGCATAGTCACTTGCATCACACATCAACTCAAAAGGCAATTCCCAATCTGGAGCTACCATGATAGGAGAATTAGTCAACTTCTCCTTCAATACCTGAAAAGCACTCAAACAAGCATCATCAAAAACAAAAGGAACGTCCTTTTCCAACAAGTGGGTCATAGGACGAGTAATCTTAGAGAAATCCTTCATATTAGGATTCAGCCGCCTTTATCTCTGGACAATGGGCTTAACATCATCAAGAAAATCAATATGCCACTCTGACACTAATGTTTTCAGCAATCCCGATGGGATACTGAAAAGAATGGTCAGCAAGTCTTATACTCATGCGAGTAGGGCAAAGGACTCCCAATGACAACTTGGCATAAACCGAGTAAGGCATCAAATTGATGCTAGCCCCTAAATCAGCTAAGGCTTTACAAATAATAGTTCTAATAGAGCAAGTGATAAGAAAACTCCATGGGTCTTCAAGCTTTGGTGGAATGCGGTTCTGCAAGATAGCAGAACACTCGGCATTAATAAAAGTAGCCTTTGCCTCTTCAAACTTCCCTTTGTCTGTCACAAGCTCCTTAATGAACTTAGCATAATTGGGCATCCCCTGAATAAGATCAACTAAAGGAACATTAATATGAACATTTTTGATCATGTCCACAAACTTGTTATATTGCTTCTTCAGCTTTGCTTTCCTGAACCTCTGTGGAAATGGTATCTTCGGCTTGTATGGTTTAACCTCTGGAACCACAGCCGGTTTTGATGGAGTGACCGGAGTCTTCACGGTCGAATCTTCCTCCATCACTATTTCTTCATCAACATCGGTATCATCACCCCCGTTATCCTGCACATCTGAAACAACAACATTAGGAATAGGAGGTGGGTCATAAGACCTACCAGTACGAGTGGTGATGGCTTTGGCTTGCTCATTACGGACTGGAGGTGGAGTGTATTTTCTGTCCCTGACTAAACTGTCCCGAATTAAACTAAGGTCTAGGATTCTGCTGTGTGTTGCTAGGAAGAGTCCCCGTGGGCCTAGCAAGAGCTGCCATCCTACTTTCGAGATCCTTGAAATTAGCACCCTGATTTTTCATGTTGATCTCCACCTTCCCGCTTATCTGATCCAACCTCTCACTCAAAGCCTTAGTATCATCCCTGATCATTTGAATGCTAGTGTTCGTTTCAACTTGATTACTAGCCAACTGATTAGGATCGGCATTAGAAGAAGAAGAACCTGATCCTTGTCCTTGCTGAGTCTGCTGTTGTGGCTGATTCTGATAATTATCTCTTTGCCACCTGTTACCTGAAAAATGAGGAGCATTAGCCTGAAAAGGAGAGTTATAAGAAGAATTACCTGAAGGCCGGTTCTGGAAACCGGTGTTGCGGTGGTAGCTCCCTTGGGGTTGATTCTGAACATAGTTCACATCTTCGGGTGCCCAATTTGGACACTCATCAGAATAGTGCATATCACCACAATGATCACACCCATCGGCTACGACCTTAACATCCCTCTCAATTGCTCCAAACCTAGTCTCTTGAGCAGCAAAGCTGCTATCCATGCGCTCAGATAGCGCCTTAATCTCTCCAATAACCCCTGAATCGTTGCTAGCTTCAACCTTAGCAACTCTCCCTTGGTTAGTTCCTTTCTTCATCTTTCTTTCATTCTTCAAGAACCTTTCATCATCCATATTTGAGTTATCCTTTGCCATGTCTTCCAAGATTTGATAGCCTTCATTGGGTGTAATGTTATTGAAACTACCCCCAAAAGCATATCCCAATTCTCGTTTAGACTTCTTATTCAACCCATCAAAGAAAAAAGCTCCACATATTGTTCCTTAGTCAAATTGTGACCTGGACAATTTCTCAACATCTCCTTGAAACGAACCAAGCATCTGCAACATCTTCTCCATCATCTTGTTCAAACGACCTAATCATATTCTCCAACTTTCTTTGAGTTCTAAGTGAATAAAACTCACCAATGAAAGCCTCCTAAAGTTGGTTCCAAGTAGTGATTGAATTTTCTGGAAGATCATTGAACCAATCAAGTGCTTCTCCGGTGATTGACATGGGAAATGTCTCAAGTTTCACGACATTCATTTGATTTTGACCATATTGATAAAGCTGAGCCAACTTTTCAAACCTATCCAAGTGTTGGTAAGGATCCCATTTCCTTTTTCATCAAATTGGTGCTCTTCTATGCTCTTAAGATGATTCCCTTTCAAATTGAAAGTGTGATCAATGGCCGGTGGTCTAATGGCGGAGCCACGGCTAGTTGGAATAGTTCGAACCCTCTCGCCATAGCGAGTGTCATTTGGATCCCTTGGTTGTTCGTCACCCATCTCTTCTTGCTTAACTTCTAAATGGAAAAATTCGTCTAAATAAAACCCTTCCTCGTCCGAATCAGGAGTGGGTTTAGCTATAGGTGAAAACGGTGTTGGTATTGGTGTTGTGGGTTCAGTGAAGTTAAACCGACGCCCTCTTGGTCTTCTCAGAGTAGACAAAGGACTATTCAAAGGTAGACCGGAAGAACGCAAGTTCATCAACTAAAGAAATATGCCTGCAAACACACAACTAACATAAACACGTCAAATGCAACTGTGATAAGAAAAGAAAACTAAACTAATAAAACAAGTAACTTCCTCACGCGTGAGAAAGGATCAAACCACTAAATTAACAACTAAATCGGCACACAATCCCCGGCAGCGGCGCCAAAAACTTGATGCGTGAAATCGAGTTTGTAAAATTTATAAATAAGTACCCACTAAAAACGACTACTACACACTTTCAGGCAGTGGACCTGATCGCATATAGTATAGTAAGTAGTAAGTCCGAGATCGTGTTCGGGGATTGGTTTTGAAATAATTGTTTACTAAAAAGGTTTTAGAATAAGGATGGAACCGTTGCCAAATCGCTACCTCACTTTGACAATTTGAAATTAAAGAAATTTAAATAACAAGACAATTGAAAGTAAAGAAAGTTCAAACAATATAAATAAAGATCATCCACTTCGAATTCACTTGACTTCAGTTATGATTGCACACGTTAAAGATCAAATTATTTAGAGTTGACAAGATAATCGTGAAAGGATAAAAATGCTCGCGTGGTACCACCAACCGCTCGCAAATCACCCCAACACCTAAGTTGCTAGTTGAATTACCCAAGCCTGTACCACCAATGCCTAGAAAATCTCCCCAACAATTAGTTTGCTTGATTATCCAATTACCAATTATGCCTATGTGAATGAAAACGTGGTACCACCAACCGTTTCTAAACACTTTTACTGATTAATTCCTATTATAGATTTGACATTCACCGTCATACCATGAACCGGTGACAAACGACCATAGACAATCGAATTGCAACGATAAACATATTCACCTAGTACCACTAACGATGAACACATACACCATCAACATCAAAAGAATAAATCACAAGGAATTAATTGATAAAGATCACGACACAACGATAATTTAATCAACTCTTGAATTAAATATTGCAATCATATCATTCGTCAAGTTTCATCAAAGTGGATGATTGGAAATCTAGCCACTCATGCTAAATTGAAAATAACAAACGAAATAGAAAGAGAACATATTGTACCAATGATTGTTGAATGTAAATTGCAAGACAGAAAATTAGATACGATCTAGATGGGTGTTCTTAAATCTTCAATGAATCCAATGATGAAATCTGAGATGATCCTTCGAAGAATTCGCGGTAGAACAGCTCCTAGAAAGAAAATTTGATGATTGGGAAAATAGGTTTTTTTTCTTTTTATACCTCCCAAAAATCTGATGCAAAGAGGCTGTAACCCTGATTTCCCCGAGCACTCACTGCGGCGCAGTGAGCATGGTGCGCTCCCACTGCGGCGCAGTGGCAGGTCCCTGGAATTCTGTCCTTATGGTGACTGCGGCGCAGTGGGGTGTGAATACTCCCACTGCGGCGCAGTGGTAATCCACTGGAAATATTTTATTCTTGATCCAATTGCGACTGCGGCGCAGTGGGGCAGCATCCCTCCCACTGCGGCGCAATGAAAAGTCCCTGGAAATAATGTGTCTTCTTCATCAATGGCTGCGGCGCAGTGGGGCAGCATTCCTCCCACTGCGGCGCAGTCAAATCTTGCTGAAATCTTTGTTCTTCTTTATCAACATCTCTCGAACACTCGGATCAACATCTTGGCCTAAAATCGTCAGAAAATGTACCAAATGACGCACAACCTGCTAAGAACCTGAAAGCACTAACAAACACCATAAACGCGCCAAATGCATACAAAATTGACTCAAAACATATACGGAAAAGGCCAATAATGATGTGGGCGATCTATATAAATTGGTCACATCAGTTTCTTAGAGTTTAGATCTGATCAAAAGGCATTAGGGTCGAGCATGGGGCCCTATTTATGCTTGAACAACTTTCAAAACTTTACATCTGGTCCCTCGCACTTCCTTACAACTCGTTTCGCCACTTAACTGCTCGTTTAACACATACGAGAACACTAAATGACTTTATTAATCATTATCAACTTTATTTTCATTACTTTAATCACTTTAACCCATATCCCACATTAATCATTTAATTTACGCAAACACACGTAAATCACATATTAACTAACGGTCACTAACGTCAAGTTAACGTGTGAGTCCCGTTTTAAGTGCTAGACGGTTAACCAATAGAAAGTGTAAAATACAACAAGTCTAATAATCACTAGATATGGACTAGTATTACTTGTAAATAAAGATGCAAGATATATAAACAAAGTAATACAAGACTTAAAGCAATAAACAAATAAAGTGGACCATTATGTATGTTTCATGGGTATTTCATTTATTGATGTTTAAATAAAATACAAGGTTGTTGCGGAATCAAGATAACACGATTAAGTGAGTATCCTAACAACCTATGATTACAAATGATCTATATTTATCAAATAGCTCTTTAGGATCGAGATACTTAAAGTTGTGAAGTATCCCTGTTTAAGATCGAGAGTATTTTAGATAAATTCACTTTCTTGCAAAGTGTATGCTAAAAAGTATTTTGTTCAAGGAATGACTTAGTATTTATAGACAACAAATTCACCAGTGAATTTGTGCCGTACAAATATGGTTGGCATACATTTAATGATCCGACAAGAACATTAAATGTATTAGATAAGAATAAGGATAAAGTCACATCAATGTGAACGTGTATCCTTTTATCCAACCACCTTAACACACGTATACTTTTGTTAAAGAACAAGTGGATTGTTCTTTGGAAAGTGTGTTAAAGGCTAAAGTCAACCCTCGATATTAGTGTTCAGACTTGTAGGATCTAGAACACTAACAATCCTCCAGTGTGCAGATCTGGTAAGACTTTCCAGTGGACTCCGCCATTTGTTAAGTCTTCTTCCTTCAGACTTCAGTCTTTGACTTCAGTCAGAATGTCTTCAGTAGAGTAGATCTGGACTGGGGTGAAGTCTTCAGTGAGCTAATCTGGAGAATGCTCCAGATTACCTGTACAAGTAAATGCTCACTAGTCTTCAATTATTTCTGGACAAATCTTCAGAGGGACTCCAGATTCCAAGTCTGGAGTAGGTCCAGTAGAATATGTTTTCTGGTCAGATCTTCAGTGAGCTCCAGTAGTCGGGTCTGGAGCGAGACCAGCAAAACAAGTTTTCGTAACAAACCTAAGTAAGGTTCCAGTAGTCCAGTCTGGAGCCAGTCCAGTAAGTCTGGACTAAATCTGGACCTAACAAATTCCCCCTATTTGTTTAGAAATAATGCAAGTATTTTTCAGACTTATAGATATACAAATTTGTATGTCTGGAAAACACTTGGTCGATTTAAGTCTAATCTAAGTTACTGGAAAACACTTTATAGATCATGAGTGTTTTTCAGTTTCATCTTTTAAGTTCTAACTTAGACTAAATCTGGTCATTCTACTTGTAAATGTAAAAACTTGTAACTATTATTACTTTCATCAAAAAGGAAAATAATTACAACTTTCATAAAAACAAATAATTACAACAAGTACAATGTGTTAAGAGATCAGGCTCTTCTTCTTGATGAGTGCCCTGGTGCATCTTCAGAAGCCTTCCTCTTTGGAGATGATAATGGAACAGACACTGGTGGTCTCAGACCCAACACAGCTTCCATTTCTTGGATTCTTTTCCAGATCTTCTCAATTCTTTTCATAAAAGCCTTTACGTCTGGAGAGAGATCAGTCTTGCCTTTGAACGTTAATCCAATCTCCTTAAGTTCAGTCCATCCAAAAGCTTGGACTGCAGTATCCTTCCTTTCATCAGTGAAGTTACCCTCCCTGGTCAACTTCACATTAAACCTGGTCATCCCTTGGTGATTTTCAGCCAATGTTATTTCAGCATTAACAATTTTCCTTGCATTGGCCCTGAACATCATCATTTCATCATATTTAGCCCTTTGCTTAGCCAACTGAATCATTTCTTCAGTTTCCCTGGAAACACCACTCTGCTGTCCTTCAGTGGACTGGTGTTGATTAATTCTGAGAGTAGTATCCAGTGGAATGAAGTTGCTTAGATCACCATCTTTGATTGCCTTCAGTTGCTTTGCAGTTAGCTTGGGCAGACCAGTCATTCTTTTTCTGTATTCCACTTCCAGAGCACCAGCATTCTTTCTGATTTTCTTCTGGAGGCTTATCAGCTCCTCCTTTCGCTGTCTGATCAACTCTGGAATGGTTACACCATAAATTAACGAGTCATACACCTGCTCTTCTTCAGCATAAAATGAGCGTATATGAACATCGTCCAGTGCATCAAGACATTGATGAACTCTGGGATCCTCCTTCATCCTTTTGAACACTTCAATGTTTACGCCTAACCTTCCAGCGTTGTAGGAGTCCAGAGTACCCATTTGTGCCATATCCCTATGATGGGCCAGCAGTTCATTCTTTTGATTAGTCTTGAAGATCTCTATCATGATGCACTGTTGATTTAGTTTCCTGGACGTTTCATTGTCCACATCTTCAACAATTTGTTCTTGTTCTTCACCAGACACTACCTTTTCTTTTCCTTTAGATTTCAATGTAGTGGGAATGTCTGGGAAGGATTCGAACTGGGGCTCACTGGCATCAGTACCAGTCACTTGCCTTTGCTGCACGACGCTTTCAGTAGCGACTGCCCTTACTACCCTTGCTCTCTTTCTTATCAACCCTTCTTGAACACCAGATGACAATTCTTCCCCCTTGGAATGATCTCTGGTCCTGGACTTTAGATCATTCCATAATTCTTCCAGCATCAATCTGTCAAATGGGCCAAATGTTTTTCCTTCTTCTGGTAATGAAGCAGTCATACCAGTCTGAAGTGCCTGGACTTCCCTTTTAAGATTTTCAATTTGTTCTGGTAAGTCCTTGGGCAGCTCCATTTCAAACATGTTAGCAACTTCTGGTAACATAACCTCCTGAACTGATCTAAGTATAGATTCAGATACTTCATCAGATATTTCTTTCAGCATTTCACCCCTGACCTTTCTAACAACTTCGTCACTGAGGGTGTTGACCAGTTCAGTCTGGTCAAATGAAGGCCTGCTTTCCAGAGCACCAGCATTCTTTCTGATTTTCTTCTGGAGGCTTATCAGCTCCTCCTTTCGCTGTCTGATCAACTCTGGAATGGTTACACCATAAATTAACGAGTCATACACCTGCTCTTCTTCAGCATAAAATGAGCGTATATGAACATCGTCCAGTGCATCAAGACATTGATGAACTCTGGGATCCTCCTTCATCCTTTTGAACACTTCAATGTTTACGCCTAACCTTCCAGCGTTATAGGAGTCCAGAGTACCCATTTGTGCCATATCCCTATGATGGGCCAGCAGTTCATTCTTTTGATTAGTCTTGAAGATCTCTATCATGATGCACTGTTGATTTAGTTTCCTGGACGTTTCATTGTCCACATCTTCAACAATTTGTTCTTGTTCTTCACCAGACACTACCTTTTCTTTTCCTTTAGATTTCAATTTGTTCTGGTAAGTCCTTGGGCAGCTCCATTTCAAACATGTTAGCAACTTCTGGTAACATAACCTCCTGAACTGATCTAAGTATAGATTCAGATACTTCATCAGATATTTCTTTCAGCATTTCACCCCTGACCTTTCTAACAACTTCGTCACTGAGGGTGTTGACCAGTTCAGTCTGGTCAAATGAAGGCCTGCTTTCCAGAGCACTAACCCTTGTACCAATCTTCTCAACCTCTTCTCTAAGACCTGCCAGTGGTTGTACAACCTTGTTTTCCACTGCAGTCTCAACAGCATTCACCAATCTGGACTCCAAAGCCTGGACTGCCACTCTAATGTTTCCAGAGTTTTGATTAGTGGCCAGTACCAGCTCGTCCAGTTTATCAAACACCATCTTCTCATTCCCAGCAAAGAGGTTCATCTCTGACGCAAGATTATTTGACAACATAGATTTGAAGTCAGAGATGACCTGGGATGATGACTGGAGTGATCTCTCCAGGTCCGCCACCCTACTCAGAAGGCCTTGGACCTCGGTGGAAGAAGAAGTGGAGAGACCACTTGGTTGTTCCAGGTGAGATGACACTCTGGTCATCATAGGCACTTGTGTCCAGTCCTCTTCAATTTCAGCAGTAGAGACTGGCACACTTGGTTCGGTTGGTTGTACTGGTGGTGATTGAGTTTGTGTTGGTGTGAAGAAGTATCTCCACGAATCCGTCAGTCTGCTCATATAAATGGTCCCTTTCCTCAATAACTGACCATTTTCATCAACTATCTCTGTATGCCCCATTAATCGGCATACCTCCCTGAAATTGATACCAGAAGGGAGTGGCATTGCCAGTTCATTCTCATCCAGATAGTTCAACTGGAGAGCCATTCTTAAAGAATGTACTGAAAGAGTCAAGGGTCTGGTCCCTTGCTCAAGAGAGTAAACAATGCAGGAATTTTCCTCATTGTATTCAGCTGTGTACCAGAATTCACAAAGATAATTGTGATACATCTTTTCTGGATTTAAAGTTAGGGCACCATATAGAGGACATGAGAGAAAAAAGGTGTTTAATCTCCCAATTATAGATTGTGGATCATGGACACTGGATAGCGTGAGTTTTGCCATCCAGTTATTCATATTCATCCTTAAAGCCCTAGCTTCAAGATTGATATGACGTGCTCTAACTACATCAGCTGAAGGAGCATATTCAGCGGATAGAAGATTTCGTGGTGAATTTGATTGTCTAGGAGCCATTTGGATATATAGAAGAAGATGAAAATGAAATTGAATGAATATATAAGGTTTTATGAAGAATTTAATGAAAGAAGTAAATATGAGAGTTTAAGAATTTGAATTGAATGAAGGAATTTTAGTGTTTGGGAGTAAATGTTCGAAGTAAATGTAAGTTGAAAGTGAAAGTGGGTATATATAGAGAGATAATGTGGTGCTCTAACTACATCAGCTGAAGGAGCATATTCAGCGGATAGAAGATTTCGTGGTGAATTTGATTGTCTAGGAGCCATTTGGATATATAGAAGAAGATGAAAATGAAATTGAATGAATATATAAGGTTTTATGAAGAATTTAATGAAAGAAGTAAATATGAGAGTTTAAGATTGAATTGAATGAAGGAATTTTAGTGTTTGGGAGTAAATGTTCGAAGTAAATGTAAGTTGAAAGTGAAAGTGGGTATATATAGAGAGATAATGTGGTGCTCTAACTACATCAGCTGAAGGAGCATATTCAGCGGATAGAAGATTTCGTGGTGAATTTGATTGTCTAGGAGCCATTTGGATATATAGAAGAAGATGAAAATGAAATTGAAATATAAGGTTTATAGAGAGATATTGACGTGCTCTAACTACATCAGCTGAAGGAGCATATTCAGCGGATAGAAGATTTCGTGGTGAATTTGATTGTCTAGGAGCCATTTGGATATATAGAAGAAGATGAAAATGAAATTGAATTGAATGAAGGAATTTTAGTGTTTGGGAGTAAATGTTCGAAGTAAATGTAAGTTGAAAGTGAAAGTGGGTATATATAGAGAGATAATGTGGAGCTCTAACTACATCAGCTGAAGGAGCATATTCAGCGGATAGAAGATTTCGTGGTGAATTTGATTGTCTAGGAGCCATTTGGATATATAGAAGAAGATGAAAATGAAATTGAATGAATATATAAGGTTTTATGAAGAATTTAATGAAAGAAGTAAATATGAGAGTTTTAAGAATGAAATTGAATGAAGAAATTGAATTGAATGAAGGATTTTAGTGTTTTTTTTTTTTTTTTTTTTTTTTTTTTTTTTTTTTTTTTTTTTTTTTTTTTTTTTTTTTTTTTTTTTTTTTTTTTTTTTTTTTTTTTTTTTTTTTTTTTTTTTTTTTTTTTTTTTTTTTTTTTTTTTTTTTTTTTTTTTTTTTTTTTTTTTTTTTTTTTTTTTTTTTTTTTTTTTTTTTTTTTTTTTTTTTTTTTTTTTTTTTTTTTTTTTTTTTTTTTTTTTTTTTTTTTTTTTTTTTTTTTTTTTTTTTTTTTTTTTTTTTTTTTTTTTTTTTTTTTTTTTTTTTTTTTTTTTTTTTTTTTTTTTTTTTTTTTTTTTTTTTTTTTTTTTTTTTTTTTTTTTTTTTTTTTTTTTTTTTTTTTTTTTTTTTTTTTTTTTTTTTTTTTTTTTTTTTTTTTTTTTTTTTTTTTTTTTTTTTTTTTTTTTTTTTTTTTTTTTTTTTTTTTTTTTTTTTTTTTTTTTTTTTTTTTTTTTTTTTTTTTTTTTTTTTTTTTTTTTTTTTTTTTTTTTTTTTTTTTTTTTTTTTTTTTTTTTTTTTTTTTTTTTTTTTTTTTTTTTTTTTTTTTTTTTTTTTTTTTTTTTTTTTTTTTTTTTTTTTTTTTTTTTTTTTTTTTTTTTTTTTTTTTTTTTTTTTTTTTTTTTTTTTTTTTTTTTTTTTTTTTTTTTTTTTTTTTTTTTTTTTTTTTTTTTTTTTTTTTTTTTTTTTTTTTTTTTTTTTTTTTTTTTTTTTTTTTTTTTTTTTTTTTTTTTTTTTTTTTTTTTTTTTTTTTTTTTTTTTTTTTTTTTTTTTTTTTTTTTTTTTTTTTTTTTTTTTTTTTTTTTTTTTTTTTTTTTTTTTTTTTTTTTTTTTTTTTTTTTTTTTTTTTTTTTTTTTTTTTTTTTTTTTTTTTTTTTTTTTTTAAGGGTTTAACATTCCCAACTCACCAACAAGATATTCAAAAGTTTTTACATCCAGTGGTTTAGTAAAAATGTCAGCGAGTTGTTTGTCAGTGGGAATAAAATGGAGTTCAATGTTGTTTTTCATAATATGATCGCGAATGAAATGGTACCTTAGATCGATGTGTTTGGTTCTGGAGTGCATGACTGGATTGTTGGAGATAGCGATGGCACTGGTATTATCACAAAAGATTGGGGTCTTTGAATACTTAATACCATAATCAAGCAACTGGCTCTTCATCCAGAGTATCTGAGCACAACAACTGGCTGCAGACACGTATTCAGCTTCGGCAGTGGATAATGAAACTGAAGTTTGCTTCTTACTGGTCCAGCTGACCAGTTTGCCACCTAGGAAATGACATCCACCAGTTGTGGATTTCCTATCTATCTTGCAACCTGCATGATCTGAATCTGAATAACCCATTAGATCCATTCCAGAGCCTTTGGGGTACCAAAGACCTAGACTGGGAGCACCTTTTAGGTACTTCAGTATGCGCTTTACAGCGAGCATATGAGATTCCTTTGGATTAGACTGATATCTGGCACATAAACATGTTGAAAACATAATATCTGGTCTACTGGCCGTTAAATACATCAGTGAACCAACCATGCCTCTAAAGACAGTGGTGTTCACTGGTTTGCCATCTGGATCCGAGTCCAGTGTCAGTGGTGCAGAAATTGGAGTTGGTTTAGATGGTGAAGAATTCATATCGAAT
The DNA here is from genome assembly GCA_034093135.1 of Erigeron breviscapus. Classification (NCBI taxonomy): domain Eukaryota; kingdom Viridiplantae; phylum Streptophyta; class Magnoliopsida; order Asterales; family Asteraceae; genus Erigeron; species Erigeron breviscapus. The sequence goes on from CM067167.1 coordinate 30,230,629, forward strand.
TTCTTTAAAAGATCTCTAACATATTTTTCCTGATTAATAAAAATTCCATCTTTGTTTTGCTTAATCTGGAGTCCAAGAAAATATGTTAATTCACCCATCAAACTCATTTCATATTCAGTGGACATGATTTTAGAAAATTTCTGGCACATGTTTTCATCAGTAGACCCAAAAATTATATCATCAACATAAATTTGTACCATTAACAGATTACCTTTCTCATGGAGAATGAATAAGGTATTGTCAATTGCACCTCGTTTAAAACCATTTTTCAACAAATGTTTAGTCAGAGTATCATACCAGGCACGTGGGGCTTGTCTGAGGCCATATAGCGCTTTGTCCAGACGATATACCCAATGTGGATGCTTGTCATCAACGAAACCTGGAGGTTGTCTGACGTAAACTTCTTCTTCAAGCTTCCCATTCAAGAAAGCACTCTTTACGTCCATCTGGTAGACCTTGAACTGGTGATTAGCAGCGAATGCTAAGAAAATTCTGATCGCTTCAAGTCTAGCCACTGGAGCAAAAGATTCATCAAAGTCGACATCTGACTGGCAGTAGCCTTGTGCTACCAGTCTGGCCTTGTTTCTTATTACGTGGCCATCTTCATCTACTTTGTTTCTGAAGACCCATCTTGTTCCAATTGGTTCTTTCTTTCCAACTGGGAAAGGAACCAGATACCAGACCTTGTTCCTTTCAAACTGGTGAAGCTCTTCTTGCATAGCAGTCACCCAGTTTGGATCTTCCAGAGCCTCGTCAATCTTCTTAGGTTCTATCAAAGATAGAAAACTGACGTATAAGCATTGATTACTGGAGGCTCTTCTGGTCTGAACACCACGACTGGAGTCACCTAAGATTTGATCAATAGGGTGAGCTTTAGTCCATCTGGAGTACTGACCAGGATTGTTACTGACAACAATATCAGTGCAAGAATTCAGTTGAGTCTCCTCTGGAGTTGATTCTGGAGGAGGGTCTTGCCAAATTACTTCAGTATCTTCATCTGAGTCATTTAGATCACGATTTGCATCATGAAATTCTTCATTTGAAGGCATTTCCTGGAGTACTGGTTCAGTATGAAATTCTTCATCAGAAGACATTTCTGGTACTTTGCATCATGAAATTCTTCATTTGAAGGCATTTCCTGGAGTACTGGTTCAGTATGAAATTCTTCATTTGAAGGCATTTCCTGGAGTACTGGTTCAGTATGAAATTCTTCATTTGAAGGCATTTCTGGAGTACTTTGCATCATGAAATTCTTCATTTGAAGGCATTTCCTGGAGTACTGGTTCAGTATGAAATTCTTCATTGAAGGCATTTCTGGAGTATTTCATATGAAATTCTTCATTTGAAGGCATTTCCTGGAGTACTGTTCAGTATGAAATTCTTCATTTGAAGGCATTTCTGGAGTATTTCATATGAAATTCTTCATTTGAAGGCATTTCCTGGAGTACTGGTTCAGTTATGAAATTCTTCATTTGAAGGCATTTCTGGAGTACTTTCATATGAAATTCTTCATTTGAAGGCATTTCCTGGAGTACTGGTTCAGTATGAAATTCTTCATTTGAAGGCATTTCTGGAGTACTTTCATATGAAATTCTTCATTTGAAGGCATTTCCTGGAGTACTGGTTCAGTATGAAATTCTTCATTTGAAGGCATTTCTGGAGTACTGTTCAGTATGAAATTCTTCATTTGAAGGCATTTCCTGGAGTACTGTTCAGTATGAAATTCTTCATTTGAAGGCATTTCCTGGAGTACTGGTTCAGTATGAAATTCTTCATTTGAAGGCATTTCCTGGAGTACTGGTTCAGTATGAAATTCTTCATTTGAAGGCATTTCTGGAGTACTTTCATATGAAATTCTTCATTTGAAGGCATTTCCTGGAGTACTGGTTCAGTATGAAATTCTTCATTTGAAGGCATTTCTGGAGTATTTCATATGAAATTCTTCATTTGAAGGCATTTCCTGGAGTACTGGTTCAGTATGAAATTCTTCATTTGAAGGCATTTCTGGAGTACTTTCATATGAAATTCTTCATTTGAAGGCATTTCCTGGAGTACTTTCAGTATGAAATTCTTCATTTGAAGGCATTTCCTGGAGTACTGGTTCAGTATGAAATTCTTCATTTGAAGCATTTCCTGGAGTACTTTGCATCATGAAATTCTTCATTTGAAGGCATTTCCTGGAGTACTGGTTCAGTATGAAATTCTTCATTTGAAGGCATTTCCTGGAGTACTGGTTCAGTATGAAATTCTTCATTGAAGAAGACATTTCTGAGTATTTCATATGAAATTCTTCATTTGAAGGCATTTCCTGGAGTACTGGTTCAGTATGAAATTCTTCATTTGAAGGCATTTCTGGAGTACTTTCATCATGAAATTCTTCATTTGAAGGCATTTCCTGGAGTACTGGTTCAGTATGAAATTCTTCATTTGAAGGCATTTCTGGAGTACTGTTCAGTATGAAATTCTTCATTTGAAGGCATTTCCTGGAGTACTGGTTCAGTATGAAATTCTTCATTTGAAGGCATTTCTGGAGTACTGGTTCAGTATGAAATTCTTCATTTGAAGGCATTTCCTGGAGTACTGGTTCAGTATGAAATTCTTCATTTGAAGGCATTTCTGGAGTATTTCATCATGAAATTCTTCATTTGAAGGCATTTCCTGGAGTACTGGTTCAGTATGAAATTCTTCATTTGAAGGCATTTCTGGAGTACTGTTCATATGAAATTCTTCATTTGAAGGCATTTCTGGAGTACTTGCATCATGAAACTCTTCATTTGAAGGCATTTCCTGGAGTACTGGTTCAGTATGAAATTCTTCATTTGAAGGCATTTCTGGAGTACTGGTTCAGTATGAAATTCTTCATTTGAAGGCATTTCTGGAGTACTTTCATCATGAAATTCTTCATTTGAAGGCATTTCCTGGAGTACTGGTTCAGTATGAAATTCTTCATTTGAAGGCATTTCCTGGAGTACTGGTTCAGTATGAAATTCTTCATTTGAAGGCATTTCCTGGAGTACTGGTTCAGTATGAAATTCTTCATTTGAAGGCATTTCTGGAGTATTTGCATCATGAAATTCTTCATTTGAAGGCATTTCCTGGAGTACTGGTTCAGTATGAAATTCTTCATTGCAAGTTGACATTTCTGGACAACTTGTTAATGTTTTTGAAGTTTAAATGGGATAACCTTTTGTGCCATAACCAGTTTGTGTCTTCATCAGCTTGAGTATAGAAACACTGCTCTGAAGGAGAGCTTTCCATATCCATCACGTACACATTCCCTTTTCTGGGAGCAATCAACACTACCTTCCAGTCCTTGTTGAATACGATGCCCTGAGCAACATTGAATAAGACTTGATAGCCATCGTCACACAGTTGACTTACACTGATCAAGTTATATTTCAAACCATTCACAAATGCAACTCGTCTGAACTTGACTTGTCCATTGTTCAGAACACCATATCCCTCAGTCTTTCCACAACCATCATTTCCAAACGTGATGGAGGGTCCATCAGAAATGGTGAACTCCTCCAGTAGGGTCTTACATCCGGTCATCGTCCTGCCAGCTGCACTGTCAAGATACCAGATAAGCTTCTTTCGATCGCCCTACACATACACCAGATATTGATCAGTTAGATTTGGGAACCCATCGACTGATGGGTTCACTGGACCCTCCCTTATAGGTCCCTGGGGCAATCTGGTCTAGTTCACTATGTTCAACAGTGGTCTTAGAAGAGAAGACCACTGGGGTTGATGGTTTTAAAACCTTTTCATTTTTCTCAACTGGAGAAATAAATTTGTCTTTCTTTGAAAAAGGTTTTGTATTTTGTCTAGGGCCAGATGAAGTACCCTCAAGAAAGTTTAATCTTGCATTAAAACTTTGTGATTGACGAGTCAGAATTTGAATCTGGCTCTCTATCCTGGACAAAATATTTTCTTCAGATGATACCTTAGCCTTTCCAGTCAAAGGCTTTGGTAAGGGATTGGTCTGAGGTAAAGGTCTATTCTGCTTCACCTTTTTAACTGGAGCAGTCATCTGGACAGCTCCAGTCTTAACCTCTGGGGATTGAACTGGGTCTAAAGTGGTCTTAGAAGAGAAGACCACTGGGGTTGATGGTTTTAAAACCTTTTCATTTTTCTCAACTGGAGAAATAAATTTGTCTTTCTTTGAAAAAGGTTTTGTATTTTGTCTAGGGCCAGATGAAGTACCCTCAAGAAAGTTTAATCTTGCATTAAAACTTTGTGATTGACGAGTCAGAATTTGAATCTGGCTCTCTATCCTGGACAAAATATTTTCTTCAGATGATACCTTAGCCTTTCCAGTCAAAGGCTTTGGTAAGGGATTGGTCTGAGGTAAAGGTCTATTCTGCTTCACCTTTTTAACTGGAGCAGTCATCTGGACAGCTCCAGTCTTAACCTCTGGGGATTGAACTGGGTCTAAATTGGTCTTGTCAGTGGAAGAACTGGATGCAAATTGTCCAGATGGCTTATTTGCTCTTGCTTTGAAACGGTTAAACGTTTTAGCAATCATTGCAATAAGGTCATCATCTTCAGTTTCATCACAGTCTGGAGAGATTTGACTGGCCTCTCCAGAATCCATAAGTTCAGACACCATCTTCTTCATAGAAAATACATTCTCAGAAGATATCAGTGCTGTACTTGGTGGTTCAGAATAACTAACCACTTTAGGAGTACTGGAGGCATGGTTAAAAGCATCTTGTTCTGCAACCACTCTCTGGGCTTGATTTTCTTCAGTGTACCTGAAGGCTCCATATAGAGTTGAGCAATTTGGTGCCTTAAGCTTTTTATATTTCATTTTATAGCTATCATCAGGCTTATTATTAGAAGAGAATGGACCAGGCTTGGATGCAAACTGGTTGGACCTGCACTCTTTCATGAAATGACCCTTTTTGCCACACTTAAAGCATGTCAAATTGGTCTTGTCAGTGGAAGAACTGGATGCAAATTGTCCAGATGGCTTATTTGCTCTTGCTTTGAAACGGTTAAACGTTTTAGCAATCATTGCAATAAGGTCATCATCTTCAGTTTCATCACAGTCTGGAGAGATTTGACTGGCCTCTCCAGAATCCATAAGTTCAGACACCATCTTCTTCATAGAAAATACATTCTCAGAAGATATCAGTGCTGTACTTGGTGGTTCAGAATAACTAACCACTTTAGGAGTACTGGAGGCATGGTTAAAAGCATCTTGTTCTGCAACCACTCTCTGGGCTTGATTTTCTTCAGTGTACCTGAAGGCTCCATATAGAGTTGAGAGAGTGTGTGTGTGCAGAGTTTTACCTTGTCGTAAAACAAGTATCATGTGAGACCATTTGGTGGGCAGAATGTCACAAAATTTCTCCAGAAGTATATCCTTGTCCTTCTCAACCCCAAGACCTCTCAATTGGTTTATGATACTCATAAATCTGGTGTAAGTACCAGTGAGAGACTCGTTAGGTTGAGCAAAAAATGACTCATACCTCTTGTTTAAGGAGACCTTTCTGGTGACAATGGTGTCATCTCCTCCTTCATGTTGGTTAAGTAGCTCATCCCACATGGTTTTGGCACTAGGAAAAAGAACTAGTGTGGGAATTAGGGTTTCTGGAACAGCCCCGAGGATCATGTTTTTAAGGAGGGTGTCAAGATTCACCAGTCTCCTCTCCTCTTCAGACCAATGTTCCTCCCTCTTTTCCCTTCCCCTTCTAGATCCAGAAGGATCAAGAAGTGGATTGAGAGGTGATGTAGGTACATATGGACCTTCGTTTAAGATCTTCATCATGTTCCTCTCAATACCAGTGACATGCAAAATCATCCTAGCTTTCCACGTACCAAATTCATCACTGTTCCCACTGAATTTAGGAACAGGATTATTCGAGTAGTGCACATGCACGTGTGGAGAAGCAGGAGTAGGAGGAGGAGGTGGAGGATTAGTGTTATTAACGTTTTGTGGTTCATTTTGATCATGAATATTTACATTAGGATCGGGACCAAGACTAAAACCTTGTGTATTTTCTTGGTTAGCCATCAAGAACAGATCTAGGCAATGATTAGCCTTCTGCTCTGATACCAAATGTGAGTCCCGTTTTAAGTGCTAGACGGTTAACCAATAGAAAGTGTAAAATACAACAAGTCTAATAATCACTAGATATGGACTAGTATTACTTGTAAATAAAGATGCAAGATATATAAACAAAGTAATACAAGACTTAAAGCAATAAACAAATAAAGTGGACCATTATGTATGTTTCATGGGTATTTCATTTATTGATGTTTAAATAAAATACAAGGTTGTTGCGGAATCAAGATAACACGATTAAGTGAGTATCCTAACAACCTATGATTACAAATGATCTATATTTGTCAAATAGCTCTTTAGGATCGAGATACTTAAAGTTGTGAAGTATCCCTGTTTAAGATCGAGAGTATTTTAGACAAATTCACTTTCTTGCAAAGTGTATGCTAAAAAGTATTTTGTTCAAGGAATGACTTAGTATTTATAGACAACAAATTCACCAGTGAATTTGTGCCGTACAAATATGGTTGGCATACATTTAATGATCCGACAAGAACATTAAATGTATTAGATAAGAATAAGGATAAAGTCACATCAAGTGCAAGTGTATCCTTTTATCCAACCACCTTAACACACGTATACTTTTGTTAAAGAACAAGTGGATTGTTCTTTGGAAAGTGTGTTAAAGGCTAAAGTCAATCCTCGATATTAGTGTTCAGACTTGTAGGATCTAGAACACTAACAATCCTCCAGTGTGCAGATCTGGTAAGACTTTCCAGTGGACTCCGCCATTTGTTAAGTCTTCTTCCTTCAGACTTCAGTCTTTGACTTCAGTCAGAATGTCTTCAGTAGAGTAGATCTGGACTGGGGTGAAGTCTTCAGTGAGCTAATCTGGAGAATGCTCCAGATTACCTGTACAAGTAAATGCTCACTAGTCTTCAATTATTTCTGGACAAATCTTCAGAGGGACTCCAGATTCCAAGTCTGGAGTAGGTCCAGTAGAATATGTTTTCTGGTCAGATCTTCAGTGAGCTAATCTGGAGAATGCTCCAGATTACCTGTACAAGTAAATGCTCACTAGTCTTCAATTATTTCTGGACAAATCTTCAGAGGGACTCCAGATTCCAGTCTGGAGCCAGTCCAGTAAGTCTGGACTAAATCTGGACCTAACAACGGTCAACGTCAAAAGGTTTTTGGATGTTACATTAGGGTTGAACATTTGTCGAAATATCAAGCATATTTGCAGGTTATAGTCATCATTAGTTGTTCCATACGGCCTAGAGAAGATATGCGAGGCAACAGATAATGTGAAGGCTTATTTTTGTCGTTGTGAATCACCAAGTTATAGTGAGGGATTCCGCACCTCAAGATAACTAGAGCAAACTATTAATGATCCAATTCCAGGGGACTTACAAACGAGCGGATCAGCTTAGGAAGAAACTTGATTGTCTCCAAAAAGTAATCGACCAGGATCCTTCCAACAGTGACATACGAGAGCAAGAAGTTGTGTGCTTGAATGAATACAAGGAGGCATTGTTAGACGAGAAAATTTTTTGAAACAAAAAGCAAAAAGAGAATGGTTAAAAGTTGATGACTCAAACACTTCTTATTTCCATAAATCGGTGAAAAGTAGGAACCATCGAAACCGTGTTGAATTAATAAAGGATTCTAATGGTTTGGAACATGAAGGACGAGAAGTTCCAACAACCTTTGTTAATCATCACAAGCATTCTTGGGAATGGAGGGTGAGGTTACTTTACCGCCTACAAATGACATATTCACCCACAAAGTCGAGCAGCAGAAATCACTCTCTATGATAAGATATATCACAGATGAGGAAATCAAACTGGCAATGTACTCAATTGGAGATAATAAAGCGCCCGCCCAGATGGCTTCTCATCTATGTTTGTCTGGCTTTATATATAGAAATTTATTTTGTAGTTGACATAACAATTTTTTTTCATTATTATTATTTGTTGTGCTTAGGTTATCCTATTTCAAAGTTTATGAGTAAATAATACAATTAACTTTTTTAGAGTGTTAAATCTTATTATCTTTTATTATATTTACGTGGCTTACACACAATTTTTTTCCCCCGAACATTCAGTCGGTATGCGACATCAGGGAAACCTCACCGTATAATGGTGAAGCCTTGCACGTACCCTAGACAACAAGATGTTGACCATGGGCCGTTACAAGTATTCGGAGGAAAACCCCAAGGTTTGCAATCCCTAAGGATCGAACTCAAGACCTTGGGTAAAACCGGGAGTGTCTCCGATAAAATAACAGTCATAAGTGATTAGTAATTATTACTTATGGTGTTCCCGTCCATTGGACGAGTATAATCTAGTAGATGATATATCCCTTATCAACAGTTCGGTCACTAGCTATCAACCGGAATCTCAATAATCACCAATCTAACTTCATGTTTAAATATTTGTCAACTTACTACCCGATTAAATATTTATCAACTTACGATGTTATAATTTTAACATATCATAAAGTATACTCCGCGTATGTTTTTGTCTATTATACGAGTAATAATCTAGTTAATTTGAAAATTAGAGGTGTAAATTGCATTAAAGTTAAATTTAATAAGGTAATTAGTTGACGTGTCATCAGTTTGATTTTTTGGTATCAATTTGATTTCTGGGTGATTCTTTTTAATGAACTAGAACGGTACCCGTTCGTTACGGCGGTTGTGGGGGTGGCGACAGTGGTGGTGATGTAACGGCAACGACGGTGGTGGGTGGTGGCGAGCGGCGGTATGGACGGCAGTGGCGGCGGTAGTGGCGTCTATGATAAGATATATCACAGATGAGGAAATCAAACTGGCAATGTACTCAATTGGAGATAATAAAGCGCCCGCCCAGATGGCTTCTCATCTATGTTTGTCTGGCTTTATATATAGAAATTATTTTGTAGTTGACATAACATTTTTTTTTTTTTTTTTTTTTTTTTTTTTTTTTTTTTTTTTTTTTTTTTTTTTTTTTTTTTTTTTTTTTTTTTTTTTTTTTTTTTTTTTTTTTTTTTTTTTTTTTTTTTTTTTTTTTTTTTTTTTTTTTTTTTTTTTTTTTTTTTTTTTTTTTTTTTTTTTTTTTTTTTTTTTTTTTTTTTTTTTTTTTTTTTTTTTTTTTTTTTTTTTTTTTTTTTTTTTTTTTTTTTTTTTTTTTTTTTTTTTTTTTTTTTTTTTTTTTTTTTTTTTTTTTTTTTTTTTTTTTTTTTTTTTTTTTTTTTTTTTTTTTTTTTTTTTTTTTTTTTTTTTTTTTTTTTTTTTTTTTTTTTTTTTTTTTTTTTTTTTTTTTTTTTTTTTTTTTTTTTTTTTTTTTTTTTTTTTTTTTTTTTTTTTTTTTTTTTTTTTTTTTTTTTTTTTTTTTTTTTTTTTTTTTTTTTTTTTTTTTTTTTTTTTTTTTTTTTTTTTTTTTTTTTTTTTTTTTTTTTTTTTTTTTTTTTTTTTTTTTTTTTTTTTTTTTTTTTTTTTTTTTTTTTTTTTTTTTTTTTTTTTTTTTTTTTTTTTTTTTTTTTTTTTTTTTTTTTTTTTTTTTTTTTTTTTTTTTTTTTTTTTTTTTTTTTTTTTTTTTTTTTTTTTTTTTTTTTTTTTTTTTTTTTTTTTTTTTTTTTTTTTTTTTTTTTTTTTTTTTTTTTTTTTTTTTTTTTTTTTTTTTTTTTTTTTTTTTTTTTTTTTTTTTTTTTTTTTTTTTTTTTTTTTTTTTTTTTTTTTTTTTTTTTTTTTTTTTTTTTTTTTTTTTTTTTTTTTTTTTTTTTTTTTTTTTTTTTTTTTTTTTTTTTTTTTTTTTTTTTTTTTTTTTTTTTTTTTTTTTTTTTTTTTTTTTTTTTTTTTTTTTTTTTTTTTTTTTTTTTTTTTTTTTTTTTTTTTTTTTTTTTTTTTTTTTTTTTTTTTTTTTTTTTTTTTTTTTTTTTTTTTTTTTTTTTTTTTTTTTTTTTTTTTTTTTTTTTTTTTTTTTTTTTTTTTTTTTTTTTTTTTTTTTTTTTTTTTTTTTTTTTTTTTTTTTTTTTTTTTTTTTTTTTTTTTTTTTTTTTTTTTTTTTTTTTTTTTTTTTTTTT
>CM067167.1:30245703-30253377 GCA_034093135.1 Erigeron breviscapus
GTGTAGTTTTTTGACAAACCTTAGGTATCATTTTTGTAATTTACCTTTTTTTTTATAATGAGGATATAATTAAAGAGTAAAATAGTAAATTAATTGTGTTTATATTTCAGTAAAAGGCCATCATTATTCGATTTTATAAATCACAATTAAAATAGACGCTTAACGGAACGTCAAATGTGATACATATTAACTGGTAATGCATGGGGATCGTGAGGGATTTTTTTTTATATATATATTTTTTATCATGTTTTGGGTTCGACTATTTGGAGTAGCAAAAATGCATTGAGTTCGATTATCTAAAGTAACAACAGTGTAAGAGCATTTGTAATGGTACCAGCGTGGACGGGGTGGACAGCCAACGATGCCGGGGTGGTGGTGTGGACTGTTAAGAAGTTGAATGTAACATTCATGATTTTTACCGTTTGACTGTGCATGTAATTTGATTAACTATTTCAATAACGGAAATTTGGACATAATTGTGTACATTTATCTGTAAATTGGGCCAATTATAATGTCATATTTGAACTTCTAGAATTAGGCCATATTAGCAGACTATGAAATTGGCCCAGTACATGTTATGGAAATTATATGATAGATGATAATTGAGTAACTATGGTAACAGGAAAAACGTATATACGAAACCTTAAGTATAATGTACGGTTCCAACAGTGTCGGTGGAACAGTGTCGGTGTTAGATGATAATTCCATTAATAGGACAAAAACCGACACAACCTTTATATTATATGAAATGATTTATCCATATTATGGATTTATAATAATTTATAAAAGTTGTACGCTCATGAATATTTTGTTTGTGTTATTAATTTCGGAATCAATTAACTAGCTAGATATATTGTACATACTAGTAAAATAAATATGCAATTGTGTACTTGAATTAGATAACTAATAAATATATAAATACATGTAATTGATTTATAACCACATAGATAAAAGTAATTATACTTATATAAACTAGTTACTACACTTAATTACACAAATAATAATCAAGAATCAAAGTTTAGAGTCAACCAAAGTCAATTAGTCAAGTCAAGCTTGTGTTCTTGACATAAACCCCACACAAACTAACCAAGACTTGGATATAGCTTGTAATCATGCAATGAACATGTTCCTACTGAATTCTAGTTTGTTTTAAGGCCAAAGTTTCAGCCATTACACTCAAGGATGAGTTGTAAACACATGATGAACACCTCATGGCCAAGGTGTGTGTTCTTGGCACTTAGTTGCAACTCTTGGGCTATATAAGCAAGCATTTGATGATCATTCTATCATCCATCTCTGCTCTTTTCTCTCTTTTTCACATTCATAACACAAAACAATCAAGTCCATAAAGTCTTGGGTTCATCACTTGAAGTTTCAAGTTGAATTTAAGGACTCTATAGGACTGAAATTTTCAGTCATCTTGCAAACATCATAGAAGATTCATCTGGACGAATTAGGAGACGAATCTTATATTTTTGGAAAGGTCCAAGTGTCAGTAAAATTTTATAGAACGAAGTTTCTTCTGGTTTTGCTCAGAAGAGTGCCAAAAACGACGATTTTCAGAACTGGTCTAATTTCTGACGAGGCTACAGGTTTGTTTTGTAAAAATCATAACTCTTTTATTAAAGCTCTTCAAGAGCCAAACCTTACATTTTTGAAAAGGCCTTTGAGTGCCCAACAAATGTCTAGAACTAAGTTTTGTTGTATATGGTCTTCCTGACTTCCCAAAGTCGTTGTCAAGTAGATAGCGCAAAGCTGAGAACATGCTGAAATTTCCTTATTTTGCACTTAGGCTTTGTGGTAGCTTAAAAGTTGATCTTATACTTGTTCTAGGTACCCGGTAGTACATTTTGAGCATAGTAAAGTACTTTGCAAAGTGTTTTGAGCTGTACTAAGATTAACTTGTCACGAGGATTATCTACTGCTCTGATTTGCCACTACAATTAAGGTGAGTTTCGTAAACCCTCCCTACTCAATTGAGATTCGGGCTGAAAAGTGTACATGTTTGTTTAACTGTTGATTGTTGATTTGATTGATTGTATGATTGAATTGTTGATATGGACATTTTAGCGCATTATTCATTATATAAGTCGCACCGTTAGCGCATTACTTATTATATAAGTCGCACCGTTAGCGCATTACTTATTATATAAGTCGCACCGTTAGCGCATTACTTATTATATAAGTCGCACCGTTAGCGCATTACTTATTATATAAGTCGCACCGTTAGCGCATTACTTATTATATAAGTCGCACCGTTAGCGCATTACTTATTATATAAGTCGCACCGTTAGCGCATTACTTATTATATAAGTCGCACCGTTAGCGCATTACTTATTATATAAGTCGCACCGTTAGCGCATTACTTATTATATAAGTCGCACCGTTAGCGCATTACTTATTATATAAGTCGCACCGTTAGCGCATTACTTATTATATAAGTCGCACCGTTAGCGCATTACTTATTATATAAGTCGCACCGTTAGCGCATTACTTATTATATAAGTCGCACCGTTAGCGCATTACTTATTATATAAGTCGCACCGTTAGCGCATTACTTATTATATAAGTCGCACCGTTAGCGCATTACTTATTATATAAGTCGCACCGTTAGCGCATTGTTAATTATTAACTATGTAAGCCGCATCGTTGTTGCGTTATTGATTGTTGTGGGGTGGGTTGCGTGTGGATGGCCGACGTGGGTACATCAACGCTGGGTAAGTTGAGGTCGTTCAACTTTGTTCGCTTTTGTGTGTGTGTGTATTGTATCAAATCTTTGTGTTAATTATTTATGTAAGCCAATATTAAAAAAAAAAAAATTATCGAATTGTAATGACGTATTTCAAGTTCAGCGTAGGTGTAACATCCTAAATTTTTAGACCAATGATAATTAACCTTTATTATAGTTTTAACATTAAAATAATTTCCTAGTATTTTATTTTTAGATACGGGGTTAATTTAGTTGGAACTTTAATGGATAGTGGGTGTTTTACCCACTAAAATTAGAGTAAGGTGTGGCACTTAGAGAAAGTGCCAGCCACACCTTTGTTTGTGACTCACCATTCATTCTTCTATTTTCTTCTTCTTCTTCAATCAAGATTCTTGTGAGATGTAATTCTTATTCCTTCTAACTAAATCAAGAATTTTTTAAGCAATAATAATAATAATCCTAGCACTAATTTGAAGAATTAATTTGGGGAAATTGAGAATGTGGGATTGTGTGTATGGGCTGAAAAATAAAGGAGAGAAAGAAGAAGATGATTGTGATTTCCATCTTAATTTCCAATTCCTAATCTTGAAGGTAATGATTTTTCCTTTAACCTAATTCTTGATTTCCTTTAGAAATTAGGGTTCATGTAACTAATTTTATTTGGAAATTGGGGGTTTTATTTATATTGAGTTAATTTCTATAATACAAGTTAGGGTTCTTGAATTTAATCAAATTAGGGGTTTCTAGTTGGTGCATGGAAGTTTGATGATTGTTAGTGAAAACGAAATGTGACAGATTTGGTTACTGATCTTGTCGTGGGTAAAACTCCTCTGTAAAAGATGTTTCACTTGTTGAGTTCTAAAAAGAAAATGTAGGTGTATGTGTTAGCTCGAAGTGGCCACTGGAATGAGTTTAAAAGGTGGAGTAGAACTCGAGTTATGAATTTTTGAAGTCAGTGTGGTCATTCTGAATTTTCAGCAAAAACGATTCTGTCTCAGTTTTTAAAACGAGTGAAACACACTTATACGGGTCAAATCTTGTGTTGGTCACTGAAGATAAAATGTACCTAAATGTGTTAAATTGAAGTGGCCACTGGAATGAGGTCAAAATATGGTGTAGAACTCAAGTTATGGTCATTTGAAGTCAGTAAGGTCAAAGCTGTTTAACAGCAGCAGTTTTGGTTTTTAAAACGACCAGAAGCCACCTTTGAAGGACAATCACAATTGGTCACTAAAGATAAAAGGTAGGTATATGTGTCATGTAAATTTGGCCACTGGAATCAAGTAAAAAGAGTGAGTAGAACTTGAGTTATGCTCGTTTGAAGGCAGCCTAGTCAAATATAAAAATGAGGATTTTGTTGTTAGGACCAGTTTCAGTGAAACTGGCCAGTCTCCAGTTGCACCTGGAGACCAGAAGATTTGTCCAGAAATATATTGAAGTCCAGTTGCACCGTACAGTCAACGCAACTGAAGACTTCCTCCAGTTGAGAACTGACCAGTTGAAGAATCATTCCAGTTGAAGTCGAAGACAACAAGGGGAAGATAGAGAATGACAATGGCAGCGAAGCCCAGTTGACATTCTAGTCAGTTACAAACTGGAGACCATCAGTGGAAAGCTGCTTACAAAGCTTTACACTGATTACGAGGAATTGACCTTTATGCTTTATGTGCTATTACACGGATAAAAATTTATCTATGTATAAAGTACAAAAAGGTACATAAAGCTGGTTGAGTAAAGTTGCTTTATACTGCAACTTTACACAACATTTTAAGGAATTAAATGCTATTCCTTAAATGATCTCAACCATATTTGTACGGCCAAAGTTAACATCCCAATGTTAACTTTGCCTATAACTACAAGTCATTGCACAACCAAGAAAACACACAGAATACTTTGCAAACCAGCAATATTCTTGGTGAACTTGTGCAATCTTCTCTCAATCGCTAAAAGGAACATTTCACAACTTTAAGTGTTTCGATTGTTTAGAGAAATTCCAAGTGTAGATCAATTGTAGTTCATAGGTTGTTAGGATATTTACATACTTGTATTATCTTGGTTCCGCAACAACCTTGTAATTTATTTAAAGTTAATAAATAAATTACACTTGAAAATTACATATTGTCTCACCAATTTACTTTACAAGTTTTTATATTATTGCATTGTTCTTTACTTATTGTCACTTAAATAAGTAATCTATCTAGAACTTGGTATATACTCACTGTAACTGGTCGTCTCCAGTTCAGCGCTTATATTGCAAAGTAACTCCACCATCGACATAGAGGTGTCTTCAGGTAGTACCATCTATTGAGTTGGGACTTACAAGTGGTATCAGAGAAGAAGGCTAATAAACTTGCCTAGATCTGCTTAGATGACTACTACTGAAGGTGGAGATGGTTCTGGTCAAGGTGAAAACCCTTTGAATACTAATACACCACCTGTTCAAAATGTTAATACAAACCCTCCTCCTCCTACTACCCCAAACCATGTCTATGTACATTATTCTAACACTCCTGTTCCAAAATTTGATGGAAACAGTGAGACCTTTGGTACATGGAAGGCCAGAATGCTTTTGCATTTTGGTGGGATAGAAAGGTATATGTTTAAAATCCTTAAGGATGGACCATATATACCCATGTCTCTTGGGGTAGTCCTCTTCTAGATCCAACTGGAAGAAGAGGTTCAAGAGAAAAGCTCGAAGACATTGGTCTGATGAGGATCGTAGACTTGTTGATCTGGACACCAGACTCAAGAACATGATCCTTGGAGCTGTCCCTGAAGATCTAATTCCAACACTTGTGTTGTTCCCCGGTGCCAAGTCAATGTGGGATGAATTAGTTATTCAGTTTGAAGGAGGTGATGACACCATTGTCACCAGAAAGGTTGCCTTGAACAAGAAGTATGAATCCTTCTTTGCTTGCCCAATGAAAGTCTAACTGGTACTATACACCAGATTTTCTAGCCTCATTAATCAGTTGAGAGGCTTGGGTGTAGAGGAGGATAAGGATATTCTTCTTGAGAAGTTTTGTGATATTCTTCCTTCCAAATGGGAAAATATGGTTCTTGTCTTAAGACAAGGTAAAACCTGCACAGCCATACTCTTGCATCGCTCTATGGAGCCTTCAGATTCACTGAAGACAATAATGCTACAAGACTGGTGGCTGAGCAGGATGCCATGAACCATGCCCAGAGTCCCAAGGTTGCTAGTGTAACTGAGCGCCCTTGTGCTGCTTTAATGTCTGCAGAGAGTGTCCAGGCACACTCAATGAAGGAGATGTTAAACAGTTTCTTGAACTCTGGCCTGACCACTGAAATCAGTGATGGTTGTGATGAAACTGACGATGATGATCTGGTAGCCATGATCGCTAAAACCTTTAATAGGTTTAAGCATAAATCAAAAGGATTTAATGGCCCAAACAATGCTTCCAGCTCCAGCTCTCTGGATAAAACCAATCTTACCTGCTAGAAATGCGGTAAGAAAGGTCATTTTATGAAGGAATGCAGATCTAGTCAGATGAACAACCAAACTGGCCCTGTCCCTAATTTCAATCGGCCTGATGATAGCTACAAAGCTAAATACAAGAAGCTTAAGGCCCAGATTGCCCTCTTGTCCATGGAAAAGGAAAAAGTGCTTAATGGCACAAACTGAAAAAAAAAAAAAAAAAAAAAAAAAAAGGAAAAGGATCAGTGCTTAATGGCACAAACTGAGGGAAAATGGGAGTACTCTGATGACTCATCTGATGATGAAGAAGAGAAAGGGACATGTGCTTCATGGCCTTGGAAGATCAACAACAGCAGCATGTGGTGAAAGAAGATGTCATCTCTGGAAGATGGGTGGACATCATTTTGAAAAAAGGTATGTGATTATGACAATCAGGTGACCCAGAACTGAAACTGGACCTTGCTGAATCATTAAGTGGTGATTTGGCTTTTGTGGAAACTGTTAGAGCAGATAGTGAAAGATATCTGGATACTATCTTAATTGAACTGAACAATGTAAAACCACAACTTAATGATTTACAAAGTGTCCAGTTGGCTCTCAAGAAGCCAGTTTTGAAAATTGAGGCTTTAGAATTTGATAATCAAAAACTAGTTTCTGATCTTGAAAAAGAACAAATGATTATCAAGTCATGGGTAAAAGCATCTGAAAGAACTATGATGCATTTTCTAGAACAATTGATGCCCAAAAAAATGCATGGAAATCTGGAGATCTGGAAATGGCAGCTCTCATACCAGATCTTCATGCATTGCCTCCAGCTCTCAGGGTTGAAACTCTTATGATCAACCTGAGGCTGTCAAAACTGAACCCATTGAGACCACCCCCACTGAGGTTAAACCTGGAGCCAATCAGGCTAGTGCTCCAGTTAAAAAGGCCACTGGTAACAAGCCTTTACCTCAGAAGTCTAAGGAGCCCAAGACCCAAAAGACTAAAACTCCAGCTGAACCAAGGTCCAAGGTTCAGCAGCCTGATGAAAACAATATTTTGTTTAAACTGGAAAGTCAACTCCAACTTTTGTCTCGACAGGTTCAGAGTTGTACTGCCCGGATTAAAAATCTGGAAGGAGGTTCATCACCTCCAGTTGTAAAACAAAATATTAAACCCCCTTCAAAACCAAAACAAAAGAATGTTCCATCTGGAACTAAATATGATAAGAAAAAGGGGAGCATGTATCAAATACCAATCGTTTTTACTCCTGCACCTGGATCTGGTGAAAAAGATCCAGATGTAGTCTTCAGTATAACTATGGCTTGCGAGATCAACGGCAACATAACTAGCTCATATATAATATTTAAAAAGTAGGGTTGTTACATCAACAATAAGCCTTCAGATCATCTGCTGCCTCGCAGATCTTCTCTAGGCTAGCGGAACAAGCTTTGACGACTTAACCTGCACAAATATGCTCGAAATTTCGACAAATGTTCAACCCTAAACTCTATTAGGGTTCAGTTTATATAGGGATCAACAC
>CM067167.1:30254377-30278080 GCA_034093135.1 Erigeron breviscapus
CGTTAAATCCAGGAGTGCATTGTTCTAGTTGATTTGGTAGAATCAATAGGTGTTGATTCGTGGTAGCGAGTCGATAAACAACAATAGGTAATAGAACTTAACGTGTTAACGGTTTGGTAGAATCGATAGATGAAATTGTTTAATAATAACAAAACTAAGTAATCAGTTCGGTGGATCTTAATAGAAAAGATGGTAGTCGGATCTTTAGGATTGAATCAATTGGTTAATGGGTTCGAATCGGGTAATAAGCTAGGTGCGCAACTAGTGAGTTCTCTGTCTTAACCTCGTTATTTTAGATCAACGTATTTGAATTGGTTTTAACTTAAATGCAACCAAAATGAAATGTGTCATGGAGTCGAGGTAGATGATCTTTTAAATTCTTGTTTTAAACAACAAAATTCTCCTGCGATTAATCCTACGGGATTACTAACAATTTTAACTAACTTTTGCAACGTGGCAATTCGGCCATAAAACCCCCCTATTTTATGTATCATTTAACAATTGCTTATAAAAGTCCTTGTGTTCGACCTCGTACTTACCAAGTAACTATATTGCATACGAACGGGTACACTGCCCGCAAGTGTGTAGTAGACAGTAGCTAGGTAGTTCGTGTTATAAATTTAAGACTCGAAATTACTGGAATTAGTTCACTCTTTGGTGCTTTTGGGACGTTAGCATGTATTTGACATGAATCGCAACTTTGAATTTCTCTTAGTGTGTCGCTATGCATGGAAGGCCAATAATATCCCATTTTGGTTATCTTTGCTACAACCATCCTGGGGCCTGCATGAGCGCCACAGGCTCCTTGATGAACTTCTCTGATGACTTCCTGAGCCTGTCGCGGGCCTACGTACCTTAACAGTGGTCTGAGGTAAGATTTTCTGTACAATCCTTCTTCTCTAAGGGTGTATTGTGGAGCTTTAATTCTTATCTTTCTTGCTTCGCCCTTTTCTGCTGGCAATATCCCACTTGTTAAGTACTCGATTATTGGAGTCATCCACGTATCTTTCTCATCTTGTATTGGAGCCACTGTGATTTCTTCTTCTATTGAACTTTTCTGTAGTATTTCTACCAAAACTTCCTTCGTGAGGTGGGCGAAGGAGGTAGATGCCAGTTTGCTCAATGCATCAGCTATTTTATTCTTGTTTCTGCTGATGTTCTCAATCCGAAAGCTTTCAAATTGTCTTCTAATTTCTCGAACTTTCTCCAAGTATTTCTTCATGGTTGGTTCTTTTGCCTCGTACGTTCCATCAACTTGGAAAGCTACTATCTGGGAGTCTACACAGGCATGAATGTGCTTTACTTTCATTTCTTTGGCAATTCTTAGTCCAGCTAACAGAGCTTCGTATTCAGCTACGTTGTTGGAAGCTTTGAAGTTGAAACACAGAGTGTAGGTGAATTCTTGGCCTTCTGGATTGATCAAGATTAGCCCTGCACCTGATGCATCGACACTTGAGGCCCCATATGTGAATAGCTTCCATGATTCTGGGCATGTTTCCTGCTTCTCTTCTTTTACTTTTTGTTCTGGCGCAGCCTTTCTTTTGCCTTTTGCTCCTTCTTTGGGTACTTCAGCCAAAAAATCTGCTAATACCTGGCCTTTTATCGAACTTCTAGGTCGAAATTCGATATCGTGCTCTCCCAATTCAATTGCCCACTTGGCCAGCCTTCCTGAGACTTCTGGCTTTGTTAGAACTTGCTTGATCGGCTTATCTGTCAGCACTTGTATTGGGTGTGCCTAGAAATATCTTCGTAGCCTTCTCGCCGCATGGACTAAGGCGAGTGCTAGTTTTTCTATCTCTGGGTACCTGGTCTCAGGTACTTGTAATATTCTGCTGACATGGTATACAGGTTACTGCCCTTCTTTATTGTTTGTCACCAAGACCGCGCTGATGGTTTCTTCCGCCGCAGCCAGATACATTTGCAACGTCTCTCCGGGTGCTGGAGCCGTGACAGTATGCAGGTTACACAAGTATTCTTTGAGTTCTACGAACGCTTTCTCGGCTTCCTCTGTCCATCTAAAATTTTGTTTCTCCAAACATCCTTTTAAGGTTTTGAAAAAAGGAAGTGATCTATCTGCCGACTTTGAAAGGAAGCGGTGGAGTGCTGCAAGCTTTCCATTGAGACTCTGTACCTCTTTCAGGGTGCGTGGGGACTTCATATTCTGAATGTCTTTAACCTTTTCTGGGTCTGCTTTGAAGCCTCCTCTTGTGATTACATGGCCGAGGAAATGACCTTCCTCCACCCCAAAGGAGCATTTCTTTGGGTTCAACTTCATGTTAATCGACCTGAGTGTCTTGAAAGTCTCTTCAATGTCTAAAAACATGTCTTCCTCACTTCTGCTTTTTATAACCATGTCGTCTACATAAGCTTCCAGATTTCTTCCGATCTGTTTTCCAAAAACTTTGTCAACTAGACGTTGGTATGTTGCCCCAGCGTTCTTTAGTCCAAAAGGCATTTTTTTTTGTAACAGAAAATGCCTTCGGACTTGTAGAAAGCCATTTTGTCTTCGTCATCTGGATTTATCTGTATCTGGTGGTAGCCTTTGTAGGCATCTAGAAAACATTTGAGCTTAAAGCCCACGAGAGACTCGACCTTCCAGTCTATCTCTGGCAGAGGATAGCAGTCTTTAGGGCAGGCTTTGTTGATGTCAGTGAAGTCGACACACATTCTCCATCCACCGTCATGCTTTTTCACCATTACTGGGTTTGCTATCCAACTTTGATATTTGACTTCTCTTAAAATTCCTGCCTTCACCAGATCTTGGACTTGTTCTCTTGCAGCTTTGTTTCTGTCTGGGGCTAAGCTGCGGCGTTTTTGCTTTATCGGCTCCATGTGAGGCCTCGTGTTCAGATAATGTTGTGTATCAAATGTTTCATTGCCCAACTTTAGCTTTCTAGGTACACCCGTCATGTCTGCCGGTGTCCATGCAAACACATCTTTATTCTTTTCCAAAATATCCTTCAGCCTTCTTTTATGCTCTGTCGGGAGTTGTTTCCCGATGAGGACGTGTTGCTCCGGATACTTGTCATTGATAAATAGTTTTTCTGTCTCTACTTCTACCATTACACCTATGCGAGATGACTCCCCTACTTCTGAAGTCCTGACTTTGGCACACTGGCGTTGGACCCGCGGTTCCGTTTTGACTGAGCCTACACCATGTGGTGTTGGAAACTTCACAATTGAGTGTACTGGAGATGGGACCATTCCCATTCTTCTCATAGCCGATCTTCCCAAGATTACGTTATAGGGTGATTCTGCTCTAATGATGACAAAAGTCAGAAGTTATGTTCTGGATCTTGGAGCCTCCCCCACATTTACATTTAGTGCTATTTCTCCGAGTGACCAAGCTCTCTCCCCTGAGAAGCCTACCAAAGGACTTATATTATCCTTCCTTGTTCGTCTGAGTGCTGCCTTCAGCTTTAGAAAACAATGTTCATACATAATTTCACACCCACTACCAGTATCTAGGTATATTCTTTTGACCGGGTGGTTCCCAATGATGGCTCCGATTACAATTGGAGCCTCTGAAGCTTCCTCGTCTTCAACTGGGGGAAAACTGATTGCAACATTCTTCCATGCTTCTCTTTTTGCTGGGGAAACTTTCAGCTGGTTTCGTTCTGTAATTAACC
The DNA here is from genome assembly GCA_034093135.1 of Erigeron breviscapus. Classification (NCBI taxonomy): domain Eukaryota; kingdom Viridiplantae; phylum Streptophyta; class Magnoliopsida; order Asterales; family Asteraceae; genus Erigeron; species Erigeron breviscapus. Next base: position 30,258,007 of record CM067167.1, read on the forward strand.
TCTGCTTAGCAATACGTTTCTATGGATATGCCTTGGTTTGGGCCTCAGAGTTATCGGGTTTTTCCCGTTGTTCTGCTTTGGATTTGGCTCTTTGATTCCTTTAAGTATTGAGGATAGCTTTCCCGACTTCATGGCTTCTTCCACTTTGCTTTTGAAAACTTTGCATTCATTCGTGTCATGTCCATGACGGTTATGGAACTCACAATACTTTGTGGCGTCCTTGTGTCGCGGCCCTCCTCTTGCTGGAGCCTTTTCAGTGGCTAGGATGTCCCGGGGGTTCTTTTGAGAATTGCCTGTTGTGTTCTGACTCCCCGATGCATGCCCTTGGGGCCGGTTGAATGGAGCTGAGCGAAACTTTTCATGACGGAAGCTTCGATTCCTTCTTCCTCTATCCGGATCTTTCCCGTAACCGGGTCCGTTGAGTCCTCCAGCCGTTTCCTTTCTCACGAGGAAGGTATAAGTCTTATCCATAAGAACTGTATATTCTTGGGGCAAATCTGTGGAGAGGAACTCGACTAAAGGCTGGAACCGTAAACCATGGACAAAGCCTGAAATCTTTTGGTTCTCACTGACGCCTTTCATCAATGCTGTTTCGTCGGTGTAACGAGTGATAAACTGTCTAATGGTTTCATTTTCTCTTCTTTTAATATTATGTGCCTCCAGGTGGATCTTTTTGTACTTTCTTTGCTGACTAAAATGGGATCGGAACTTACGCTTCAGATCTTCAAAATTGACTATGCTCCCGACTGGCTGAGCGTCTAGCCAGGTGCGGGCTATATCCTTCAACGTTAGAGCAAACATGTGACAAGCTACCGGGATGGTCCACCTTTGCATACGAATCATTCCATTGACGTGTTTCAAATGATTGTCCGGGTCATCTTTCCCATCATACATCTCAATTCCTTTCGGGAGCCCCCCTTCTGGTAGGGGATAATCTTCGATCCATTACACAAATGGCCCTGGCTCCGTATGTATTATCATGTCTTCATCGGCTGGGATCCATGTTGGAAGTTGTTATGTATAGCCCTGAGGGTCCGCCCTAGGCTGCGGCCTATACTAGTCAGCTTGTGCATGTCTGTGCCCATGGGGGTCACTTTGTGGTTGTCTGCTGCCATTCGAAGAAAAATACGGGTTATTCATGTTTCGTGGTCCTCTGGTAGGTTGTGGCGTAAAATATTGGTGAGAGTGGGATGTAGGATAAGGATTGTGTGTTGGGGGAGCGTTACTGTATGCGTGGTAGTTTTGGTTGTATGTTTGTCCATTGTTACGGACGTACTCCTCCGCCATGGGTGGCAAGTTTGGTTCTTGTTGGTGGTAGCCTGTGTTGAGAGGGTCTGAACGTCGTCTTGGTGCTTCATCGAAGTATACTCTAGGTCCGGATCTATTTCCGGAGGCTCTATGAACCGGTGTCTCCACTTCTATATCTTCATCTACATTTTCTGTTTCATCAGAGTACGCTAGACGTTTCCGTACGCTCTGCATGTCTACTTGTCGGAGGAATTCCCTTAAAAGTGGTGTGAGCTCTTCCAACTGTCTTGCGGTTGGTGGAGCGTGTGGTGAATTTCGTGAGGTTTCGAAGCCCGGAGGGGACCTCGGCTCCTCTTCGTTCATTTTCGTTACAAGGTCTTTGTTTTTATAATGCGGATGGCGCCACTTGTTTAAGGGTAAAGTTACACTTAAATTAGTAGGGTTTAATCTTGTGTCTGAAAATGATAATGAATTGTTTAGACTTGCTGGCGGTTCCCAATAGGTGTGAAGTATCAGTATTGCTTCACGCCACCAAGTGTTATGAGAGGGTGTTTGTGTGTGTTTTTCATTAGTCTTCCAATAAGATTGGTGAGGGGTATTTATAGAGCCCAATGATGGATCTAGAATTTGGTCCCCTCGGCATGACGTCGGTGACTAAAGGACTGTTATTCGGTGTGGAACGTAGTGTAACAAACTTTGTCTGGTTGCTCGAATGGAGACAAAGACTCTGACATGTCTGAGCTATAGTCCCCATGATACGTCATGCATGTTGTAGGTTAGTGTTGACTAATTCGTAAGGTCCTTAAACGTCTTGACTAGTTTTGAGGGTTATGGCTGGACCCTAATTGGTTAATTAGGCTCCAGTTATGCTCAGGATTTTCCCAGCCTTATTCTTGGGGGATGGTACATCATCAAGCCCCCCAGCCTAACGTTTCAAGCTCTTGATCTTTAGGCTTTTTGAGCTATATTTTTAAGTAAAGCCTCCCTTACAAAAATAAAAAAACTCATTCAACATCAAACTAGCCAACCGATTCTGGCCTTTATCGCCCTCCAATGGGTGCGCCGAATCCTGACACGGACAGGGGGTTATCGCTCATGACAGAGGCTACTTAGTAACGTTGTTGGTCAGACACCTACACTCAATCACATAAATTATATTTCAAAATGACAAGATATTAGAATTTTTAGTTTTAACCTTTCTTAACTATTTCAAATGGCTTAAACTGGTCGATTTTGGCAAAAGGTGGATCTAAAAGATGGAAATGATTAAAAATCCTTCTAAAATCTTCAAATCATGATATGTGTATTTCACTAACTCTCTTTTCTAATCTCAACACTTGATTTTGCCACATCTTGTAATCTTATAGTTAAGAAGGATTTTTAAAAGGATTAATTATAAGGGTATATCGTTGCCATTAAATTCTTATTTATTCTACGAATGGTACATGCAACTGGCAAGGGATACAGTGCCAGGAAAATCTTCGCATCCCCCATGTGAGAGTCGAGGATCGAACAAGGGTTGTTAAGAAGTGATATATATTTTTTTAGGTATACTTTGGGCGAGGGCTACCTGGTTCTCAGAATTTATGGGAATTTGGCGGAATGGAATTTAGAATTTCATAGTTAATCTAACAAGACAAGAAGGAAAATTCAAATTTCATTCCAACAAATTCCCATACATTCTGAGAACCAAACGACCCCTTGATCTTCTAAGTTATTGCTAACCTTAAATGTTGAATTATATACTAGCCAAAACAAATGCATGCGCGGTGCGGCGGTGAAATAGTGGGGGTGATCGATCATAGGGGGTGATAGGTCATAAGAGGTGATAGGTCATAGAGTGTGATAGCCAAATGCCTTAGCCGTACGGGCTCCGCCCTCGGATTTAAAAATTCGTCGAAAGTATAGCGAATGACATCTCTAATGAAAGAGCATGAAATTTTAAGAACACCCATATAATTTTTATAATTTATCGATGTGCGGTTTTTGAGATAAAAGATTTTGAATGAATTAGAGGAATAAAATGATTTATGGAGGAGAGAGAAAAAATGAGTGGTTGAGATTTGAGGAGAGAGAGAAAATGAGTGGTTGAGATTTAAGGGTATTATAGGTATATTAGGTGATGATATTCAAACTAATGGATAAAAAAGAGGGTAATTTGGTAGATCAAGTTCTTTTTTGACAAAATGAGAAGAGTAAATGCTTTATAAGGTAGTATTATATATATATATAATATATTATTTTATTTATTATTTTTTATTATAAGTCGTGCACATATGATATTAATTTTCAAGTTTTATACACGTACGTACATATATACAACGTACTCTATTTAAAAGCATAATAATATTAGACTATTAATTAGTACCTAATAAACAAGGTTGTTTTTTCAAACTCGTTCAGAACCCATGATCAGTCAAGTAGCTAGTCATTGATCATCATTAATTTAGTAATACGTATCTTGTTATATATATAGGAAGGGTTATTAGATAACCTTTAAATAAAAAAAAAACGGAATCATTTTGGGTGTATATATATATTATCTGATTGATTGATTTGCAGCAATGCTCGTCAAGCTCACATACTGGAGATCTTCCCTATTCTAGTTGACCAAGGAATCATGTTTACGGCCCTTGGTGAATTATGTTTAGTAGGCATTGGATTAGGGACCCAATATCTTGAAGACGATCCAGCAACGCCATATAAAATCGGATGCCTGCTTACCCTCGGTTTCTTGTCCTCCTTTTTTGCTCGCATGCTCGCATCTGGCCCCCCTTTTCATTTCCTTACGTTTGTCGGGGTATCGGCATGTATGGCCATCATGGGGACCATATCTTTTCATTTCGCCTTCCCAACTTTCGAGCTGATTCCAATTGTTGTCGCTCCTATATTCACTTTCATCTTGCTCGTGTCGCACCATATTAAACGCTTCATGGTATATATATATATAGTAGTATTATCTTCCTCTCTTCCTACCTTGACTATAATATGAAAAAATTATACAGGTTTTATTAATCTTTGTAGTAAAGATTATAGGATATGTAACAAGTTAATAAACTTTAGGTTAAGTTGCACCTGGCCAACGCAATTGTATTGTATATATATAGAGGGCCGCAAGAAACGCCTCTAAAAAAAAAAAAAGATAGGCCCAAAGGAAAAAGGAAAAACAGGACCTCAAAAATTATACTACCTCTCCTCCATGGAGTTTTTAACTTTTTAAGTTTTTTTATTTATAACTTGTAAATATCTTTGTATGTATTTTATAATAGTTGATGAAACTTATATCATTGAAAAGTACATCAAAAACTCAATCATTCATATAATTTATATCAAGTGTTGTATAACACAACAAAAGATAATTACGGTCAAAGTTCAAAGAAAAAGACTTTGAAAGTCAAATAAGGACACTTAAAATGGGACGGAGGGAAGTATTATATTTTGCGTTGATTTTCCAATAAATGTTGTGCTATTAAATTTTTTATCTAAGGCTTAAAATAATAAAAGATGATGTAACTTAAAGCTACAAAACCTAATTTTTGGCTCCTACATAAATTGGGCTCAAAGCTTATGCCCTTATTGCCTATTCTCATATATATGAGTCAGGGTTAGTCTGAAGATAATTTAAGCCTGGTGTATACACATTTTATAAAAGTTGTAAAAATTATAGGACTATTTAATCATATTCTACAATTTGCAGGTGACTTATGGGATTATTAAGAATCCCAATTTTGGAACGAATGTGTATTGTCCTTCTCATCACGAATGCCTAGAGAATGTTTTGAAAATCGGTCTTCAGTTAGCAGTATTCTTCGGTACAAGTTTGCTTGTAGTTGTGACGTGTGCGAATTTGCAAGACAAGTATCCAAACATACAAGCTATGGCGGCCATCTACACAGGCGCCTCGTTTTGGCTCTTCTATGGGCAAAAATTTAAAAGTAACAGGTATTGTGACAACTCGTAATTTATTAACAACGGGTTAGTCTTAATCTCGATCATTATTTATAATTTCGTCTAATTTAGAGATTATGACGTGGAAATTATTAGTTAATTGAACATTTGATATGGTTCAATTGGACGTATCCATATGACGTAGACTATTAGCTATTTAGACGAATGCCGAGTCTTAAAATAACGTTAAATAAAGATTTAAATGTTATAATTGAACACAGTAATTAGACTGTCTAAACTAAATATTTCTAAAAGTTTAGTTTATTAAATTTATTTCTTGTCTTAAACTAAATATGACGAGAGAAAATACCTTTACTTTACATTTTAACCTATTAGTCAAACGGTATTTAATCGTAAGCATTTTACCAAATTAGGGGTAGGAAAATATCCAATTTTAGGCCACATGGGCCGAAATGAAATTGAAAGGCTGGGAGTGAAACACCCCTCCCCTTTCCCTCCTTTCTTTCCTTTTTGATCAACATCATCACTCACACACACCACACAAACACAACACACACACATTCATCACTCAAATACTCTCAAAATCTCAATCTCTTCTATCTTCCTTTCTAAATTAGTCTTACAAGAGAAGGAATCATTTGGAAATTTTAAAGGTTTATTATCATAATCTTCATCATCTTCATCAAATTTCTCAAGAACACCATTTTTGGTAAGTTAACTTTTATTCAATCTTTTGATTTGGTTTAAATTCAATTAAGGGTTGTTTTTAGTTTTGATTATGGAATTGGAAGCCTTTAAATTATATGAAATTAGGGTTTTGGATGATAAATGGATATTTTGGCTTAGAATTTGGTTTTAATGTCAATATGAATGAAATTGTGAAATGGTTGGTAAAATGGGTTGTTACCAGTTTCTTTGATCATGTATATAGTCTTTTTAATGAAAGGAATTGTGTTGAAAACGTTTTGGTTACGACAAATGGTCAAAAATGCACTTAAGAACTGATCTGGGCGCAGGTGCGCCGCACCTCCCCTTTGGTGCGCCGCACCACGAACCTGGACTGGGTTCCCTGATCAGTTTGTGCGCCGCACCTCCCCTTTGGTGCGCCGCACCTCGAACCTGGACTGGGTTCCCTGATCAATTTGTGCGCCGCACCTCCCCTTTGGTGCGCCGCACCTGGCTTAGTGCGCCGCACCTCCTCATTAGTGCGCCGCACCTTTTCTCCAGTACAACAAAACATGAATTATTTTGAAAGGTCGTAACTTTTGACTTTCCATCCGAATTTAGTAATAAAAGACGAAATTGAGTCATGTATACATTGAACATTAAATCACACTTGGTCGAGGCATTCTAGGATTTGATAGCTAAGTAGTCGTACGTAGGATACTTGTCGTCGTGAGATTTGATCCTCATTATTGGTAATGATATCATAGGTTTTGGATAACCAGGAGAATTGACTGTGGATCTTCTCGAGCTACATTATACCTTTTAGCATTTAGATCGCTAAGGTGAGTTTATGGCGCCCTTTTCCTTTTACTTTGGGCCTGAAAAGCATGTACTGTTGTATACACTATTTATTAAATAAATGATTGTTTTTGTGTATGCCATGTGATATGGATGCTTAAATCATTTGACTTAAATTTGCCATGTTGGGCTGTCGAAAATGTGTATACGTGTCATTTATTAAATGTTGAATGAAATGACGTTGAATTGCCGTGTGATGGCGGATTAAATGGTTTCTTGTGTTTGACAAACTAAAATGTTTCCCTTATTGGTTGTATTGTCGGATCTAGATATCTCGACTGTCTTGGCTACGGTCCGCACCCATTTAGAACGGAAACCTGTGCGAGGCATATTGACTGTCATATGCTGTCATCAGATCTAGATATACTGATTGACGTGATATAAGATGAGTTTGGATTTGATATACCTACTATCTTATTTTAAATTTTGATATATGACGTGTCCAGATTTAGATATACTGGCAGTCTTGTTATGAAATAAAAGAGATGAGTCAGATTTGATATACTGACTATCTTGTTAAAATTGTGATATAAGAGGTGTCAGATCTAGATATACTGACAGTCTTGTATAAAAGGTCGGATCTAGATATACCGACTGTTTTTGAAATAAAAGTATTGTTAGATGTTGTATTCTAACTGCCTGGTCTTTTATAACTATAGGTCATTGTGTTGTATCAATGACGAATAAACATTTGGTCAAACATACTGTAAACTCACCAACTATTTCGATAGTTGATCCTCTCCAATTTCATGCTTTTCAGGGAACCAACAGTAAGTATTTGAAGCGTATATGGCATTTGAAGCCATCTTTTGAACATTGGACGTACAATTAGCGTCAGACCTCTGAGGACTATAGCTTTATTTAGTCCTAATTGTACTTAGCTGTCCATATGTTATATTTGTAATTAGTGGGCCCATTTCCAATTGAGGATAGTTTGTATCCGTGTATTGGGGTCCACTTCCGAACGATTATACTTGTAATAAACTTGTATTTGGATTAATGGATGTAATCTCTATTTACCTTCTGATTAGTACGCAATTACTTGTTAACCCTGTATTTCCGCTACAACGGGGTGTGACAAAAATGGTATCAGAGACAAGGTTATAGTGAATACGGAGTTATTCCTCGTGAATAACTCAATCTATAGCCATGGTCGCTTCATATAGGAAATCTAAGTCATTAAGGTTTAGGATACCTATCTCGAGAGTTATGCTATTTATCAATAATTAGACCTAACCCGATCAACTACGTCCCGATTATGTAAAATAGTATAAGGCTCGAAATAAATATCTTAAATTGTGTATATATGTATTAGTTGAATTATATTCACAGCATGCTGTACATGTGGTGGGAAGGCTGCGGGTGACCCTATACATAAGCATTTAAGGCATGTTAGGAATAGAAACTCGACTCGTATGTGTATGCATAAGGTTTATATACGTGATAGTTTGGATTATATTGACAACATATTTAAATGTGGTGGGAAGGCTGCGGGTGACCCTATATATAAGCATTTTAAATATGTTGGTAATAGAAACCCAAACCGAATGTGTGTAATCTAGACAAAGATTTCTTTAAACCTAAATGTTGCGTACTGTCACTTTCATTTGATTCGTGCTGTCTTATCCAGTAGACTTATATGGATTTTGACTATCTTTTCAGACTAGTCATGTCGGATGGAGTTAGCTCTAATGCTGTTGTACCTTGTACACCTCCAGTTCCTGTCTTGGCAAACTCCATTCCATATGTTCCTGACTCTTATGAAGAGGAACCAATGGAGGAATCGGGCAATGAATCTCGCCCTATCAACCTTGAATCGTCATCCAGTGAATCTGGAAGTGAACATGTATCTATCCATGTTCAATCATCTGTAACACCGGTATCTCCATATCAGAGGAGGACTACCGAGGGAGCTCATTTGCCTTATGCTCCTAGAGACCCTTATGCTCCTGGCCCTTCTGCACCAGTTCAGGGCAACAGTGGACTTGGTCTTTCATTCTTTCAGGGAGATCCGTATGCTGCGGGTCCCTCAAGAGTGCCTGTTTACAATCCACATACTGTTATGCCAGTTGCATCTGCAGCTGATAGGATGGAATACTATCGCCGGCAGCTGTCGAGGATGAACAATTCCCTCATCTGCACCAGAAAGAGTATGGAGAATCAAGCGCAGGAGTTGACTGGAGCTTATCAGCAGGCGGCTGAGGCTATGACTGTGGCTAGGGAAGGGAGAGAAACTATTGATAGAATGGTCTGGATACTATCAGTTGTAGTGGTCTTGGTGGTGGCCTTGCTTGTTGTAGTTCTTTTCAGGATGTAATTAATAGTTGTAGTAGTAACGTATTGTAAGCCTTAGAACAATTGACAACTCATACATCTGTATTTGAGTTGTAATCTTTTTGGTGGATGTATTTCCCACGTATGTCAGATAGTAATTATTCTGACTGTGTAATGTATCATCGTGGATGTAGTTCCCACATGAATTGTATTGTGGATGTAGTTTTTCCCACAAGATTTTGGAAAGTCAGATTATGTAAAAAGTTTTTAGTATAAATGAATATGATAGTTCTTTGGCTTACTTACTTGTTCAAAACTACGTCACTTGCTCATTTCAATTCTAGAAGTATAGTGTTCTATATTTCTTTTCTTGTTTAGTTCATGAGTTCAAGTAAGTCGATAAATTGTGACTTGCGTTTGGCATCCTCTCATATCTAAAACATCTTGAAAAGCTACAATCTTTGTTATTCCTACGAGGAAAACCTCTAAATGACATTTTTGGTTTATGTATTAGACTTATGGCTCCCAAGAAAAGAGGCAAGGTCCAGAAGAAGGCTGCTCCCAAGAGAGTTACTAGATCAACTCCTCAACCCAATACGACTGAACAGGAAGAACCTGTGAACCAGCAAGAACCAGAAACTGCTACTGCAAATAGGAACACTGGTCTTGGATCTACCCCACGTGCTGACGGGGAAAATAATATGGCAGCGTTTGTGACACAACAACTGTTGGCCGCCATGCCTACTTTAGTTGCTCAGATCACAGCGAGCATGAACGCCAATAATAATCATCATACTGATAACAGTAACAATGCCGAGCCTACTGCTGAACAAGTTATTCCTCGAGTGCATCTGCACGGGACTGACTACAAGACCTTCACTTATTGTAAACCGAAAGAATTTAATGGTACCGAAGGTCCGGTAGGTCTAATCAACTGGCTGGAAAGCATTGAGGCAGTGCTCCATATCAGCCGTTGTGCCGAAGAGCACAAAGTGGAATATGCTTCCGCTCAATTTCAAAAGCACGCACTGTCATGGTGGAACGAGCAGATTAGGACTCGTGGCCGAGAGTCGGCATATAGCATACCTTGGATGAACTTCAAAAGGATGCTAATGGAAAAGTACTGTCCTAGGGAGGAAGTACAGAGGATGGAAAACGAATTTTGGAACCATGCTATGGTTGGATTAGATAATGAGAAATACACTACTCGTTTTCATGAGCTGACAAGGCTAGTTCCTCGTATGGTGGATACGGAGGAAAAATTAGTGGAAAGGTACTGCTATGGATTGTCACCTGACATCCGAAGATTGGTGGCCGCTTTTAACCCCATGACTTTACAGGCGGCAGTTAGTGCGACAAATCGGATGGTGATAGATTTGAAAAGAACCGCTGGTTCTTCTGTTGGAACTGAGGTGGTCAAGCGAAGAAATGATCAAGCCTCTGGTAGTGGTTTTGGAAATGGTGGGAATGGCAAGAGGTTTAAAGCTGCCAGAAACTTTGCAGTGGTCCCCCAGAATATTAATAGAAACCAGGGCGCAGACGGAAGATGTAACAAGTGTGGCATGCGTCATATAGGAAATTGTCCTACTTGCTACCGTTGTAAAAGAACGGGACATCAGGCAAAGTTTTGTAGGGAAAAGATACCAAATCAGTGCTACGAGTGTGGAAGCGAGAATCATATGCGACCCGCTTGTCCACGACTTAATCTGAACCCGAACAATAATGCTATAGTTCCAGTAAGGAACAATGTGGGGAACAACCAGGCTAGAAATCAAGGAGGCCGAGGTAGAGGCCGAGTTTTTGCTTTGGATGCTGCTGATGCACGACGTGATCCCAACGTTGTGATAGGTACATTCATACTCAATAATCATTATGTTTTTATATTATTCGACTCCGGTGCTGATAAAAGTTTCATATCCTTAGAATTTAAGTCTCGATTTGGTATAGTAGCTATCCCTATGAAAGATACTTATGTTGTCGAATATGCAAACGGTCAAAAATTTATTGCTAGAGATCATTTAGTAGATTGTAGTTTGGTATTAGCTGGCAAAACTTTTAAAATTGACCTAATCCCCATAGATTTAAGCAGTTTTGATGTGATTATTGGTATGGACTGGTTGTCCAAGGTTAGAGCTAATATAAGTTGTCATGAGAAAATTGTTAGAATACCTCTACAGAATAACGAAACCCTAGAAGTGCAAGGAGATAAGGCAGGAAAGAAATTGATCTTAGTATCGGCAATAAAAGCTAATAAATACTTACAAAAAGAACACCCTGCCTTCTTAGCATTTGTAGTAGAAAGGAAACCAGAGGTTAAAGAAATGCAAGATATTCCTGTAGTTAGAGATTTTCCGGAGGTGTTTCCTGAAGATTTGACGGGACTTCAACCTCACAGACCAGTAGAGTTTGGAATAGATTTGATTCCTGGAGCTGCACCCGTGGCCAAGGCACCCTATCGTCTTGCGCCATCAGAAATGCAAGAATTGTCCGAACAACTTCAAGAGTTATTAGCTAAAGGACTAATTCGTCCAAGTTTATCACCTTGGGGAGCTCCAATCCTATTTGTGAAGAAGAAAGACGGCTCGATGCGGATGTGTATTGATTACAGAGAATTGAACAAGTTGACTGTCAAGAACAGGTACCCTTTGCCTCGTATTGACGACTTATTTGACCAACTGGAAGGTGCATCACACTTTTCTAAGATTGATCTCAGGTCTGGGTATCATCAACTCAGAGTCAGAGAGACAGACATTCCGAAAACAGCTTTCAGAACTCGATATGGGCATTATGAGTTTTTGGTTATGCCATTTGGCTTAACCAATGCACCTGCTGTGTTTATGGACCTAATGAATCGAGTATGTCGACCGTATCTCGACAAGTTTGTCATTGTATTTATTGACGACATACTGATATACTCAAGGAATAAAGACGAACATGAAGGTCATCTGAGAACAATTCTGCAACTGCTCAAGGATCAAAAGTTGTACGCGAAATTCTCAAAATGTGAATTTTGGATTAGGGAAGTACACTTCTTGGGTCATGTAGTGAACAGGGATGGAATCCACGTAGATCCATCTAAGATAGAGGCGATAAAGAAGTGGGAAGCCCCTAAGACTCCGACAGAAATCCGTCAATTTCTTGGGCTGGCTGGATATTACCGGAGATTTATTGAGAACTTCTCAAAAGTTGCTCAACCGTTGACGTTGTTAACTCAAAAGGCCAAGGAATTTATTTGGCAGGATGCCCAGGAAGAAGCATTTCAAACGTTGAAAGACAAGCTCTGTAATGCTCCTATTTTAGCATTACCAAATGGCATTGAAAATTTCGTAGTATACTGTGACGCATCACATCAAGGCATGGGATGTGTGCTCATGCAGGAAGGTAAGGTCATTGCTTACGCCTCTAGACAGCTCAAGATCCACGAAAAGAACTATACAACCCACGATCTTGAACTCGGAGCGGTTGTTTTTGCCTTAAAGATTTGGAGGCACTATTTGTACGGTACAAAGTGTACGGTATTCACAGATCACAAAAGCCTTCAGCATATCTTCGATCAGAAAATGCTGAATATGCGACAAAGAAGATGGGTAGAATTACTCAGTGATTATGATTGTGAACTCAAGTATCATCCCGGTAAAGCAAATGTCGTTGCCGACGCGTTAAGTCGAAAAGATAGAATTTCACTATCTGTCATAACAAGAGCAAGTTCTTACCTTGGCTCATCATTAAGGGATAGAGTGTTGGATGATCAGAATGAGGCCTTACAACCAGGGCGTATTGAGGAGGAAGCATTGTGGAATGCTGAACGGTTATTTGAATTGGATGGTGATGGGATCCGACATGTCAAGGGCAGAGTGTGGATTCCCAAATATAATGGACTTAGAGAACTCTTGATGAATGAGAGTCATCGATCTAAGTATTCAATCCATCCTGGTGCTGACAAAATGTACCATGGATTAAAGGATTTTTACTGGTGGCCTGGTATGAAAAGAGATATCGCCACGTATGTTTCAAAGTGTTTAAATTGTTCAATGGTTAAGGCAGAGCACCAGAAGCCTTCTGGATTGCTCCAACAACCCCAAATTCCTGACTGGAAATGGGAACAGATTACTATGGACTTCATTACGAAGTTGCCTCGAACCTTGAAGGGTTACGATACTATTTGGGTCATTGTTGACCGATTGACGAAGTCTGCACACTTCCTTCCCATACGGGAGAATTGGAAAATAAAGAAATTGTCTCAATTATATATTGAGAAGATTGTGTCACTTCATGGCGTTCCTGTGTCTATTATCTCGGATCGTGATGGTCGTTTTACTTCACAATCTTGGAGATATTTTCAAGACGCCTTAGGCACTCAGTTGAATTTGAGTACGGCTTACCATCCACAGACGGACGGGCAAAGTGAACGTACCATTCAGACGTTAGAGGACATGCTTCGGGCATGTGTTATCGATTTCAAAGGTAGTTGGGATACCTTTTTGCCGTTAGCTGAGTTTTCATATAATAACAGCTATCACAAGCATTAAATGTGCGCCTTTTGAGGCTTTGTACGGACGAAAATGTAGATCGCCTGTTTGTTGGCTTGATGCTGGTGAGCGTCGTTTGTACAAGTATGGGTTGGTTCAGAAGACTACTGACCAGATTGTTGAAATTAGGGCACGGCTGAAGGCGGCTCAGGATCGCCAGAAGAGCTATGCAGATTGTAGAAGGAAACCCCTTGAGTTTCAAGTGGGTGATAAAGTTATGTTGAAAGTGTCACCTTGGAAGGGCACTGCACACTTTGGCGTGAGAGGAAAACTTAGTCCTCGTTATATCGGACCATTTGAAATAGTTCAAAGGATTGGTTCCGTGGCTTATAAGCTCAATTTACCCCAAGAACTGGAACATGTTCATCCCACATTTCATATATCGAATCTTAAGAAATGTTTGACTGATGAGACATTGGTTGTACCTGTGGAAGAGTTGCAAGTAAATGATTCTCTTCAATTTGTAGAGGAACCTGTTGAAATTATAGACCAACAGCTCAAACAGCTTAGACGAAGTCGTATCAAGTTGGTCAAAGTTCGTTGGAATTCAAAACACGGACCAGACTCGACTTGGGAACGTGAGGACTATATGAGGAATAAGTATCCCCATCTTTTTACTAAGCAAGACTTGATTTCGGGACGAAATCCTTAGAAGTCGGGGATGCTGTGACAACTCGTAATTTATTAACAACGGGTTAGTCCTAATCTCGATCATTATTTATAATTTCGTCTAATTTAGAGATTATGACGTGGAAATTATTAGTAAATTGAACATTTGATATGGTTCAATTGGACGTATCCATATGACGTAGACTATTAGCTATTTAGACGAATGCCGAGTCTTAAAATAACGTTAAATAAAGATTTAAATGTTATAATTGAACACAGTAATTAGACTGTCTAAACGAAATATTTCTAAAAGTTTAGTTTATTAAATTTTATTTACTTGTCTCGACTTAAATGAGACGAGGGAAAATACCTTTACTTTACATTTTAACCTATTAGTCAAACGGTATTTAATCGTAAGCATTTTACCAAATTAGGGGTAGGAAAATATCCAATTTTAGGCCACATGGGCCGAAATGAAATTGAAAGGCTGGGAGTGAAACACCCCTCCCCTTTCCCTCCTTTCTTTCCTTTTTGATCAACATCATCACTCACACACACCACACAAACACAACACACACACATTCATCACTCAAATACTCTCAAAATCTCAATCTCTTCTATCTTCCTTTCTAAATTAGTCTTACAAGAGAAGGAATCATTTGGAAATTTTAAAGGTTTATTATCATCATCATCATCATCTTCATCAAATTTCTCAAGAACACCATTTTTGGTAAGTTAACTTTTATTCAATCTTTTGATTTGGTTTAAATTCAATTAAGGGTTGTTTTCAGTTTTGATTATGAAATTGGAAGCCTTTAAATTAGATATGAAATTAGGGTTTTGGATGATAAATGGATATTTTTGGCTTAGAATTTGGTTTTAATGTCAATATGAATGAAATTGTGAAATGGTTGGTAAAATGGGTTGTTACAGTTTCTTTGATCATGTATATAGTCTTTTTAATGAAAGGAATTGTGTTGAAAACGTTTTGGTTACAACAAATGGTCAAAAATGCACTTAAGAACTGATCTGGGCGCAGGTGCGCCGCACCTCCCCTTTGGTGCGCCGCACCATGAACCTGGACTGGGTTCCCTGATCAGTTTGTGCGCCGCACCTCCCCTTTGGTGCGCCGCACCTCGATTTCTTTTTTTTTTTTTTTTTTTTTTTTTTTTTTTTTTTTTTTTTTTTTTTTTTTTTTTTTTTTTTTTTTTTTTTTTTTTATTTTTTTTTTTTTTTTTTTTTTTTTTTTTTTTACGATTGTATATTTTTATAGTTTCTTATTTTTATCACTTAACTTACTTTTAAAGTTTTTTTTTTTTTTTTTTTTTTTTTTTTTTTTTTTTTTTTTTTTTTTTTTTTTTTTTTTTTTTTTTTTTTTTTTTTTTTTTTTTTTTTTTTTTTTTTTTTTTTTTTTTTTTTTTTTTTTTTTTTTTTTTTTTTTTTTTTTTTTTTTTTTTTTTTTTTTTTTTTTTTTTTTTTTTTTTTTTTTTTTTTTTTTTTTTTTTTTTTTTTTTTTTTTTTTTTTTTTTTTTTTTTTTTTTTTTTTTTTTTTTTTTTTTTTTTTTTTTTTTTTTTTTTTTTTTTTTTTTTTTTTTTTTTTTTTTCTTTTACTTTGGGCCTGAAAAGCATGTACTGTTGTATACACTATTTATTAAATAAATGATTGTTTTTGTGTATGCCATGTGATATGGATGCTTAAATCATTTGACTTAAATTTGCCATGTTGGGCTGTCGAAAATGTGTATACGTGTCATTTATTAAATGTTGAATGAAATGACGTTGAATTGCCGTGTGATGGCGTAATAAATGGTTTCTTGTGTTTGACAAACTAAAATGTTTCCCCTATTGGTTGTATTGTCGGATCTAGATATCTCGACTGTCTTGGCTACGGTCCGCACCCATTTAGAACGGAAACCTGTGCGAGGCATATTGACTGTCATATGCTGTCATCAGATCTAGATATACTGATTGACGTGATATAAGATGAGTTTGGATTTGATATACCTACTATCTTATTTTAAATTTTGATATATGACGTGTCCAGATTTAGATATACTGGCAGTCTTGTTATGAAATAAAAGAGATGAGTCAGATTTGATATACTGACTATCTTGTTATAAATTGTGATATAAGAGTGTCAGATCTAGATATACTGACAGTCTTGTATAAAAGGTCGGATCTAGATATACCGACTGTTTTTGAAATAAAAGTATTGTTAGATGTTGTATTCTAACTGCCTGGTCTTTTATAACTATAGGTCATTGTGTTGTATCAATGACGAATAAACATTTGGTCAAAAATACTGTAAACTCACCAACTATTTCGATAGTTGATCCTCTCAAATTTCATGCTTTTCAGGGAACCAACAGTAAGTATTTGGAAGCGTATATGGCATTTGAAGCCATCTTTTGAACATTGGACGTACAATTAGCGTCAGACCTCTGAGGACTATAGCTTTATTTAGTCCTAATTGTACTTAGCTGTCCATATGTTATATTTGTAATTAGTGGGCCCATTTCCAATTGAGGATAGTTGTATCCGTGTATTGGGGTCCACTTCCGAACGATTATACTTGTAATAAACTTGTATTTGGATTAATGGATGTAATCTCTATTTACCTTCTGATTAGTACGCAATTTCTTGTTAACCCTGTATTTCCGCTACAACGGGGTGTGACATATTTGTGTGGGAGGTGCTGTAACGGAGCTGTCTATGTTTGTAACGAGCACCTTATATGTCCTTTTGCTGGTGTGTGTTTACGACTTACCCATTCTTTTGCTTTCCGCGCTGTTAGTGACCTCGACATTGGAGTGGTGTAGGGTTCTGCTACATATAGAAGAATTGAATGAAAAAGCTGAAGGATTTCGAATGTACCAACATTAGGAAGATACCTCGCAACGTAGCGGGATAAACAATCTAGTAACTTTTAAATTTTCATCGGTATTAAGTGTTTTTTAACGGTATTTAGTGTTTTTTTAGTGTTGATTATCGAGTATAATAATGGGAAACCAATATGACTTTACCCAATAGACAAATTCATGGTTTTCGCTATATGATTAATAAAGTTAATTGCCAAAATGGTCCTTGTTTTATCACTCAGTTGTCCAAACTCCCAGCAAAATAACTAAATTGATTACAAAGCAGATCGACTTGATAAGCTATGTGTTCGAAATGACGGGAAGTACTTGGAGTAATCGACCGACTCTGATTGACTCGTCGCCCTGCCTGTAGCGAGTACTTGGGAGTTGGGAGTACTCGCTCGACTCGATGAGGTTTGCAACAGTGTCATTTAATCATCATCATATTTCCTATTCCATAATAATCCAATACAATTATATCTAAGCAACAACTTAATCAAATCATCTAGTCATCCAAAATCAGTTTCAAATTATTATAAAGTTTTACTTAAATCTTAACATAGCGACATGAATATCCAATAAAAATCATTAAATTAAATTAAAAAAAACATATTTTGTAAGGATTTGCCTTATGCAACTCGTCCCCGTTCGTCCACATCTCAGGAACGAGTTAACACAACGGTGTTGGACTCATCCCCCATTCGTCCGACCCATACTCGTTCCTGGACGGACGAAGTGAGTTTGAATGTTTGTTTTTTTTATTCCAACGGCTACATGGTTTTAAAAAAGAAATTTTTTTTTTAAACTTTTCGTTTTGATACTTTTGGTCCCTTAACGGTTTGAATTCAAAAATTAAGTTTCATTGACACTTTGGTCCCTAACGGCTCATTTTTGTTCTATATCTATTTATACACTATCATTTAACTATATTTCACACATTAAACTCACATATTACTCTATACTTATTCATAAAACATTTCCAAATCAACCATGTCAAACTTCAACAAACAACGAGCCGACGACTTCTTCAACGCGACTCTAAACTACGCACCCGCAAACTCAAGTTCGGCACCACAAATATCGAACAACTCACCGCCAACACCACAATATCCAACGTTTTCATCACCCGTGCCTCCAATCCAACCGATTATGCCATATCCGAATGACCCCGTTTTCATCAATTCATGCAAAGTTACTTCATAAGACTAGTCTTTAATATTGGATTGGTTTTAAGGGGATTAGTCCTTGGATGTTTTTTTTGTTGATTTTAGTGAGTTTATGTTTTCGGTTTGTAAGTTATATACTATGGATTATGTAGAAACGATGACAACTGAAAAAAGGCTTAGGGAAAAAAGTCAAAAACATGGATAAAGGGCATGAAGGTGGATAAAATGACAAAAATATCTCTACGTCACTTGCACATGTCCGGGTTAACGGTGAGGTTATAACGGCAGCCAAGAAAACCCCACTTTATGGATGAAAAAAGCTCAAAACTAATGATAAGGTTGAAAAATGTTTTTTTTTTCAATAATCCCAAGACGAAAAGATTCGACCGTGCACAATCGTTTATAGAGAGAAATCCTAGATATATAAATTAGAATGACAACGATAAGGGTTAGGGTTTCGAAGGAAAAAAACATATAAAGAAAAGAGTTTCAAGAGATCACAATCCTACAATCAATCGGTCGATCGATACTCGCAGGTGTTTGTTCGTTTAATTGTAAGTCTTCCGAAACCCCCTTTATATTATCGATTTATATATATATAGTAAAAAGATAAAATGAGAACCATGAAAATGTCGAGAACCATGAGAACTAATATTTCATTAATATGTGTAAGGATAGTATTGTAATTCTATAAATACAATTTAATTAATTATCAATTTAAATAGAAATCCCATGATTCTCTCATACGGTTACACATCGGTTAAATAGAAATCCCAAGATTCAACATATTTTATGTTTATTAATTATTAGGATCATATTATTTGGGTTACAAGTTTACAACTCCGAAGTGTCGAACTTTTGTTGGAGTATAGTATAATAATTTTAGATTGAAATTGTCTTTAAATTAAACTTTGGTATGTACATGCCACTACGAGTTTTTTAATTCTGAATACATGAATTTTATTTTAGATCAACATCATTTGAATTTCTTACAAGTGAGATAATCTAGAGTTTTTAAATTATTATTAGAGTAAACGGCCGAAATCGTCCTTGTGGTTTACCCTAATAATCAAGTTTCGTCCTTAACTATCTGAAATGACACTGGCAGTCCTTTTGGGGAGGATAAGGATCACATTCAGTCCTTTATGCAAACGGACGTTTTCTTCAATCCGTTAACTCCCATGTGTGCACATGAGGGTATTGTGTCATTTCACGAATAAAGGACCAGTCATGATAGTTTTTTTTCCTTTCATTCTTCTTCTACCACAAAAAAATTCATCATATTTCATAGATCTTAAAAAATATATATACAGATTATTTCAGATCTGGTATATATATGGATCTTGAAACAAAATCAACAACCATTAATAACTGAACAACTAATTATACCCCACCCATCATCATCATTCCATGTACATCTATGTCTATATTTATATGGAATAAAAAAATAACTTTCAATCCAATAACAAGAAAAAGTCACAGCGACACTATTATGTCGGCCAAATATCACTTTGTAATAATAACCCATCAATCAAACATATCAAGAATATGTGACGTAGCGGAAGAAAAAGGATATTATTTGAATTAATGAATGTGATTGTTGTTGTTGAATTGAATAACAGCAGAAGAAGTAGAATTAGGTGGGGTACCCGTACAATAATACTACTCCTCGCCTCTTGTAAACCATGAAGACACGAAGAAAGGGCTTTTTTCCAGTTTTTTTCCGGTGGCTTTTTTTCTCGGAGGAAGAAGAAGACAAATAAGAAGAAGAGAAAGAGATGTCGGAAACACAACCATCGATTTTTTCCCGATGATGAACGGCGGCGGTGGTTTATTACATTCTGACGAGCCACCGGCCGCTTCTTCTGACTACCGCCTGCTAAATCCGACGAGCCATCACACCACCGATTAACCTTCCACAACACCGTTTTCCACTTCTTGTTTTCCATTTTCTTGA
>CM067167.1:30279080-30303269 GCA_034093135.1 Erigeron breviscapus
TATCATCTAGAGGCAAAAGCTATAAGAATAAACATGAACAACTGGATGGCCAGACTTTCACTTTCCAGTGTTCATGATGCCCAATCTGTTATTGGGAGATTAAACACATTTTTTCTCTCATGCCCACTATATAGTGCGTTGACATTAAATCCAGGGAGGATCACGATTACCTCTGTGAATTCTGGTACACTGCACATTATGATGATGAAACTTCATCAATTACTCTCTGAAGCAAGGTACCAGATCCTTGGGTTTCACTGCTAGTCTACTCAGGTATGTTCTTCAATTGAATTATTTTGAACAGAATGAGTTGCCCATCGAACTTCCTTCTGGTATCATTACAAGGGAAGTGTGCAGACTGATGGGGCACACAGATATAATGGATGAGCATGGCCAGCTATCCAGGAAAGGGAACTATCTACATGAGCAAACTATCAGACTCATGGAGATACTTCTTCACCCACATTGTTGAATGTCTGGGAGGCAGTTCTGGAGGGTTAGACCAGATAAATCAAACCCATCTCCAGATTGCCTACTGCCTCTGGTTTGGACTTAGAGTGGATTTTGCTCAGATTCTTTTGATGATCTGGTAGAGCGTCTTAGAGTGAAAGGTAGAAAAGCCTTTGTTCCTTATTTCCGTTTTCTTTCACTCATATTTAAAAGAGCTCTTGGAGACCAGTATGATTTTGAAACTACTCACTTTTCTGTGAGTGAGTATATGAGGGATCTGACCAACCTCAGATCTCCACTGAATGAGGTAGATATTCCTCAGTCCATGCTCTCCTTTCAAAGAGAAGAAGCTGAAGTGGCTCCAGGTAGAGGTCAAGTTGGTGAAAGACCCTCTGGTGACCAAGATGTACAGATAATAGAAGCTGTACAACCCATTAGACAAGTTGCTCCTGAAGGTCAAGGACCAGAAATTATTGAACCTTCCAGACGACCTAGAACAAACAGGCGTCTGATGAGAGCTGGAGTTCAGGTGAATCCTGAAAGACATCCTGGTGGTGATGTAATGAATTTGGATGGGTCTCCGATTTTTGAACCTGAAGAGAATGTAGAGGTTGTTGGGCAGGTGACTAATGAACAGATAGAAAATGCGGCCCAGATTATTGAGCAGGTTGTTGAGCAAGTCGAACAAGATGTTCAGACTGATGAACATGTATCTGGTGAGCAAGAGGCTCAAATTGACTTGAATGTAGAGGCTGGTGAACAAGTTCATGAACAGGCTGGTGATCAGACAGTTGGGATGGCTCCAAATTGGGATGATGTAGATTCCCCAATGTCTGAAGGTTTTGATGTAAACATGAATTTCCTGGGTGATGAAGAAGAAAATATTGACACATCTGCTATTGCTTCCGTCACCCAACCAATTATATCTGCTGAAATGCCACCACCACCACCAGAATCAAATGAACCACCTCCACCAGAATCAAACATGCCACCACCACCACCACCACCACCTTCAATTCCAAGAAATACTCAATACTTCACTCCTGCAACCACTCAAACTTCACAATCTCAACCTCCACCACTTCAAACTCCAGTCAACGTAACTGAACCTTGTGCGCTGGACTCAACAGTTGTAACATCTGAAGCTGCAACTGAAGAGGACTGGGCACAAGTACCTCTTATGACCAGATTGTCTTCCAATCTTGAACCTCCCAGTGGTCTCTCCACTTCATTTTCTGCCGAGGTCCAAGGCCTTTTAAGTAAGGTGGCGGACCTGGAGAGATCACTCCAGACTTCATCGCAGGTTATTTCAGACTTTAAATCTTTATTATCAAATAACCTTGCATCTGAGATGAATGTGTTTGCTGGGAATGAGAAGCTTGTTTATGAGAAGCTTGATGAACTGGTACTGGCCACAAACAACAGTACTGAAAATTTCAAAGTGGCAGTCCAGGGATTGGAGACAAGGCTGGTGAACTCTGTTCAGACTGCAGTGAAAGGTGAACTTGTTCAACCACTGGCAGGTCTGAATGAAGAGGTTCAGAAGTTGGTTACCAGGATAAGTTCTCTGGAGAGTAGATCCACACTTGATCAGGATGCAGTTGTAAGTACGATTAGTGATGAATGTACAAAGAAGTTCAGAATCAGTATGCTGAAAGAATTATCTGAAGAAATTTCTGAGACTGTTCTTCGAACTCTTCAAGATGGGCTGTTACCCCAAGTGGAGAGGTTGATGGAAGAAAAATTGCCAAAGCACTTGCCTAAAGAAGTTGAAACTGTTAAAAAGGAAGTGCAGGCACTTAAGAAAGTTGTGACTGATACAACTCCGGTGGCAGGAAGAACCTTTGGTGCACTGGATAGACATATGCTAGAACAATTATGGAATGATCTCAAGTCCAGAACTGGTGATCATTCCAAGGGAGAAAAGTCGTCTGGTGACCAAAAACAAGTGACACTGAAGCATTTGGAACAAAGAGCATTTGGCACTGAAGCCACTATGCTGTCTGAAGAAGCTGCTGGTACTGAAGCCAGTGAGCCCCAGTTTGAGTCTTTCCCAGATATACCAACTACACTGAAGTCTGTTAAAGGAAAAGCACAATTGGTATCTGGTAAAGAAGAACAAACTGCTGAAGAATCATCAGAGTATCCTACTGCTGATGATGAAACCTCCAAGAAGCTAGAACAAGAATGCATAATGATAGAGATCTTTAAGAGAAATCAAGAAGATGAACTGCTGGCCCATCAAAGGGAGATGGCAATTATGGGGACTCTGGACTCTTACAATGCTGGCAGGTTAGGCATAAATATTGATGTGTATAAAAAGATGAAGGAAGACCTAGAGTTCATCAATGTCTGAATGCATTGAATGATGTTCATGTACGCTCCTTTTACGCCGAAGAAGAACAGGTTTATGATTCTATAATTTATGGCGTTAGTGTACCAGAACTCATCAGGCAGAGGAAGGAGGAACTGGTGATGCTCCAGAGGAAGATAAGAAAGAATGCTAGTGCTCTGGAGTTAGAGTACAGAAAGAAACTGACTGGCTTACCAAAACTGACTGCCAAACAGATCAAAGCTATTAAAGATGCTGATGTAAGCAGATTCATTCCCCTGGACACTTCTCTGAAAATTAATCGTCAACAACTCCAGTCTGCTGTTAAGCAAAAGAGAGTGTCAAAGGAAACTGAAGCATTGATCCAGACAGCCAAATTGAAAGACAAGTATAATGAAATGTTAAATTTCAGGGCTGATGCTAGACGGATCACTGGTGCAGAAATCAAGCTTGCTGGTAATCATGAAGATATGTCCAAGTTTGAAGTAAAGTTGACCAGGGAAGGTAACTTTACTGATGAAAGAAAGAGTACTTCAGTCCAAGTGTTTGGATGGAGTGAACTGAAAGAGATTGCTTTAACGTTCAGGGGGAAGACAAATGTGTCGACTGATGTTAAAGCATTTCTGAAGAGAATTGAGAAGGTATGGAGAAGAAAGCAACAGATGGAAGTTGCAATGGGCATGAAATCGCCAGAATCAGTACCATCTTCTCCATCACCAAAAAGAAATGCTTCTGAAGATGCTCTAGGACAGATATCGAAGAGAAGGGCCTGACTCTTATCATTTACTTATTGTAATTTATTGTTTAAAGAAAATTGTAACTATTTATCAGTTGATGTATGTAATATTAGTTGCAATTTTTGATTCATAAAAGTAAATGATCAGATTTATTCTAAGTTAGAACTTAAAAGATGAAACTGAAAACACTCATGATCTATAAAGTGTTTTCCAGTAACTTAGATTTTTTTAGACTAAAATCAAAACTTGTGTTTTTCAAGCATACAAAATTGTATAGATTAAGCTTGAAAACACTTGCATTATTTCTAAACAAATAGGGGGAATTTGTTAGGTCCAGATTTACTGGACTCACTCCAGACTCGACTACTGGAGCTTACTGAAGATCTGTCCAGAAACGTGTTCTACTGGACCTACTCCAGACTTGGAATCTGGAGTCCCTCTGAAGATTTGTCCAGAAATAATGGAAGACCAGTGAGCAAATACTTGTATAGAAATCTGGAGTATTCTCCAGATTAGCTCACTGGACTTCACCCAGTCCAGATCTACTCTACTGAAGACGTTCTCACTGAAGTCAAAGACTGAAGTCAGAATAAAGAAGACTGACAAATGGCAAGCCGAGGCTCGGAATATCACGGAAATCATATAGCACAAGGTGGAATTACAATAGAACAAGAACTAAATGCAAATAACGATTCAGTGAATCCATTACAAAGACGAAACAAGTACCAAAATACAAAAGGAGCAATAACCATCAAGGTTACAAAGGAGCATTCAAAAGATGGCAATTAATCCTAAGTATAATGCAAAAGAGAAGGTCTATGAATCCTTGATTCATCAAGTCCAATGCCCGGGTTAAACAGCAAGCAAGCAAGCAAGCAACTATACTCCACGCCCAGGATTAACCTGATTACCTGAAAAGTGTACTAAGCATAGTCAACACAAGGTTGGTGAGTTCATAGTAATGGTCCACAAGGAACCATAAACAATAATCATAATGTACAAGTAGAGGCTAGACGTGACTTACAGTGAGCCTCTAAGTAACACAACAATATCCATCAACAAAATTTCATAGGTAAATGCGTGTAATGAATGCTCAATGATATGAATATCAAATGCAAGTACTAAAAGCATAAATAAGTCAACATGCCTATCATATGCGTGAACGCCAGTCACCAATGCAACGATACCCTTCTGTCATCACAATGAACAAGAATGTATCTCAAAATCATCGAGATATATATGTCTATATACTCGGAGTCAGGCACTACATCCAAAATGGGTGCATACATCTATGCACCAGGATGTCGGCAATCCCCTGCCGAGGGTTATCAATAATGTATGCAATGCTTACAATCAAATGTAAATGCATCAGTCATGAACCAACAATCAATATATGATGAACTTGAACCAACAATCAATAATCGTAAGTTATAAGCCACTAATCAACATTCAACGAACGTGAACCAACAATCAATAATCACCGATCATAAATCAAATTTCAATCTAAACCAACTATACGTACATACACTTAAGAGGATTCTACTTCCTTCGAGTCCCAGATGCTTATATATAGGGTCACCCGCAGCCTTCCCACCACATCTAAAACCAATGAAGGCATAACCGACTTCCATGTATGTACGTCAATCCTAACATAAATGAAATACTTAACCAAAACATAAACCAAGTCAACCAAATGAAAAGAACCGTCACATCAATCCAACAATCAAGTCAAACAATCAATAAATCAATAAATGCAAGTAAACACGCCAGGTTCACACTTTTCAGCCCGAATCTCAAGCGAGTAGGGAGATACGAAACTCACCTCGATTGGTTAAGAAAGCTAAGATTGATATAAAGTCAAGTTATTATCGTACAATGTTCTCCTCGCGTCCAACACCTAAATATCGATCATATACATTCACATCAACATTCATAAACACATACGTAGTTATCAAGAAAACGGCAAAACCCTAAATAGGTTTCCAAAGTGTTTCTCGACGTTAAATGACTTCTAAGACTCTTAATCAATGTTAAATAAGTTAAGAAGTGATTTAGAACGATACACGAAGCGTTCATAGGGTTCTGGAAGTCAAACTAGGTCAAACAGGAAATTCAGCAACAAAGGGGGCGTAACCTACGCCCTAAACTGGCGTAGGTTACGGTGGTTCAAAACCACCAGGCGTAAGCTACGGTAAAAAGGGGCGTAAGGTACGGTGGTAAGAAAACAACTGGCGTAAGTTACGGTCAAACTGGGCGTAACCTACGGTCCTCTAGAAAGTTCACTTTTGGCGTCTGGAGTGGCGTAAACAGTGGGTTTTTGGGCGTAAGGTAAGACTTCGGCGTAAGCTACGCCCCAAAGGGCCGTAACTTACGCCCAAACAAAATACACCTAGCGTAAGCTACGCCCCAAGGGGGCGTAGGTTACGCCCCTTACTGGGCAACCCACGAACAGCAGCAGCAGTTTAGTGCAGAAACTAAACCCAAAAACCCCCAAATTCGACCCAAATCGATTACAACGACTTGTAACCCATTTTGAAGCATAACTAAACATCAATAACCATAAATACACATAACCCAACCCACACATTCGACCAAAACATCACAATCACTTCCAAATCACCCAAACCCTAATTTAAACCTAATTTGACCCAAAATTAGTTTTAAGCCGATTTATGACTTGCAAATGCTCAAGACGACTAGAAATGCATAAATAAACATAAGTAGGAGTAAATGGGATGAATTTGACTTACCAAAGTTTCTCCTTGAGCTTAAAACCGAAATTAGGTCAAAATGGATAAAATGCAAGAACTTGGCTTTTGATTCTCCAATATGAAGCAACGAGGTTGAGATGGTTATGATTCTTGTATGATGGCAGTTTCAAACACAATTTTGATGCAAGAAATGAAGAAGAAATGAGAAGAGATGGCCTTGCTTTTACTTGAGAGAAAAAGAGAAAGATAGGGAGATAGAGAGAAATGAGAGGATAAGGGGGAGATGGGTCACTAGTAGGCTCATGGGTCATGGACAACCCATGGGTCGACCCGTTTCCCCTTTAAGCCAAATTTACGATCGTTTACACAATCAAACGCCAAACAAACATATTAACGACCCGACTAACATACCACATAGTCATATAACCACAAATGGGCCCAATTATTTCATTCAACAAGATTGTTAGTCAAATTATACAAAAAGTCAACGGGTCAAAATTCACGGATGTTACATTATCCCCCCGTTGAAAGAATTTCGTCCCGAAATTCAACAAAACACTAATTACCAAATAAATGCGGATACTTAGTTTTCATGTGATCCTCTCGCTCCCAAGTGAATTCGGCTCCACGTCTAGCATTCCATCTAACCTTAACAATCGTGTAGCGTTTGTTCTGAGTTTCTTTTCTTGACGATCCAAGATCTCCACCGGCTCTTCAACAAAGTTCAAATTCGAATCAACCCTAATTTCGTCCATAGGTACATGATGTGTAGGATCCGCCAAACACTTGCGCAAATTACAAATATGAAACACATCATGCACACCGTTAAGCTCTTGAGGCAATTCTAGCCGATAAGCAACCTTCCCAACCCGTTCAAGAATCTTGAAAGGGCCAATATACCTTGGTGCAAGTTTTCCCCGTTTCACAAAACGTACGACGCCCTTCCAAGGTGACACTTTCAAAAGTACAAAATCACCAACTTCAAACTCCAACGGTCTCCGCCTCACATCGGCATACTTCTTTT
This sequence comes from Erigeron breviscapus, assembly GCA_034093135.1. Lineage (NCBI taxonomy): Eukaryota > Viridiplantae > Streptophyta > Magnoliopsida > Asterales > Asteraceae > Erigeron > Erigeron breviscapus. Next base: position 30,286,335 of record CM067167.1, read on the forward strand.
GACGCTCACGGGCCAATTGCAACTTCTCCTTAATTTGAGATATTACTTTAGTCGTTTCAATCACAATTTCTGGCCCGATAAGTTGACTCTCTCCAATTTCCGCCCAAGCTAGAGGAGAACGACATATCCTACCATATAATGCTTTAAAGGGTGCCATTTGAATGGTAGCGTGATAACTATTGTTGTATGAAAACTCGACTAGCGGCAAATGGTCCTCCCAACTTCCACCAAAATCAATCGCACATGCCCTCAACATGTCTTCAAGTGTTTGAATGGTTCTCTCGGTTTGTCCATCCGTTTGAGGATGAAACGCCGTGCTCATGTTGAGTCGAGTACCCATGGCTTTTTGAAAGGCTTCCCAAAATTTTGATTTAAAACGGGCATCTCTATCCGAAATGATAGAAATCGGCACTCCATGCTTAGATATTATTTCCTTGATGTACAATCGAACCAAAGTGTCAAATTTATCGGTCTCACGAATGGCTAAAAAGTGAGCCGACTTCGTTAACCGATCTACTATCACCCAAATCGTGTCACGACCGCTTCTCGTCTTCGGTAGTTTAGTAATGAAGTCCATTGAAATATGCTCCCACTTCCATTCGGGCATTACCGGTTGCACCAACAAACCGGGTGGCTTCTTGTGATCGGCCTTAACTTGTAAGCAAGTAAGACACTCACTCACATACTTAGCCACATCACGCTTCATGCCGGCCACCAATACAAGTCTTTCAAATCAAAGTACATCTTATCCGACCCGGGATGGACCGAATAAGGCGATTGATGAGCTTCATTCAATATAAGCGTTCTTAAGTCGCCGAAAATAGGAACCCAAAGTCTTTCAACCATGTATAGTCCATTATCATTCTTTCGGTCGAATTGTTGTTCCATGCCATCTAGGTTTTCGTCTCCAAAGTTTTCCGGTAGGGTGGCTTGAATTTGGGCTTCAATAATCCGATCACGAATATTTGGCCCTACCGTGAAGGCTCATAGCTCTAGCCTGTCTTGGTTTCACTCTCTCCTTTCGGCTCAAGGCATCGGCTACTACATTTGCCTTGCCCGGGTGATAACGGATGTCACAATCATAATCACTAAATAGTTCTAACCAACGCCTTTGCCTCATATTCAAATCACTTTGGTTGAAGATGTGTTGGAGACTTTTGTGATCGGTATAAATCACACATTTGGTGCCATAGAGATAATGCCTCCAACACTTCAAAGCAAACACAACCGCTCCCAATTCCAAATCATGTGTCGGGTAGTTCTTCTCATGCACCTTCAATTGACGAGAGGCATAAGCAATGACTTTACCCCTTTGCATGAGAACACAACCCAACCCTTGCCCCGAAGCATCACAATAAACAACAAAATCTTCGATTCCATCCGGTAGCGTCAAAATAGAGCGTCACATAACATATCCTTAAGAGTTTGGAAGGCATTTTCTTGTTTTTCGCCCCATTCAAAGTTTCTATCTTTTTGAGTCAAGAGGGTGAGTGGTTGTGCAATACGGGAGAAGTTTTCAATGAATCTTCTATAGTAACCCGCCAATCCAAGGAATTGGCGGATCTCGGATGGCGTTTCGGGTCTTCTCCAATTCTTGACCGCTTCAATCTTGCTTGGGTCCACATGAATACCATCCTTGCTCACCACGTGACCAAGAAAGTGAACCTCTTCCAACCAAAACTCACACTTGGAGAACTTAGCATACAATTTCTCTTTCCTTAGTAGTTCAAGCACTTCACGCAAGTACTCAACATGCTCCTCCTTCGTCTTCGAGTATACAAGTATGTCATCAATGAACACAATGACAGACTTGTCTAAGTATGGTTGACACACCCGGTTTATCAAGTCCATGAACACCGCCGGTGCATTAGTCAACCCAAAGGGCATTACGGTGAATTCAAAGTGACCATACCTTGTGCGAAAAGCCGTTTTGGGGATGTCATCTTCATGTACCCGGAGTTGATGATAACCCGAGCGAAGATCGATTTTTGAAAAGTGCTTAGCACCTTGAAGTTGATCAAATAAGTCATCGATTCTAGGGAGGGGATACCGGTTCTTCACTGTGAGCTTGTTTAATTCCCGGTAGTCGATACACATTCTGAAGGACCCATCTTTCTTTTTGACAAAGAGAACAGGAGCACCCCAAGGAGATTAACTAGGGCGAATGAAACCCTTCTCTTGGAGTTCCTTGAGTTGAGTTTGTAGCTCTTGCATTTCGGTTAGTGCTAGTCTATAAGGAGCTTTTGCTACGGGCGCGGCTTCGGGGATAAGATTAATACGAAAGTCTAGTTCACGAGTTGGAGGTAACCCCGGCAAGTCATCCGGAAAAATATCGGGAAATTCACAAACAATAGGAACGGTCTTCAATTCTACCCTTGTGACGGTAGCACTAAAGACCTTAGAATTAGAGGAATCAGAGATTTCACCTTGAACCCTAAGAATTCTACCGTTAGTCAAAGGTATCTTAACAACTCTCTCACCACAATCAATGGTTGCATTCACCGCCGTCAACCAATCCATACCCACTATAATATCAAAACTACCAATATCCAAAGGCATAAGGTCTATGAAGAAATCGACATCTTCCAAAGTCAAGACACAATCGCGAAGTATTTGACTAATTTTAGTTAGTGACCCGTTTACCATTTCAATGTCAAGCACATAGTTTAGAGCACAAGGATGTACATCAATCAAAGGAACAAAATTAGAAGACACGAGGCTATAATCAGCCCCGGAATCAAATAGGACGGTGGCATAGTGACCATTAAGGAGAAAGGTACCTGCTACTACGTTGGGATCGTTGCGGGCTTCATTTACATTGGCCGCAAAGGCTCGGCCGCGTGGTTGCACTTGATGGCCCTGTTGGCCCCGGTTTTGGTTTGGCCCGACCATTTGGAGTTGATTGGGGTGAACGGCTACTTGAACTTGTTGTCCCACCCATCGAGGACAATTATTACGGTAGTGGTCACGGCTACCACATTCAAAACATTCGCCTCTTCTTTGGTTACCTTGAGGAGGAACGGCCCGAACGGGAGCCACATTCATTGGACCCGCCCTTGGAGCTCTACAATTTCTAGCTTCGTGCCCGAGTTGATTGCAATTAAAGCATGCTCCACATTGGTTATTGGCGGGATGATGCCTGTTACATCTCCCACAGAAAGGATGAGGCCCAAAATAAGCCTTCTTAGCCGGTTCCACTGCCGCCATCACCCTACCCCTATTAGCATTTCTAGGGTCAAACTTTCCCATCTTCTTTACCCCACTCGACTCTCCCACTTCTTTCCTCTTGTTCGTTGAGGACTTGCTCAAAACACCACTCCTCAACAAATCTTCAGTCACACTCCCGGCTTGGTTAACCGCATTAGCCAAAGAAGTAGGCATGTTAGAGTTTACATATGATCGGACTTGAGGATTCAAGCCCAATACGAACTTCTGGATGGCCTGAGGCTCGGTACCTACCAAGTAAAATGAGGGTAGACAACTCTTGAAATCGTCTAACATAGCCCTTGTAATCGGCTCCCTCCATGTTGAGATTAGCAAACTCGATGGTCAAGTTTTGTAGTTCATACGGAGGACAAAACTTTGCTTTCACTTTGTTCTTGAAGTCAATCCACTCCAAATTATAAGTCCGTCCCAATGTTATTTCTTGGTTCCACCAACTCAAGGCATCATGTCTAAACATGCCGGATGCGTAGGAAATCCGGTCATCATAGGTGCAATGACTCCTTTCGATCACCGCCTCTATCGCCTCAAACCATCTTATACATTCCGTGGGACCCCCTTTCCCATCGAACTCCGGTGCCCCACAACTTTTAAAGTCTTTAAATACACACCCTTGACGGTATCCTCCCTGTTGATTATACATGGGCATACCATTTCCAATTCCCACCGGTCCCTCTTCTTCATTTTCTTCGGCATGAGGTTGGGCATTTTCATTATGTTCATTTTCTGGAGCTTCGTTGTTTTGAGCCACGTTATTTTGCCCAAGATTTGCCGTGACTTGAGCAATAATGGTTGGCATGATATTGGCGATCGTTTGAGCAATCACCTCGGCCATGTTTGGCTCAGGGACCTCACCACGACCCCTTCCTTGGCCCCTACCATGACCTCTGCCACGGCCCCTACCACGGCCTCTACCTCCTTGTACCTCCGGTTGAGGTTCTTCCTCTTCAGCCCTATAGTTCGTTCCGGTTCTCCTGGGTCTCGCCATTTCTATAAAACAAGTGACACGTTGACCCGAGAGTTAGTCTCAAATGCTCACATGTTAGTCACACAAGTAGTCGATGCTCTCATACCGATACTACATACACATTTCATAACATTATGCTAAGGCAAAAGTGTTAGCATCATAAGGGATTTTTACATATCATAACATCAAGTAATCATGCTCATTACATCATGCAATCAAACAACTAACACGAATGATTCAAAGTATAATCCGAATTCGATATGCTCTCTAGTTATTGACCGGGTATGTATACAAGGTGTACCAACGGCTAACCTTCTACCTAATCAACTTCCATTAAGCATATCGGTTCCTTATTATACTTTAAGCCACACGTGCGCAATCCACGATGTCATGAACTTGCTATAATATCGGGTAACCATAAAAGAGTTGATCGGGTTCTTTTAGGGTTGCCACAATATTATACTAAGTTAATGGCATCCATCATTTTGCCCTAAATCATCACATTAGTTCCAACAATTAACAACAACCACCCATATTAACCATAATCTACAATCATCACCTTGAATTCAAGCTAACACACAAGTGGTCTTAACTACGAACTCACACGGGGATTCACAAAATTCACATTGCACACAAATTTCCTAACCATGCATGCTATATGAAGAGTTTTAACTTAAGCCGTAGTCTAGGTCAAACCGCCTAATTCTCTACGACCACGCATGGGCCACCATTCTGTAACACCCCAAGCCGAGGCTCGGAATATCACGGAAATCATATAGCACAAGGTGGAATTACAATAGAATAAGAACTAAATGCAAATAACGATTCAGTGAATCCATTACAAAGACGAAACAAGTACCAAAATACAAAAGGAGCAATAACCATCAAGGTTACAAAGGAGCATTCAAAAGATGGCAATTAATCCTAAGTATAATGCAAAAGAGAAGGTCTATGAATCCTTGATTCATCAAGTCCAATGCCCGGGTTAAACAGCAAGCAAGCAAGCAAGCAACTATACTCCACGCCCAGGATTAACCTGATTACCTGAAAAGTGTACTAAGCATAGTCAACACAAGGTTGGTGAGTTCGTAGTAATGGTCCACAAGGAACCATAAACAATAATCATAGTGTACAAGTAGAGGCTAGACGTGACTTACAGTGAGCCTCTAAGTAACACAACAATATCCAATCAACAAAATTTCATAAGTACGTAAATGCGTGTAATGAATGCTCAATGATATGAATATCAAATGCAAGTACTAAAAGCATAAATAAGTCAACATGCCTATCTTATGCGTGAACGCCAGTCACCAATGCAACGATACCCTTCTGTCATCACAATGAACAAGGCTGTATCTCAAAATCATCGAGATATATATGTCTATATACTCGGAGTCAGGTACTACATCCAAAATGGGTGCATACATCTATGCACCAGGATGTTGGCAATCCCCTGCCGAGGGTTATCAATAATGTATGCAATGCTTACAATCAAATGTAAATGCATCAGTCATGAACCAACAATCAATATACGATGAACTTGAACCAACAATCAATAATTGTAAGTTATAAGCCACTAATCAACATTCAACGAACGTGAACCAACAATCAATATACGATGAACTTGAACCAACAATCAATATACGATGAACTTGAACCAACAATCAATATACGATGAACTTGAACCAACAATCAATATACGATGAACTTGAACCAACAATCAATATACGATGAACTTGAACCAACAATCAATATACGATGAACTTGAACCAACAATCAATATACGATGAACTTGAACCAACAATCAATATACGATGAACTTGAACCAACAATCAATATACGATGAACTTGAACCAACAATCAATATACGATGAACTTGAACCAACAATCAATATACGATGAACTTGAACCAACAATCAATATACGATGAACTTGAACCAACAATCAATAACGATGAACTTCAATCCAACAATCAAGTCAAACAATCAATAAATCAATAAATGCAAGTAAACACGCCAGGTTCACACTTTTCAGCCCGAATCTCAAGTGAGTAGGGAGATACGAAACTCACCTCGATTGGTTAAGAAAGCTAAGATTGATATAAAGTCACGTTATTATCGTACAATGTTCTCCTCGCGTCCAACACCTAAATATCGATCATATACATTCACATCAACATTCATAAACACATACGTAGTTATCAAGAAAACGGCAAAACCCTAAATAGGTTTCCAAAGTGTTTCTCGACGTTAAATGACTTCTAAGACTCTTAATCAATGTTAAATAAGTTAAGAAGTGATTTAGAACGATACACGAAGCGTTCATAGGGTTCTGGAAGTCAAACTAGGTCAAACAGGAAATTCAGCAACAAAGGGGGCGTAACCTACGCCCTAAACTGGCGTAGGTTACGGTGGTTCAAAACCACCAGGCGTAAGCTACGGTAAAAAGGGGCGTAAGACGGTAAAAAGGGGCGTAAGGTACGGTGGTCAGAAAACAACTGGCATAAGTTACGGTCAAACTGGGCGTAACCTACGGTCCTCTAGAAAGTTCACTTTTGGCGTCTGGAGTGGCGTAAACAGTGGGTTTTTGGGCGTAAGGTAAGACTTCGGCGTAAGCTACGCCCCAAAGGGCCGTAACTTATGCCCAAACAAAATACACCTAGCGTAAGCTACGCCCCAAAGGGCCGTAACTTATGCCCAAACAAAATACACCTAGCGTAAGCTACGCCCCAAGGGGGCGTAGGTTACGCCCCTTACTGGGCAACCCACGAACAGCAGCAGCAGTTTAGTGCAGAAACTAAACCCAAAAACCCCCAAATTCGACCCAAATCGATTTACAACAACTTGTAACCCATTTTGAAGCATAACTAAACATCAATAACCATAAATACACATAACCCAACCCACAAATTCGACCAAAACATCACAATCACTTCCAAATCACCCAAACCCTAATTTAAACCTAATTTGACCCAAAATTAGTTTTAAGCCGATTTATGACTTGCAAATGCTCAAGACGACTAGAAATGCATAAATAAACATAAGTAGGAGTAAATGGGATGAATTTGACTTACCAAAGTTTCTCCTTGAGCTTAAAACCCGAAATTAGGTCAAAATGGATAAAATGCAAGAACTTGGCTTTTGATTCTCCAATATGAAGCAACGAGGTTGAGATGGTTATGATTCTTGTATGATGGCAGTTTCAAACACAATTTTGATGCAAGAAATGAAGAAGAAATGAGAAGAGATGGCCTTGCTTTTACTTGAGAGAAAAAGAGAAAGATAGGGAGATAGAGAGAAATGAGAGGATAAGGGGGAGATGGGTCACTAGTAGGCTCATGGGTCATGACAACCCATGGGTCGACCCGTTTCCCCTTTAAGCCAAATTTACGATCGTTTACACAATCAAACGCCAAACAAACATATTAACGACCCGACTAACATACCACATAGTCATATAACCACAAATGGGCCCAATTATTTCATTCAACAAGATTGTTAGTCAAATTATACAAAAAGTCAACGGGTCAAAATTCACGGATGTTACACAAATGGCGGAGTCCACTGGAAGTCTTACCAGATCTGTACACTGGAGGATTGTCAGTGTTCTAGACCTTACAAGTCTGAACACTGATATCGAGGAATTGACTTTTGCCTTTACATACTTTCCAAAGAACAATCCACTTGTTCTTTACCAAAGTTTATGCGTGTAAAGGTGGTTGGTTAAAAGAATAAAATCATATCGATATGACTTTATCCTTGTACCATTAACCAATGCATTTAATGTTCTTGTCGGATCATTAAATGCATGCAACCATATTTGTACGACACAAAATTCACTTGTTGCCTATAAATACAAAGTCATTTCTTTGAGAAAAATACTTTTAAGCATACATTTTGCATTAGAGTGAATTTGTTTAAATACTCTCGATCTTAAACTGGGATACTTCACAACTTTAAGTATCTCGATCCAAAAGAGTTATTTGACAAATATAGATCATTTGTAATTCATAGGTTGTTAGGATACATACTTATTTGTATTATCTTGATTCCGCACAACCTTGTATTTTATTTAACATCATAAATAAAATACACCATTGAAAAATACATAATGTTCCACTTTACTTGTTTATTGCTTTAAGTCTTGTATTACTTTGTTTATATATTCTTGCATTTATTTACAAGTAATACTAGTCCATTCTAGTGATTATTAGACTTGTCGTATTTTACACTTCTAGGTTAACCATCGTATTTCAGGGACTCACATAATACCTAAAACTGACTTCACCAATCAGCCTGCCACTTTTTCTTGTCATCCTATTCGAGCAAGTTGAATTCGATCAGGTTAAAAGTTTAACATTTTTCGTGTGATTTTTGGTTTTTATATTATATCAGTTAAAAATATACCTCTAACTGTCTTCACCAATCAGCCTGACATTGTCTCTTGTCATCCTATTCGATTTAATTTAATTCGATCAGCTTGGACACCTATGAGTTATATAATTTTTCGAAAATATATCTAGGATTGTTAAACAATTCGAACATAATATTCGAAAATATTATATAATTAAAATTTGAAATCTATGCACGTAAATCTTGAAATATTCTTTTCATTTAAAATTATCTCAGTGAATCTTCAAAGATCTTTTCTGATTTTTTTATTATACTGGTAAATCTTATACTGTAACATAATTTAAAATTTGAAATCTATGCACGTAAATCTTGAAATATTCTTTTCATTTAAAATTATCTCAGTGAATCTTCAAAGATCTTTTCTGATTTTTTTATTATACTGGTAAATCTTATACTGTAACATAATTTAAAATTTGAATTCGAAAATTAAAATTGAAAGAAGTTTTTGAAATTTAAATTGTGTCCGCAAATCTACGATTTTCAAAAATTTAAAAAACTTTGCCAAACTATAACAACCAATTTCTAGCCGACATGGAATATAATACCTAAAACTGACTTCACCAATCAGCCTGCCACTTTTTCTTGTCATCCTATTCGAGCAAGTTGAATTCGATCAGGTTAAAAGTTTAACATTTTTCGTGTGATTTTTGGTTTTTATATTATATCAGTTAAAAATATACCTCTAACTGTCTTCACCAATCAGCCTGACATTGTCTCTTGTCATCCTATTCGATTTAATTTAATTCGATCAGCTTGGACACCTATGAGTTATATAATTTTTCGAAAATATATCTAGGATTGTTAAACAATTCGAACATAATATTCGAAAATATTATATAATTAAAATTTGAAATCTATGCACGTAAATCTTGAAATATTCTTTTCATTTAAAATTATCTCAGTGAATCTTCAAAGATCTTTTCTGATTTTTTTATTATACTGGTAAATCTTATACTGTAACATAATTTAAAATTTGAATTCGAAAATTAAAATTGAAAGAAGTTTTTGAAATTTAAATTGTGTCCGCAAATCTACGATTTTCAAAAATTTAAAAAACTTTGCCAAACTATAACAACCAATTTCTAGCCGACATGTGTCCAGTGGTTTTGATTTTTTAATCTCCAACAAATAGAAATAGTCGCAATACGCAATTTATGTCTTCTATTTAATAATGTGTTGTTTTTTATTTTCCTGTTTTTAAATATAACTGTATTGTTGTTATTTTTATCTTTTTATGTAATTTTTAACGGTTTAATTTTACGATTTAGTGAATTTAAAATTATTTATGGTCCTATGCATGTTTTTTTTTGTCGATTGGCTTTTACTAATTACCTTAAGTGGGGTTCCTAACTTCCTATACAGGGTTCAAAAACTCTATAAAAAATTGTTTTTTCTTATTACAAACATTTATCTGCTTTATATTATCCCATTTAGGGTTTCAATGTCAAATTCGGAGTGACTTTGTTTTGTCGGTTGGCTGTTACTAATTAGCTTAAGTGGGGTTCTTATATAGGGTATACAAACCTTATAAAACCGAATTTTGTCGTATGTTATTTTTGTCGATTGGTTGTTACTAATTAGCTTAAGTGGGGTTCTTATATAGGGTATACAAACCTTATAAAACCGAATTTTGTCGTATGTTATTTTTGTCGATTGGTTGTTACTAATTAGCTTAAGTGGGGTTCTTATATAGGGTATACAAACCTTATAAAACCGAATTTTGTCGTATGTTATTTTTGTCGATTGGTTGTTACTAATTAGCTTAAGTGGGGTTCTTATATAGGGTATACAAACCTTATAAAACCGAATTTTGTCGTATGTTACTTTTGTCGATTGGTTGTTACTAATTAGCTTAAGTGGGGTTCTTATATAGGGTATACAAACCTTATAAAACCGAATTTTGTCGTATGTTACTTTTGTCGATTGGTTGTTACTAATTAGCTTAAGTGGGGTTCTATATAGGGTATACAAACCTTATAAAACCGAATTTTGTCGTATGTTACTTTTGTCTATTGCTTGTTACTAATTAGCTTAAGTGGGGTTCTTATATAGGGTATACAAACCTTATAAAACCGAATTTTGTCGTATGTTACTTTTGTCGATTGGTTGTTACTAATTAGCTTAAGTGGGGTTCTTATATAGGGTATACAAACCTTATAAAACCGAATTTTGTCGTACGTTACTTTTGGCGATTGGTTGTTACTAATTAGCTTAAGTGGGGTTCCTATATAGGGTATACAAACCTTATAAAACCGAATTTTGTCGTACGTTACTTTTGTCGATTGGTTGTTACTAATTAGCTTAAGTGGGGTTCCTATATAGGGTATACAAACCTTATAAAACCGAATTTTGTCGTACGTTACTTTTGGCGATTGGTTGTTACTAATTAGCTTAAGTGGGGTTCCTATATAGGGTATACAAACCTTATAAAACCGAATTTTGTCGTATGTTACTTTTGTCGATTGGTTGTTACTAATTAGCTTAAGTGGGGTTCTTATATAGGGTATACAAACCTTATAAAACCGAATTTTGTCGTACGTTACTTTTGGCGATTGGTTGTTACTAATTAGCTTAAGTGGGGTTCCTATATAGGGTATACAAACCTTATAAAACCGAATTTTGTCGTATGTTACTTTTGTCGATTGGTTGTTACTAATTAGCTTAAGTGGGGTTCCTATATAGGGTATACAAACCTTATAAAACCGAATTTTGTCGTACGTTACTTTTGGCGATTGGTTGTTACTAATTAGCTTAAATGGGGTTTGTATAGGGTTCATGTACATTCCTTATATCCTCTACAAAAATACTATTTGTAGAATAACATTTTTATTTACGTTTTATATTATCCTATTTTAAAACACTATGAAAAATTGTTTTATCGCTTGGCTTTTTCTAATTAGCTTAAAATCAAATTTCCTACATCGTCTACATAACATATGTAACATCCGTGAATTTTGACCCATTGACTTTATGTGTAATTTGACTAACAATCTTGTTTAATGAAATAAGTGGGTCGTTTGGTGAATTAAATGACAATGTGTGTTAGTCGAGTCGTTATTTAGTTTGTTGGCATTTAGTTGTGCAACCGATTGTTTTATGGCTTGTGGGAGAAACGGGTCGGCCCGTGGGTAGTCCATGACCCACCAGCCCCAATGACCCATTTCCCCCCCCCCCCTATCCCTTTCTCCCCCTCTCATTTCATTTCTATCTATCTATCTCTTTCTCTCTTTCTCTCAAAAGCAAAGCAAGACCATTTCAATCTTCTTCACCATTTCTTGCATCAAATTAGTGTTGGATCGATTTTAACATAGAAATCATAGTCACTTTCATCTCACTTTCGTCTTATCAAAGAATCAAAGCCAAGTTCTAGCATTTTTACCCAATTAGGTCAAATTTGGGTTTGAGCTCAAGGAGACGTTTTGGTAAGTTAAATTCATCCCATTTACTTTATTTATGCTTGTTCTTATGTTTCTAGTCGTTTTATGGGATTCCAAGACTTGAAAATGGTAAAAATGGAAATTAGGGTTAGGGTTAGGGTTTGAAGGATTTGTGGAGATTATGATGTTTTGGTCGAATTTGTGGGTTGGGTTATGTGTATTTATGGTCAATAATGTTTGATTATACTTCAAATTTGGTTAAAAGTCTTTACAAATCGTTTTGGTATGGTTTGGGTGGAAATTGGGGGTTTGGGTTCTTATTTTCTGCACTTGTTGCTGCTGGTGTGTTGCTGCCCAGTGGGGCGTAACCTACGCCCCTTAGGGCCGTAGGTTACGCCAGGTCTATTTTGCTTGGGCGTAGGTTACGCCAGTGAGGGCCGTAGCTTACGCCTATCCCTATCTTCAATTTTGACCTTACGCCAAAATATAACTGTTTACGCCAACTTCTACGCCAAAAATGACATTTCTAGAGGGCCGTAGGTTACGCCCATACTGACCGTACCTTACGCCCCGTCAAAACTTGCCCAGCGTAGCTTACGCCCCTTTCCTCCGTAGCTTACGCCTGTTGTAAAAATGCCACCGTACCTTACGCCCATACTGACCGTAAGTTACGGCCTTTGTAATTCTGAACTTTCCTTGTTTGACCTAGTTTGACTTTCTGGACCATTTTAAGCGCCGAGTCTTAATCTAATTCACTTCTTATCTTATATAACATTGATTAAGAGTCTTAGAAACCATTTAACGTCGGGAAACGCTTTGGAACCCTAATTAGGGTTTTGCCGTGTTTTCATTAGTTGCGTATATGTGTTTATGTATGTTGATGGTGATTGTATATGATCGATATTTAGGTGTTGGACGTGAAGTCACATGTATCGACAGTAACTTGACATTATATCAATTAGCTTTCATAACCAATCGAGGTGAGTTTCGTATCTCCCTACTCGCTTGAGATTCGGGCTGAAAAGTGTAAAACTGGTGTGTTTACTTACTTGTTGATTGATTTATTGATTGGTTGACTTGATTATTGGATTGATGTGACAGTTCGTTTCATTTGATTGATTTGGGTTATGTCTCCGTTAATTATTACATATATATATATTAGGATAGACGTACATACATGGAAGTCGGTTATGCCTTCATTGGGTTTTAGATGTGGTGGGAAGGCTGCGGGTGACCCTATATATAAGCATCTAGGACTTTAAGAAAGTAGAATCCTCTGAAGTATATGTACGTATAGTTGGTTTAATTTGTGAATAGTGGTTTATGATTGATGAATGTTGATAATAGGCTTATGGTTGATGAATGTTGATAGTTGGCTTATGTTTGAGGAATATTGATTGTTGGCACAGGTTCATCGTATATTGATTGATGGCATAGGTGCATCGTATATTGATTGTTGGTTTATGATTTATGCATTTACATTTGATTGTAAGCATTGCATACATCGTTGATGAGCCCTCGGCAGGGGATTGCCGACATCCTGGTGCCTAGATGTATGCACCCATTTTGGATGTAGAACGTGACCCCGAGTATATAGACATATATATCTCGATGATTTTAAGATACAGCCTTGTTTATTGTGATGACAGAAGGGTATCGTTGCATAAGTGACGGAGTTCACGCATAAGATAGGCATGTTGGCTTATTCATGCATTTGGCATTTACATTGATTCATATATCATTTGTGCATTCTCATTACACATTGCTAGTCTTGTGTAATCTTGTTGTTGGACGATATTGTGTTGCTTAGAGGCTCGCTGTAAGTCATGTCTAGCCTCTACTCGTATATTGTGATATTTGACGTTGGTTCCTTATGAACCATTACTACGAACTCACCAACCTTGTGTTGACTATGCTTAGTACACTTTTCAGGTAATCAGGGGAATCAAGATAGAGATATATGATTGTTGATTGCTTGAACCCGGACTATGGACTTTATGGATCAAGGATTCATTGGCCTCCCTTTTGCATTATACTTAGGATCGTTTGCCATCTTTGGATGTTATCTTGTTAACTTTGATGGTTATTTGCTCTTGGTGTATTTTGTTACTTGTTTCATTTAGTATTGGATTCACTGAATCTTTAATTGCATTTAGTCTTGTTCTATTGTAATTCCACCTTGCGCTATATGATTTCCGTGATATTCTGAGCCTTGGCTTGGGGTGTTACATATGAAGAAACAAAGTTATTCAAAAAATTTTAAACCTAAATTAAATTCTATTGGTCGTATGTTCGTTTTTTGGGCATGGTTTATTACCTCTATAAAACATTTTGTTTCAAATAATTTTATTTACTTTGATTATAATTAATGTAGTTAGGAAAGTTTCTTGCTGAATTCAATCCAACAATGGCGGTTTTCAGTGTGTGTTCTTGGTGTGTTTTGTGTGTGTTTTTAGAGAGAATTAAGTAAGTGTGTGTAAATCTGGAATTAAAGGTGTAATGATTATTACAAGGTTATGTGATGGTTTTTATCTCTAAGGTATGAGATGGCTATTTATAGTCTAACTACTCAACTATTCTAATTTTCACTATTAGCCCCTCAACCTTAGTGATCATTTATCTATGACTTAACAACAAGAAATTCCTCTATTCTAGATTACAATTTATCACTATTTTTGGATTTCTAACATTCTCCCCTTAGTGATATATTGTAATGAATGAAGTACGTGTTATACTTCTTGTAGGAATGAATTTGATGAGCCCGGTGGTGAAGACAATTGGAGTGTTGAAACAAGTCTTCAAAGCTTTCTCATTTGTCTTTGGAGAACTTGATTCGGTCTTGGTCTTGGTCTTGAAGTTAAATCATATGAAGATTCTCAATGTTCTTTTTGAACAGAGAATAATGAAAGCATGTTTGGCTTGAATCTTCGAGAATTGATGAATCATGAATCAGAGTTGTCTTTTGAAATGCAGAAGAGATGAATCTTGGTTTTGATTCATCAATCTTCGATTCTTGAGTGAAATTCAACTTTTCGATTCTCCAGTTTTAATCCTTGAATGAATCTCATCTTTTTGAAATGAAGTTTCATGAATATGAACTCTCCCCCTTGATGTATGCATTGGAGTTTCTTGATAAAATGTTGTTGTATGACTTGAAGATCTTGAATGAAGTGTGTTTGATGAAGACTCTTGTGAGGCTTTACTTCTTTGACTTGAATCTTCTACCAATCTTTCAACCTTTTTGAAGCTATGATCTTTGTCACATCAACTCGAACACTTTGGAGAGTTAGCAATTGAATGAAGTTTAGATGAAATTCTTATGAAGTAATCATGCTCCCCCTCAATCCATGAGTATACATCTTTTGGAGCATTTTTGAATTGTTGAAGTGTCTTGAGTGAAAATCTTTTCATCTTCGGTTTCATTCTTATCTCTAAAGTCAATTCAGATTCCCCTTACAATCAAAATCTTAATCAACTAAAGTCTAGTGAAAATCTGAAACTATTGACTCATCATGAACACTTTTCTCCCCCTATACACAAACTTTGATAAGCCTTTTCCCATTTGAAACACCCAAATACAAAAATTTCTCAACATAGACTCTCATTCCATTTCTATCACCAACTATGCCTTGGAAAAGAATAGAGAGAAGGTATCATTTGAAGACAATACCAAATTCATCTCCGAAGCAAAAGCTCAGTTGACAAAGACTATGAATCAATCATAATATTTTCTCCCCCTCATAATGACAAAATTGGGAATCAATGTCATTATGTACACATATGATTGACTAAATGTCACAAGGAATAATAAGACATGGAGAAATGTCAACCATCAAAACATCAACCCAAACTAGTAGCCCAACCCAAGAGATCCTATGGGTGACTAAAATGTAAGATTGAAGTTGTTGGGACAAACATTATATCATGGTGTTGGTGGTTTTCTGTGTTTGTGTGAAGAGAAATGAAACCGGATAAGAATGATCCGTTTGCATGTTCAAAAATCAAAAGGATTAATGAAATGACCGATATGAAATGTATAACATTTTTCGGATTTCCTATGTATCATTGAGATATGCACAAAACAAGTCTCTAAAATAGTTCGGTCTGCGGCTTTTCAACCACTAGATTGCTTCAAAGAATATAAATCATGGTTAACACTACCGAAGCATTTGATAACCACAATTTTATCCTTAAAGACTTTTAGGAAAAACCGAGGTCACTTAGACTTCTCGTTAGCTCAACAATCACATAAATGTAATTATGAGACCTACGTTCAACGTTGGAAAAGATGTTAGCATTGGTAGGATTTCCATTCGATCATCGTGGAATATCAATTAAGATATCACTACGAATGTTCCGGCTTTATCACAAAGATAAGCAGTAATATCACAAAGATATGACTCGAATGTGTTCTAAGAAGAATAAACGATGATCAATTTAATGATCAATCAAATTAGCTCTAGACACAACGTGATCAAATGAAGTCGGGGACTGGAGCAGAATGTCGCCCTTTTTCAATATCAACATCTTCCAAAAGAAGAGTCAATTAGAAGTGTGAAAATCTCCGTGAGAATAAAACAAGTATTTGTTAAGAAATACTTGAGTGGTTAGGAAAGATGTGCATTGCTTCACTGGGTCCATGAAGACTTCTTCAATATCGAGAAATCAACAAATGAAATCCGATAGGAACGTGTTTACCCGGCTTTTTGAGAATTTGGGGAAGGGTATCAATTCTTTTAACCCTTTTCTCGCAACATATCACCTTAACCTCTCACTTTTCGACTTTACTCCCTCCATTCTAGTTGCACGAAATCAACATCACTCAAAATACCCTCACTATCTAATGAAAGAAGTGAATACTCCGGGGTTAGAACTCATCGGCGATGATGAAATTCATGGAGTAAATTTTGAGAAATACCTATCGCTCATTGTGCAAACTAATCACCGAACTCCATTT
>CM067167.1:30304269-30338286 GCA_034093135.1 Erigeron breviscapus
TCCCAAAGAAGAAATATAAACGCAAATATATATTTATTTTAAGGGCAATGACACACCACATTCAAACGTTGTTACTCCATTTAAGACCAATTGTTTGTTTAATGTAGTATGTTTGCGGCTTTTTTACATGGTATGGCAAGTGGCAATGTACGGATACACCATCATGTTTATGTCACTCAAAAAAATAAGGAGGAAAAATTGTTGATAAAATAAACTCAAAAGTCAATAGAAAACAAAAGGAATCAACAAAAAGAATCAACAGAATATATGTAAAACAAATTAATATCAAAAATTTGCTAAAAAATATAACAAAATATTATAAAATTTTTTTTTAAAGAAAACAAAATGTTAAAAATCATACTATTACACAAAAAATAAAAAAATAAATGTTGAAAAAACCCCAAAAGTATAATCATTAAAAACAAACTTATTGAGGATATATTTACTAACTAGGTAGTTCAAGCCCCGCATTGCGGGGCCGCATTTATCGTTTTTTCGCGTTTTTGTTCTTTAAATGC
The DNA here is from genome assembly GCA_034093135.1 of Erigeron breviscapus. Classification (NCBI taxonomy): domain Eukaryota; kingdom Viridiplantae; phylum Streptophyta; class Magnoliopsida; order Asterales; family Asteraceae; genus Erigeron; species Erigeron breviscapus. Next base: position 30,304,788 of record CM067167.1, read on the forward strand.
AATACCACAAACACAACATCTTAAATATGTTTACTTCCATATTAATAATTTCGCGAAACATAATGTTTAAAAAAACTCCCAAAGAAGAAATATAAACGCAAATATATATTTATTTTAAGGGCAATGACACACCACATTCAAACGTTGTTACTCCATTTAAGACCAATTGTTTGTTTAATGTAGTATGTTTGCGGCTTTTTTACATGGTATGGCAAGTGGCAATGTACGGATACACCATCATGTTTATGTCACTCAAAAAAATAAGGAGGAAAAATTGTTGATAAAATAAACTCAAAAGTCAATAGAAAACAAAAGGAATCAACAAAAAGAATCAACAGAATATATGTAAAACAAATTAATATCAAAAATTTGCTAAAAAATATAACAAAATATTATAAATTTTTTTTTAAAGAAAACAAAATGTTTAAAAAAACTCCCAAAGAAGAAATATAAACGCAAATATATATTTATTTTAAGGGCAATGACACACCACATTCAAACGTTGTTACTCCATTTAAGACCAATTGTTTGTTTAATGTAGTATGTTTGCGGCTTTTTTACATGGTATGGCAAGTGGCAATGTACGGATACACCATCATGTTTATGTCACTCAAAAAAATAAGGAGGAAAAATTGTTGATAAAATAAACTCAAAAGTCAATAGAAAACAAAAGGAATCAACAAAAAGAATCAACAGAATATATGTAAAACAAATTAATATCAAAAATTTGCTAAAAAATATAACAAAATATTATAAATTTTTTTTAAAGAAAACAAAATGTTAAAAATCATACTATTACACAAAAAATAAAAAAATAAATGTTGAAAAAACCCCAAAAGTATAATCATTAAAAACAAACTTATTGAGGATATATTTACTAACTAGGTAGTTCAAGCCCCGCATTGCGGGGCCGCATTTATCGTTTTTTCGCGTTTTTGTTCTTTAAATGCAATACCACAAACACAACATCTTAAATATGTTTACTTCCATATTAATAATTTCGCGAAACATAATGTTTAAAAAAACTCCCAAAGAAGAAATATAAACGCAAATATATATTTATTTTAAGGGCAATGACACACCACATTCAAACGTTGTTACTCCATTTAAGACCAATTGTTTGTTTAATGTAGTATGTTTGCGGCTTTTTTACATGGTATGGCAAGTGGCAATGTACGGATACACCATCATGTTTATGTCACTCAAAAAAATAAGGAGGAAAAATTGTTGATAAAATAAACTCAAAAGTCAATAGAAAACAAAAGGAATCAACAAAAAGAATCAACAGAATATATGTAAAACAAATTAATATCAAAAATTTGCTAAAAAATATAACAAAATATTATAAATTTTTTTTTAAAGAAAACAAAATGTTAAAAATCATACTATTACACAAAAAATAAAAAAATAAATGTTGAAAAAACCCCAAAAGTATAATCATTAAAAACAAACTTATTGAGGATATATTTACTAACTAGGTAGTTCAAGCCCCGCATTGCGGGGCCGCATTTATCGTTTTTTCGCGTTTTTGTTCTTTAAATGCAATACCACAAACACAACATCTTAAATATGTTTACTTCCATATTAATAATTTCGCGAAACATAATGTTTAAAAAAACTCCCAAAGAAGAAATATAAACGCAAATATATATTTATTTTAAGGGCAATGACACACCACATTCAAACGTTGTTACTCCATTTAAGACCAATTGTTTGTTTAATGTAGTATGTTTGCGGCTTTTTTACATGGTATGGCAAGTGGCAATGTACGGATACACCATCATGTTTATGTCACTCAAAAAAATAAGGAGGAAAAATTGTTGATAAAATAAACTCAAAAGTCAATAGAAAACAAAAGGAATCAACAAAAAGAATCAACAGAATATATGTAAAACAAATTAATATCAAAAATTTGCTAAAAAATATAACAAAATATTATAAATTTTTTTTTAAAGAAAACAAAATGTTAAAAATCATACTATTACACAAAAAATAAAAAAATAAAAGTTTTTTTTTTTTTTTTTTTTTTTTTTTTTTTTTTTTTTTTTTTTTTTTTTTTTTTTTTTTTTTTTTTTTTTTTTTTTTTTTTTTTTTTTTTTTTTTTTTTTTTTTTTTTTTTTTTTTTTTTTTTTTTTTTTTTTTTTTTTTTTTTTTTTTTTTTTTTTTTTTTTTTTTTTTTTTTTTTTTTTTTTTTTTTTTTTTTTTTTTTTTTTTTTTTTTTTTTTTTTTTTTTTTTTTTTTTTTTTTTTTTTTTTTTTTTTTTTTTTTTTTTTTTTTTTTTTTTTTTTTTTTTTTTTTTTTTTTTTTTTTTTTTTTTTTTTTTTTTTTTTTTTTTTTTTTTTTTTTTTTTTTTTTTTTTTTTTTTTTTTTTTTTTTTTTTTTTTTTTTTTTTTTTTTTTTTTTTTTTTTTTTTTTTTTTTTTTTTTTTTTTTTTTTTTTTTTTTTTTTTTTTTTTTTTTTTTTTTTTTTTTTTTTTTTTTTTTTTTTTTTTTTTTTTTTTTTTTTTTTTTTTTTTTTTTTTTTTTTTTTTTTTTTTTTTTTTTTTTTTTTTTTTTTTTTTTTTTTTTTTTTTTTTTTTTTTTTTTTTTTTTTTTTTTTTTTTTTTTTTTTTTTTTTTTTTTTATTTTATTTTATTTTCAAAAAAAAAAACATACTTATTTAAACTTTTTATGGGCTTTCTTTTAACACTTTAACTTTTCTCGATCGATTAAAACTTTTGTATTCTTGAAGTCGATCAACATGGTTTATTTTATATTTTGTTGGAACCACGTTAGTGTGACCGTCACTGATCATCTATCCTTCCTGATATGATAATTGACGATAACTGAAATCCCTATGTCTAGTAAATATTCGATGGACGTATTTACTCTTAAAGACGTATTATAGGGGTTCCCATTAGGTGATTGGACTTAAGAGGACTAATGAGGCACGAATTAAACACCAGAGGGACTAAATGTGAAAATACTCTCCTTATATAAATAGAGAGTAATTAACCCTAATTGGAATCAACAAAAAGAATCAACAGAATATATGTAAAACAAATTAATATCAAAAATTTGCTAAAAAATATAACAAAATATTATAAAATTTTTTTAAAGAAAACAAAATGTTAAAAATCATACTATTACACAAAAAATAAAAAAATAAATGTTGAAAAAACCCCAAAAGTAAAATCTAAAAACAAAAACTTTAAAAAAATTTTTGTTAAAAAATGGTTTTGTTTAAATAAAATCATGTTACTTAAATTAGTTTCATATAAAATCAAATGAAACAAAAAGGGGCAAGAGTATAAATATCAATCTGTTTAAATATAAAACTCCAAGGTTATATATGAAAATTATGTGGGTGCAAAATAAAAAAGTTAAAAGTGGGAGGAGAGAGTCGAACCAGAGACCTCTCCCATGAGAGGGAAGGGTTTTACCACCTAACTAAACTCAAGCTTTAAATAGATTTTCACATATGTTTTATTTATACTGATAATGCAGATAGAGACAAAATAGCTACTATTCACATCCAATTCCTTTAGTAAAGAAGATAATTTTTTTTCAAAATTTAGGAATTTTAAAAAACCATCAACTATCATGTATTGCGTAAGTACTTTCTAATTAAATAATTTTATATTTGATTAAAGTTTAATCAATTTTTTTTTAAGTTCGATTTTTTTGGTTAAAAAAAGATTTTACCCTGATTACCTTTTGTAAATTTGATTTTATAACCAAATTTAAATAATTTTAATAAACCATCAATTACTTATTTTATTTTATTTTCAAAAAAAAAAACATACTTATTTAAACTTTTTATGGGCTTTCTTTTAACACTTTAACTTTTCTCGATCGATTAAAACTTTTGTATTCTTGAAGTCGATCAACATGGTTTATTTTTTACATGTTTGACATGATCTAGTTTATCCATGAATGTTTCTGAACTACTCAGTACTCAATCTATGTATCCAGCCTCTACAAACCTAAAATTTATCAAATATCAAATATACTTATGATAATAGTAGTAACAACAATAATAGCCATAACAATACTATAATATAATAATAATAATAATAATAATAATATCGGGCTTAGTGGAGAAAGAGACACACGCTTACGTCCTGCCGACATGTTGTTGTACTCGTGGGACAGGGGTCTTGATGTATGTGTTGATTTGACAGGCTCATCTCCTTTGACGCAAACTGGTATGATTGATTTTGTGCCTGGTCGTGCAGTAACTGAAGCCGCGCAACGTAAGCGTGTTAAGTATGAAGCTAAGTGTACTGACATTGGATATGGGTTTCTCCCCTTCTCTTTCTCTTCCTTCGCAGAACTTGAGAAGGATGCGGTAGCCCTTCTGAAACGGATCCGAAAGTTCTTCGTGACTCAAGTCATTGGGGCACGTGCTTCTACTCATATTTTTCATAGGATTAGTTTTGCTATAGCTAGAGGTGTGGGAGCTCAGATAGTATCGCGGCTCCCCACTAATTTCTTGTAAATTCTATGAAAATTTAATAAAAGTGTTGTTTTTATAATAATAAAATAAAATAATAATAATAATAATAATAATAATAATAAAAGTGTCGATTTTGTGTCTGGTCGTGCCGTGGTTGAGGCTGCACAACGTAAACGCGCCAAGTACGAGGCTAAGTGTGCGGATATTGGATATGGTTTCCTCCCATTCTCATTCTCCTCCTTTGGGGAACTTGAGAAAGATGTCATGGTATTACTCAAGCGAATCCGAAAGTTTTCTGTGACACAAGACATTGGGGCGCGTGCCGCTGCCCATATATTTAGTAGGATTAGTTTTGCTATCGCTAAAGGAGTGGGGGCCCAGATAGTATCTCGACTCCCCACTAACTTTTTGTAATATTGTTTGGTTTTCTAATGAAGTTATTATAATAATAAAATAATAATACTCAATAATAACAATACTAATAATAACAATAATAATAAGAATAATAATATGGAGATGTTCAAAGATGACTTCGTGGAAACTCAACTGCATGGCCTCACTCCAACGAGAAATCGAGGTTCTTAGAATGGAACATAAAAGACAATTGCCATTATACTCATGATTAGTAAACAGATGTATACATTATACCTACTATCTCCGTCCAAATGAAGAGTCGATATGATAGTTTTTCAGTTTAAAGTTGCTGTATTTTCTAATACTATATACTTAGCATATAATATATGTAAATTCCTTAAATAAAATCAGGGCGAACCCTACGTCAAAGGTCGCGTTTTGTTCATAGTATTTGTTAAATTCTGATGGAAATTGAAATTGAATTTCATTACTTAATGCATGTGTTTGGTTTTTCAAAGATATATAGAGGAATTTCATTCCGTTGAAATGTAAACATTATCTCTTTTAATGGATCTTCATTCCTTAAGGATGGAAGAAGAAATTTCATTCCGTTCGGTCACTTAAATCTTCATCAACAAGAGTACCCAATCGGGTAGCAAATGTTTGAAAAACCAAATCGCATGAGAGGTTGTGAAGGTTCACGATAAATGGACCGAGCAAGAGTGTTTTCAAGATATTTTTTAGGCATGGGATGTTCGGCTAGCGCTTCTTCAACAAGGAAGTCGCACGGGGGAGTATAAATCGGGTAGCAACGGCAACATCCTTCTCGACATTAAAGGAGACCCCTCCCTAGCTTCCCATCGAATCAAGAAAGTCGAAAAAGAAGCAACACACATCCTTCCTCTCACGAAATTGTGGCGGATGACATTATCACCTACACACACCAAAAGTGTGAATATTTGGTCCTAAAATGCGAGAAGGATGAATCGACGGGTAATTTTTGGGCCACACAGCTCGACACGATGTAGTCGAGAATTGGATAGCGGGATTTGAAGTTTTTAAAATACTCGCACGATCACATCACCGATCCCGCTATGTTAGACCTCATTCTTAGCGAAAAATGTGAAATCGCCAGTAAGTACGGATGTCAATGTAACTTTAAAGTTCTAGTTTCGTTTGTTTTAAATGTAGTTGTTGGATGTTTTTTTAACTAAGTAGTTAGGTTTTTTTTCCATGATCTAGGTTTTTTTTATAAGTATTTAGGAAGTGTGTTTTTTTAAGTATCGTTGTAATGTTTATTTTTAGTTTTTAATGAAATGTTTAGGGTTTAGTTTATGTAGTTTTTGATTTTATGTATTATAAATAAATGGAATATAAAAATGATGTGAAAACTGAGGAATTTTGATGAATTTGATGTTAGTATTTTGATGAAATTTGGGGTAAAATGAGATGGAAGGTTTTTATAAGAGAATGATAATGTGTAAATTTGGTAAAGGGAGTACTCTAGCCGTCCCTCCCCCTTACATGAAAGCACATAAGCCATTATGATACCGGATCCATCATATTGGACTCAAGATGCAACTAAACCATGGTTTTGACTTTGGAGGTTTTTTGTGAATAACTTAGAGTTTTTTGTGTCAATTACTAGATATTATCATTTGGAAGGTATCTTGGGTCATATTCTTGAGCCATTAGCAATCATGTGGCCAAAAATTAATTTACGACGAAAAAAATGATCTTAACGGCCGTTAAAGTGATCCTAACGACCGTTAAAACTACTAGGAAATTGCATGCACTAGCTAACGGCCGTTAAGAACTGGACTAATTTTGCAAAAGAAAAAAATAGGAACCGAATCTGGAACCGGTTAGGAACCAAAACCGATTCGGAACCTATAGGGTCGGTTCCTATCGGTTCAAGTTCTTCGACCCAAGAACCGGTTCCGAACCAGTTCCGGTTCTGGTCAAAACCGATTCTTCTTTTGGTTGACCAGAACCGGTTCCGGTTTTGGACCGATTCCACCAGGAACCAGAATTTGCCCACGTCTAAGTATCAATGCTAGAAAAGCTAAAAAGAGTGCCGCTGAAAGAATGATCATAATGACCATTTTTGCATTTAACTTGAGTTTAAATATAGAATACTATATTTTTGACGTTTATAACTAATTTTCACGTTTATATCATATATAATTTATGTAGTTGTATCGGCCAAATAGTTTATCATAATTAATCTTTATTATTATTAATATATAAATATAACTAAATGGATGATACTGTGGAAAAATATATTGATTAGAATCATATATTCTAGATCAAATAAAACTAATATTAAAATATAACAGATAAAACAATCATTTTCACTTTACTGAAACTTATATGCATCATGACTATTTTCGTACGTCAATATATATAGTTATGCTATATGAATCCGTCCATTAGTTTTACCTTGATCCAGTAGTTATAATTTTATCTTATTTATTTTATCTTAATATTAGTTTAATAAATACCAGTCTTTGGAATCATAGTATGAAATAATTATACTATTTAACTAAATAAAATATCAAAAGAAGTTTCATTTTGTTACTCTATTATTAACCTAAAATTATTCGTATAGATTAGCATAGAGTGGTACTCGGGATGGCCATATATAGTTTTCAATTAACTATCAAAATTTTAGGTTTTTTTTTTTTTTTGAAAGGTGAATTTCGCTGAAAACTTCGTGTTGTAATTCGACAGCGAGATGTCTAGCATACGTTGTCTGAACCAGGTTCGCGCTAGAGCTCCCTCGAAGTAGAAATGCCTATTTCAAATACCCGATGGGGGAAAACCCCCTACTAATCCGCCCGAAGACACGACGATTAATAGGGGTAAACCCTGCCCCCTCAGACTTGAACCTGGGTATACCCAAGTCAAGCCCTCATAAAGGGACTTAATTCCTATGTCCTCACCAAGGCTTGAACACAAGACCTCATGCAAGGAGATGGTTTTTCAACCATTGAGCTAAAGCTCAAAGACAACTATCAAAATTTTAGTAATTTCAATATAACTTTTGGTGGACTTAAACGATATGATGGCAGTGGTGTAACCGAAAAATATGAGGATGTGCCACATTTATTAATATATTTTATGATTATTGAACTAGCACGTTACCCGCGCAATGCGACGGTGGTCGTGGGGGCGACGATGTGGTGGTGGGGCTACTGTTGGTGGTAGATGAGGCGTTGAGTGGTGTACATAATTAATGTAAATGTAATTGATGTAAAGGGTTAATGGATATATTTTAAAGAATAAAGGATTGATAGTGTAATTTAATCATTAATGTTAAGAGTTTAGTGTAGGTGAAAATATTTTAAGGGGTGTTAAGTGAAAATATTACATATTTTTCAACACTTTTAAAAATAAATTGCTATTTTTTTTATAATATAGTATAGAAGTATAGATATTGATAAGTGAAAATGATGTCAATATAATACGTAAACCTCAGCCAATTACGTTGACCTACGTAACTCACTAGCATCCCGATTAGCCTCATCAATCATGAATATGTAATAATGGCAAAAGCTTTCATGAACCGTCTTATCACAGTGATTGGTTTGGTGGTTATTGAGGGGTGAGGTGCACTCTGCTTACACTAAAAAAAGTAAAAATATATAAATTGTTAATTACCGTAGAGATTGTGATTTTATTCAATAGATTGTGAAATTTTGATATTTGTTTGGTTAATTGGAGAAAATGTGTTCGTTATATGTCTTGTCTAAGTAGTATCTATTATAAAATTCGAAACAAAGATAGAATAATAATTCTATATCTATCTATACTATAACTAAAAGAGTAGGTTGGGGGTACACTTGGCACTCCTAATCCATTTTTTAGGCCTAATTCTCCCTCCTAATTAATCTAGCTCTTTTTTTTTTCTAGATTTTTTTTTGCTTTTTTGCTTATTAAATAGATAATTATATTTAAAATCTATCATAAATTTTTCTATCAAAACAAATCTTTTTAAATCTTAAAGATATATATACTATCCTTAAAACTCTCACAAAAATATCTAAATAAATTTTTTATCATTCTTCTCCTTTCTATCTTTAAAAAAAATTATGGTCATATAGCTTCTCAACAAAAGAAACATACGTTTTTTTATATCACTTTAATTTAATTTTTGGTATTTTGTTCATGTTTGTTCATTATTTAATATTGAATTGTTATGTTATTGTTATTTTTTAACTCTTTAATTTATTTTGTTGTCAATTGTAGGTTGATCATGTCTTCTTCTTCTACAAAAGGTTTTATTCTTTTAAATTTATTTTGCTAATTAATTTACTTTGCTCGCTATTTACATCTTTCTTTTTAAAATTTAGAATATGACATATATTTTGTTATTTTTTGTTAGATAAAAAGAAGACAACGTTGGTTCATGTTGAAGATTTGAACCAACACATGTTAAATCATCGTCTAACACATGTTGTCATTTTAATTCCCTTTAATATATATATTTTGAGACTATCCGTCCATCGGACGGGCTGAAGACTAATAAAACTATATATAAACAACGATAAAGTTGCAATGGCAATGATTATACAATCAAAATACAAAATAAGCGTGTTTGTTGAAACCTTGATTGATGTAGCGTGGTTATCATCTAAAAATTCCTATTAGCTAGGGGAGAATTATTTTCAATTAGTCAACCAAAATAATTCTAAACGAATACATCAGAATTATGCAAGTTGTTGCACAACATAATAAGGTTAGTAGTGTTAGGTTAAGTCATCCATTATTCAAAGTGATGGGTCCTCCTAAGATTTCAATCTTCCCTTTTTCATCTTGCAAACGGCAATTTAGGTACAAATTTGTATATTCAGATTTCAGGGGATCAAATTAGAATTAATTTAGATTTATATTATTGACTCAACAACACTATTTCCCTTTCCTGTTCTCACATTTCATTTTCGTCATACGGTCATACCAAACACCCTTTTTTTATATAGAGTCGGATTATGGAGATGTAAACGTATTATGATGAGGGAAATGAGATCATTTTTTCAGGATTATAAAGTAAATCTTTGTTGACATGTAAAGACTATCTTAACTACCTAATAAACATTTGACCCTCTTATTTTCTTGAAAAAAAATTGATTTATCCAAACTACCCATCTCATTTATTCACTAATTTAAATATCTTCACCTAATATACCTATAATACCCTTAATAGAATTATTTACAATGCTCTATAATATATGGGGTTAGGCAGGTGCCTTAGAGCATAGGGTATGGTGTGTTGATGCCGACCAAGAATAGTGACTTGGCAGTCGGCACCGTTCACTTCTCCATAACTTTCGATTCGGCGCCGAATTCTTGATCGGGGTTCTTCATCTATATGCCGATGTCCGGCGTTCAATTTTCTTCTTGGACTTTTGTGAAATCCAAACTTAGTGCACATGGGTTATTTACTAATTTTATATAAGATGATGTTTATTTAATATATGATGATGGATTGATGGATCTGTATTCAATAGTAGATAGATTGCAAGAGTTTCTTTGAGGTAATAAATATTTATGAGTAATAGAGATTTAGATTACAGAAGGAATATAGAAGATGAAGATCACGGATAATCATGGTGTTAACTGTTAAATCAATTTGCTGGCATTCTAAATTTATGACACGTTTAGAGCATAACTGTCTTTTAATTTATTCTTCCATTATTATTATTTTTTTTTTTGAAAACTAAGAAACTTTATTTGTTGCATATATCTGTACATAAAAACTTATCTAGGTGTCATAACTCATAAATATTGAGAAAAGTGTGCATAAAAAGTTATGTAGGTGCCATCTTATATACTTTTGCATATACGTTTTGTTATTATTATTTTGTTATTTTTATTGTAATATATTTTTATTAATATATTATTGAATAAGACATAGTTAAAAAATAATATATGTAATATATAAAATAACAAATAAAAAAATAAAATAGTGTTCTGCGTTCTGTATTGATTCTGCATCTATAACTGCCTAAACTTGATAAAAGGGGGAAAAGTGATATAACGCTGAGGTGTCATTCTGGATGGTTCTGCACTCTGCATCCATACCTGATGCTCTTAGGCCCCCAAATTTACAAGGCCTCAAATTTTAATGTAGATATGAATGTTTTTTTACACAAGGCTTTTTTTACTTGGCATTTTTAATATAAGTAAGTAGCTAGTAGGACACCACAAATATGTGTATGTGTAGTAGATTAAGAAACAACCGCTCCAAATCTTTAACCATATGTCAAATGAATCTTTAATAAGATATTATTGTTCAATCTTCCCTGTATGGTTTCTTCTAGTTTAGCTTAAATACATTATCTTTCTATGTATTGATTTGATTTTGATTAGTAGTAATGATTTATCTCACGTAATTTATTCATGTGGTTATTGTGTTTACTACATTGGCGTTTCATTATTTGGTTTTTATAACATATTCCGTTTTGACTGGTCAACGTTCGGGATTGATAAATTTGAAACGAGTAAAACTGAAATGAAGTAAACTTTTGTAATGAAAAGGTAGACATATGAATAGTCGTTAGAAACGTAATTTCAAAATAGATAATAATATGTCAACGAAATATTTCAACGAGCCTCGAGTTAAAAGTGTTAACTAAACGAATCATTTCTCGGAAGAAGCCGGAAGTGGACGCGAGAGCGATGAAGGAGAACAAAACCCATTCCACCCTCCTTTTCCCACTCACTTCTCACACACTCTTTTTCACTTATCTCTCTCTTTTTATCTTTCTCTCTTTTTCTCTCTAGAAAAAACAAAAACATTCTCTTTATCATCTTCTTGAGATTTTCGGATTTGGGGCTTGGTGGTTGTTTGATCAAATAATCGCACTATGGCGCAACCGAAGGGGTGTGTGGGTTTTTGAGGTGGTTTGTAGGCGATTCCCTAATGGTAATAGGGCTGAGGCCGCTTTACGCCTGATTGATTGCTTATGGTTTATTACCGAGCCAAATGGTCGGTGTTGTGTTATGTGTGTAGAGTATGAGAAAGATGATGATGGTAAGAGAATTAGGGTAAATCTCTTCCTCTTTTAGAGATATCTTCTATTTCTTTAGGAAGATTTATGATGATCTCATAATGAGTCGTGTCCGAAGTCTTTGGACTTAAGTATATTGGATAATCATGGAAAAGATCTGTTTCCGATCTTCTTTGATATATTTCTTCGGAGCTAGGTATTATTACCTTGGGAGCTCCGGAAATGATTTTGGTAAACGGAGGTTATGCTCCGTTCTGGATATATATAAGTAGTTTTTACCTGTACGAAGGTGCCTTCGTATCTACTTTGGGTACGGAGGTAGAACTCCGTATAGGGTATATCATCAAGCCCCCCAGTCTAACTGGAGAGGCTGTCTGCAGAGTGTCCGGTTAGACTTCAAAAGTGTGCTCCGTTGCTCCGTGTCGCAACTTGCCCGTCCTATCAGCCAATTAATCATTTAATCGACATTAAAGTCATTTATTTCAGAAGTTTAATTACGGCTTATCCCTTAGAACAACTTGTTGGCACGAAACTCGGGGTAACTTTTCACTGGTTGGTACCCGTGATTATTACCCCATATAAATACCAACTCTTTGTCAAAAAAGGGCTTTTTGCCTCTTTTCACTTTTTCCCGAAAAAATCTTCTTTGCTGCTCCATCACCGATCTTCATCAGGTACACTCGTCGCTTTCCTTCTTCTTTATTCCGTATTTTTTTCTAGTAATGACAAAAAGAGGAATCAGGAGTATCTCCAATGTATTGGATCGTTCTGCTTATCAGAACTTTGTGTCCACATTTTGCGCGAAACCCTAACTTAATCTGTTTTCCGAAAAGAGGGCAATCTATTTGTGATCCGCCTGCTGGTTTTGTTGGCCTATATGTGAAGGCATTCACCCTTGGTAATCTTAGGATCCCTCTTTCTTCCTTCTTCTTGGCTGTCTTAGATTATTATCAATGCCACATCTCTACTGTTCATCCGACTGGTATAGCGAAAATTATTGCCTTCCAGGTTCTCTGTAGTGCTAACCGCATAGAGCCTTCCGTAGTGTTGTTTAACTCCTTTTATAAACTGAAAGAATCTGGTGACTGGGTTACTGTGTCGAAGAATGGTGATCATGAGTTGTTTATTGCTGGTGGTACAGAGGTTAGGGACTGGAAAGATTTGTTTGTTTTTGTTGGCCATTCGTTGATACCTCCTAGACATAGGGGCTTGCTAGATGTGGATAGGTTGAAGTATAAGTCTATAGGTGTTCCCAGTACCCATGGTGTGAGGCAATAAGCTGTGTATATATCCTGAGGCTGTTTTGTTTAAGTCTCGTGTTACTTCATTTTGGGAACATGGTACTAGAGATTTCACCATTGAATGTGGTGGTCAGGGTAGGTTGCTCTTTCCCTTGTCCTGTTTCTTTCTTGTTTGTTCGATGTCGCAGTCCTTGATTCGATTTGTCTTTTTATGCAGAGATGTCTTTTAAACAAATGATTGATAGGCAACCCGTGCTGTCTGGCCTTGTCTTCAAGCCGGTGGCTCTTGCTCCACCTGCTACCCCATCTTCTGCTGTCCAGGGGGATTCTCCTGCAGAGGTGCTGCCTGAGACACCTACTCCCATAGCTCAGGAACAGGTTATAGAAGAGCAGGTTGTGGTGGAGGTGTCTGATGATGCTGGTGAAGATGTAGAAGATGCTACCCAAGAGAACACTGTTGCCAGCCGTTTAAAGAAGAGGAAGAAGTCGTCCAAGGGTGTCAGCAGTTCCCGATCGAAGAGATGGAAGACAAAAAATGTTGAGGCGCCTGAACGATCCACTTGTAAGTTCTTCTTAGCCCCCCTTTTTTTCCCCCTCACTTGTCATTAATTATCTGTTTTCTTTGCAGCCTTCGACCCTTTTGGGGAGGTTCTCGATGCTGCTTCTTATCATCGTTCTCTTTAGAGCATCGCTCCTTCTGGATGGGTCAACGGTCTGATGAATATGGAGATCCCATAGCTTTCTGCCTTTTTTAACCGCTCCATCTTTTGCAGTGCGGTTGTTGGTAGTGCTCTGGATTCGAGGTTGCGAGAAACTTCTGAGGATTCTGGACCGTCGAAGGAGCAATATGAGAAGCTGATATCAGAGAAGCATTCCCTTGAGACGAAGGTAGCTGAGCTGGAGGTGGACTGTGGATCCCTTCAATCTGAACTTTATACCGTGCGGGCGGCTGTTCAGAGAGTCATCGTGGAGAAGGAGAAAAGGTGGATGCTCTTTCAGACCAGATTCGGGAGAAGGATGTGCTGCTGAAGGGGGCACAGGATGCACTTGCAGAACAATCTGGGAAGTATGGGAGACTAATTATTGAAGTTATTCCCCATGTCTGCAAGTCGTTCCTGAATGGTCTTGGAGTTGGTGCGCTGCTGTCGAAGGTCTGCAATGAGAATAGGGTTGACGCAGAGGCAGGGTTGATGCGTGCTTTGGCTGGTGAAGGTGTTGTGAATCTGGAAGGTCGTGGTATTCCTGAAGACACAGCCGGGCGTCTAGACTCTGCATTGGACGAACTAGCTAATGTTGACTCTGCATACCTTTGTAAACTAGCATCCGACCCTGAGGCCTCTTATTCTGATCTGCTGCAGGTTGCTCCGTGAGTCCTCCTGTAATATCCCCTAAAATTAAAACACTATAAAAATAACAATATATAAAATATAAGTCTTAAGAGGTAATCATTAATGAAAACATGCATTTTGTAATAAATTTAATATACGTAATTTATCCAAAAAAAAATAATAGAATTGGCTAAGAGTAATTTTATACAACAATTATTGGTTTATCTGTAAATATGTGAAATTATATGTGGTTGTAACCTTATCAATTTGAGAACGTAAAGTGATATATATTCATACTACTTAATCAATAAATTCACGGCTCTTAAAAGTAAGGTAATGACCAATGACCATTAACCTCATGACTCTTTGTATGGGATGGTAGTAATATATTACGTTGAGACAAGAAGAAAAGAATGGATAAAAGTCAGGCTAGGAAAGTTGAAGCAATCCATTTAATTATCACCTAAAACGCCAAACCACGAGAGGAGGCGGGGGCGCACCAACCACTTCCCCCCCTCACTCACTAGCTCGTAATTTTTACTCTTGAACATACATATTCTGTTTTCTTCGGCGTTACTATCACAAAAAGGATAACATGGGAATAAAACATTGGGTGTAATTGTCCAAGTAATTTGCATATGGCAAGGCTTCTAAGTACCATCCTTGGTAAGTCCTTTATCAACTTTATACTATAAATTTTATGATTTAAACACATAATTGTTATTTATTTTATTTTTGTAAACAAATTAACCTTTTGTTGAACAAAACTTATTATTGTTCAATCTAAGCTACTCGTAATCCTATATCTATAGACTTACAAATTCTGACATAAATTTTGATGGCATGTTTTAATAATCATATAATCTTTGGTTTAAATTATACATGGCCAAGTGATTGCGTCATCTATCAAAATTGTAATATATTGATTTGATAAAAAATATTTTATACAAATGTATTGATCAAAATATTTTGCAAGATTTGGATTTTATTATTTTACCAATAAGATCTTGTATAAATTTTGTTATCAAAATGATCCCGATCATGCGGTAAATAAAACGTATGGGAAGTAATTACCAAGTTTTAATGAAACATCTTAGATAAGTTACCATGGCAGTATTGTATATACTTTTAATTTATAATTCAAAATGAGTCCATGGTAACCGTTGAGAAAACAGGAAGTGGTGGATCATAATATGGCTTACAAAAATTAATAATAAAGGTAGTTGTAGTCTAACCGTAAAGGAAAAATGCAAGTTAAAAATGAAATGAGTTTGTTATATAAAAATCAATAACCGAATGGAAATATATATAAAAATATAACGGATATTACATATACTCCCTGTTGAACATATTTTTGTGTTTATAATTTTGTATTTGTTAGATTCGGTTTGGTGATCGCGTTTCTTTGGTGGCTCTCGCGTTTTGAAATTGTTGTGATCGGCGATAAGGTACGGATATTCTAGATCGTGTTAGGATCTTTTCGGTAAAATCTTTCCTCTCAAAACTTTATTTGATTAAATGTGTATGAAAATGATGTTTTATTTGAAAAGTTATTTGTTTGTTAGCCTTTGTAGAATGTTATGATATTCCTCATTTTTGATGTACTAACGAGGTTGCCTTCATGATTATTAATTGGGGAATCATAATATTTTATTATCTATAGTTGTGTCAAAACCGTCTCTTGAAACCCAATTCGAAAACTGTCCCTAAAAAGGTGGGTTTGGTTGTTACATTTGATGCCATGAGTTGTACAAGTTTGTCCCAATTTGTATACTAATATGTCCCTCGAATATTCGTTGGCCCGAAAGATAATACAGTCGCATATTATTAATCATATTCGTGGGCCCTGAAAATTAATACAGTCGCATATTATATGGCATCATGACTCCATTGAAATTTTGTGAGAATTGGGTGGATGGAGATGTGCTTTTAAGTTAAAATTTAAATTGTCTTTAATTACCTTATTAGTCCGAAAATTTATGTTTGTCTCTTCAAAACATATTCGATATATTTAAGTATATAAGTCGGTCAAAATGGTTTCTTAAGATATGCATATAAGAGTAACCTATCCATGGAGGTCCCATGGGCGCGTCATTGTGACACCGATGGCGTGGCACCGGCCGTAGCGGTGTATTTGATTTGATCTACGGCGTCTCCTTTTGATGACCACCGAGTGGTTATGTGCACTTTGATATTATATTTTGATAGGAGGCGTATGGATCGGTCCTAGGCATATTTTGTAAGTTTGACGGTGGACGTTTATCGTAGTGTCATACGAGGCGTTTGCACCAAAAAATAAATGATTAGTGGAGTAACTACCCTATGATTTCATTCGGCCCTTTTGATAAGTTATTTGTTTTGGCTCTTATGTGCATTATTTTATGAGACTTGGTTTTCTAGTATACTTTGATTTGTTAATGTATAAGGTATTTGTGAAGCTATGCGTATGTGTACTTTGATTTGAAATAAGTTTGTTAAGGTAATAATTATTTTTTTTGAATATACGTCTCCACTTTTCATATTATATTTCTGCTTTTGTCATATCCGTTCACTGGGCTTTTTGCTCATCCGTATTCCTTTTTCTTTCTTATACGGCAGGTGATCAAGCGGGCTTTGGGAACGAGAGAAGAGAGTAGATAGAAGTGGACTTAGCACCCCTTTGATTTAGAGTTTTATTTCGAGCTTTAGAAGTACTTATTTTGATTTGTCGGGTTGAATTTAGTTTGATTTTGAATAAGATTAACGCCCTTTTGCCTTTTTAGTCCCTTTGATATCATTTTGTATTGTTTAGAAAATTAGGGGCGTTACACCTCCGGTATCTTTTGAATTTGAAACTTGTTGATGAACTGTTGTGGCCCTTCGAACAATATTGTCCGTTGATGGCCTGAGTGCCTTTGAACAATTTAATTTGTACTTTTGCCAAGCTCCCTTTATGTTGGGGGAGGTTTTTGTATATATTCTTCTGGTACCTGAAATAACTTAACCATACCCTTGACTTCTTCGTTATAACGAGTCCGTCTCTGAGTGGTTTTATATTTGGCCGTTCCCTTTTTATTTTGGGGAGGCTCTTTTTATTGCTTCATGAATGTCTTGATGGGCGTCCCCTTGAACATTTACATGAAGTCTTTTTATTTTTACTTTTTACGCGCGTTTATAGTTTATTGATCGATCTTAAGAATATTTTGAAAGCTTTCTTTGTGGGACTTTACATAGTAAAGTTCCTAGCTGCTAGCTTTCTTTGTGGGACTTATCTGGTAGCTAATCGGACTTATCCCATTGCCTTTTCAGGTGGTTGACTTTTTGGCGGAGGTCTTTTTGGTCCTCCGTCTTGTCCCCGAGGCTCCTCAATACGTTGGTTTTTCTGGCCCCTCTATTCCTTCTGCGTGTTCTTCTTTTGAACTTTGCTATTTCTGGGGCCTTTGTCTTTCTTTCTGGCTTCGTAGAGACCTTCCTGGTTCGCTCGTTTTCTTAGCCTCGGCTTTGTTCATGTTTTCCTCGTTCGTTGATCGAGTTAGACAACAGTGTTGTTATCCCCGACTCACTTTGGACTTTTATCTGTGAGTGGATTGTGGATGCTATTATCCCGAACTTCCTCATTGCTTCTCTGCCCCAGTGGCGGGAACTGGTAGTGCTGCTCCGGTGGGTGCTCCCTGTGTACTTCGGAGCGTATCATAAGAATCTGTGCTGGTGCTGTTTTTTCTGCTTTCTCGACTTCATTTTTTATCCTTGTCGCCTGGCGGATTCCTTTGACCAGGTGATCCAGTTTTCCCGATTCCACGGCTTCTTCTATGGCTCTCCTTAGGTTCCTGCAATTGTTTGTGTCATGTCCATGGTCTCTGTGATATTCACAGTATTTATCCATGTTCTTCTTTTTTGTTATAAGCTTGTTTGGGATCGGGAAAGTGGATGCAACTCGCTCCGTAGCCAGAATCTGCTTTGGTGTTTTTGTGAGACTGTACAGGATATCAATCCCACTGTCTCTGTCTCTTCCTGCCCACTGATTGTCGTCTCTTGTGTATCGGGGGAATCTTCCATTTCCTCCGTACTCCTTCCCGAGGAGTAATCAACGTTTGTTGTTTCTCTTGCATCCAACCAGATGTGGGCTTTATCGGTTAAGCCATCGTATGTTTCAGGTAGATCAGTGCTTAGGTGCTCAATGAGGTCTATTGTGCGGAGTCCGTGGATGAGCCCTGAAATTCTTTGACTCTCTGGTAGTCCCCGTACTTGTTGGGTTTCATTAGTATACCTAACGATAAAGTCCCTTGTCTTTTCGCCTTCTTTTTGCTTGATATTGTGCACAGAAATATGAGTTTTTCTGTGCTTCTTTTGCATGCTGAACTGGGACCTGAATTTTTTTTTGAGTACCTCGAAGCTATCAATGCTATTCTTGGGTAGGCCGTCAATCCATTCCCGCGCATCGTCTGTTAGTGAGTAGGAGAATGCGTGGCATGTGGTTGGCATATCCCATCTTTGAATCAGGGCTGCCCCGACGAACTTCTTTAAGAAGTCGTCCGGATCGCTTTTTCCATCGTAGTACCCCAAATGTTGAGGGTATTTCATTTTCACTGGTAGTGGATGGCTTTGTATAGCTGTGGAAAATGGGTTGTCCGTATTTACCAGGTGAGATAGGTCGACCGGTTCCGGATCCTTCCATTCGTATGAATCATAATCTGGGTGAATTGCATCCCTCCGGGGGCGCATAACTCCTTGCTGATGTCTTCTTGGTGCACCCCAATTTCGCTGAGGTAGTAGGGTGTTCTCCTGACCTCCACCGAAGCCGGGTAGGCGCCCTCCCCGAGCTCTCCGGAGGGTTGCTACTTCGGCGTTGATTGGTGCATTCCTTTCTCCTATCCGCATCTCACTTGTTCTTGTCGCGGGGGTTGTGACAGCCTGGGTGCGCCTTGATGTGCTAAATCGAGTTTAAAATTTATAAACAAGAAATACCTAAAAACTCACTACTACACACTATCGGGCAGTGGACCCGATCGTATGCAATATAGTAAAAGGTAAGTCCAGGTTCGTTCGCGTGGATTGGTTTGAATTAATTGTTTAGTAAAGGGGTTTGGAAAAAGGGTGTTACTTTGATTCTCACTCTGACAATAACTTTAAAAGACAAATGCGTATAAATAAATGTAAGTCTCAAACAATAATGGTAAATATCATCCACCTTGACTCCGCTAGACTTCAAACATGATTGCTTTCAATTAAGACCAAATTCGTTAAGAGTTGACACGATGAACGTGAGAGAATGAAATGCTCGCGTGGTACCACCAACCGCTCACAAGTCACCCAAACACCTAACTGCTAGTTTAATTACCCAAGCCGGTACCACCAACGCCTAGACAACCTTACCAACACTTAGTTTGTTTGATTACCAAATTACCAATTATGCCTATGTGAATTAAAACGTGGTACCACCAACCGTTTCTAAACACGTTGACAAAATGACTCCTTTTATTAAATTGACATTCACTATCATACCATGAACTAGTGATAATTGCTCATAGACAAGCAACCATTGAAAATCACATATGCATTCGACTAGTACCACTAACGAAGAACACACATGCCACCAATATCAAATTAATACAAATAAAGGAATTAAATCATCAAGATCACGACACAACGATAATTGAAATCAACTCTTTGAATTATAATATAAAGCAATCACATCATTCGTCTAGTTTCATCAAGGTGGACAATAGAAGAATTAGCCACTCATGATTAAATTGAAATTACAATAAGAATCAAGAAAGAACATAAAGTACCAATTGTTTGAAGAAACGAAATTGCAAGACACTAAGTAGATACGATCTAGATGGGTGCACGTGAATCTTCAATGAATCGAAGACGATTAGATCTTGAATTGACCCTTGAAGAATTCCTTGAAGTGCAGCTCCTAGAAAGATATTTTGATAGATTGGAATTTAGGTCATTTTTCTTATTTATACCTCCCTTCTTTTGGTGCAAAAGCTGCCCAAAACCCTTCAGATCCGACCATTCACTGCGGCGCAGTGGGCGTGCAATGCCCCCACTGCGTCGCAGTCATAACTCACTGGCCAAAAGTGGTCGCTGGAAAAGGCTCACTGCGGCGCAGTGGTCCATGACTACCCCCACTGCGTCGCAGTGCATTCTCACTGGACAATTGTTCTCTTGTTTCTGGTGGCCGACTGCGGCGCAGTGGTCCAGTCCACCACCACTGCGTCGCAGTGTATTCTCACTGGTCTCGAACTGCTCTTTCCACCCTGATGACTGCGGCGCAGTGGGCACATGCAAACGCCACTGCGTCGCAGTGATATCTTACTGGTCACAAGGTCTCCTTGCCATATAGATGACTGCGGCGCAGTGGTTCATGATTACTCCCACTGCGTCGCAGTACAATACATCTGGTCTCGAGCCACTCATCAACATATGAAGACTTGCATAATTTCCATCACTTTTCACCACTCAAACTCTCCAATCAACTTCATGGCCGCGAAATTACTCGAAATTGCACAAAATGGATACGTCACCTGTTTAGAACCTGAAACCACTAACAACCCATAAACGCACCAAATGCCAACAAAATCGACTAAAAACATAAAATAAAGAGGCCAATAACGATGTGGGCAACGGGTATAAGTTGGTCACATCAAATCCCCCCACACTTGAGCATTGCTTGTCCTCAAGCAAATCCACATTCAAAGAAGAAGTAATCCTTGGCAAAGAAGCTAAATAAACAATTACGAGTATCAAAAAGAAGCAACACCAAGTATGTCAATGACAAAGAAGTTGGGTGAAGCAGTTTTAATCTTAAATGAAAACCCGAAATGTTTGACACTATCTGAACAATCCACAAGCCTCAATAACACGACTATGCACAAGTGAAACAAATGAACCAATTAATATCATTCTACTCCAACAAACTTACTTTTTGGGGTTGAATATATCAAGAAACACTCATAGCGCAGTCGTGATGCATATCTTACCATAGGCTTGAACAAGGATCATATCTCCACCGACGTGGCGTAAGCACCAAGTACATCATCAAAATATGGCATATAAGTTGGTTGAATAGTTAGGCTAAGGTATATGTAATGGATATTTACAATGGTGGGGGAGTGTAGGTTAGAAATGAAATGAAACAATCAAAAATATAAGGGGGATATAAAATATGAACAGAATAGTCTAATCACAAACCCGTACCATTGATTGCCAACAAACCATAAACCCATAAATTGCTTATCCGCTAAGTCACCTCAACAATACCAAGCAAACTCGACACCATTGTGGTGTATCAACATCAAACAACTTAAAATCCACCAAACTCTCCATTCATAATGACACATCACAACACTAGACATATAAAAATGAGATGTACCTCCTAGTAGCCCAAGTTTTTTTTTTTTTTTTTTTTTTACTGAACCACTTTTACTCTACTAGAAGGTACCCTCTTACAATGATGAACAATGTCTAACAAACTTGCTTTCTGTCGAACAATCCAACACTTTCCATAAACCAAAAATATTCCACCGAAACCCCTTTAAGCTTTCCCAAACCGTCCAACAAACCAATGACAATCAATGGCCCTCCAGATTAGACTATCGATATAGTAAGGTATGATAAGGTAAAGTTTACATAAATGAGTGTATAAATTCAATAGAAAAGGCTAAGTGAGTAAGGAAGGAAGGATGTATATGTAAGTGAGTATAAGTAAAGAGAGGGTATGAATATACAAAAGGAAGAGTGAAAAATAAAGGAAGAAAAGAATGGGTCAAACCTATATGCCAATTCGTCATCCGATGTACTTTTATCATGTAAGTCCCAACTTGTTAGATGGTACTACTGAAGACACCTCTATGTCGATGGTGGAGTTACTTTGCAATATATTTACTAAACTGGAGACGACCAGTTAGATAAGTATATACCAAGTTCTAGATAGATTACTTATATAAAAGACAATAAGTAAAGAACAATGCAATAATACAAATAAATTGTAAACAATCTTGATGAGACAATATGTAGTTTTCAAGTGTAATTTATTTATTGATATTAAACAAATTACAAGGTTGATGCGGAACCAAGATAATACACGAATGTAAATATCCTAACAACCTATGAATACAATTGATCTATACTCGGAATTTCTCTTCTACAATCGAAACACTTAAAGTAGTGAAATGTTCCTTTTAGCGATTGAGAGAATATTGCACAAGTTCACCAAGAATATTGCAGGTTTGCAAAGTAAGAAGTTATTCGTTTGAGAGAGAAATAACTTAGACGAATACTTGAATAACTTATGTTTCTTGGTTGTGCAATGACTTGTATTTATAGGCAAAGTTAACATATGGATGTTAACTTTAGCCGTACAAATGTGGTTGGAAGCATTTAAGGAATAGCATTTAATTCCTTAAAAAGTGTTGTAAAGTCGCATGTTACAGTGACTTTACACAACCACCTTTATGTACCTTTTAATACTTAAATAATAAGATAAGGCTTATTATCCGGGTAAAGGTACATAAAGTATACAAGTCAATTCCTCGTAATCAGTGTAAAGCTTTGTAAGGGCTTTCCACTGAAGGTCTCCAGTTTGTAACTGACTAGAATGTCAACTGGGCTTCGATGCCATTGTCATTCTCTTTCTTCCATTTGTTGTCTTCGACTTCAACTGGAATGTTTCTTCAACTTTGGTCAGTTCTCAACTGGAGGAAGTCTTCAGTTGCGTTAACTGTACGGTGCAACTGGACTTCAATATATTTCTCGACAAATCTTCTTGGTCACCAGTTTTACTGGTCACCAGATGCAACTGGTGAACTGGTCAGTGAAAACTGGTGACTGGCCAGTTCCAGGTGAACTGGACCTAACAAATTCCCCCTATTTGTCTAGAAATATAGTCTAAGTCTTTTCTAGTTTTGTATCTATACAAGTGTGAACTATAGAGACTTGTTTGATTTAAATCTATCTAGAGTATCTAAGGCATTTTTATAGATCAACAAATGCCTTAGGTTTTTCTTTTTGTGTTTGTTAGATTTTAATCTTTTATCTACCTTGTGGTTACAAACTGGTAACTTCTTTTATACAAGGGAAGAACTTTACATAAGTTACAACAGAATGTAAAACAAAATACAAGAAGATAAAAATGAAGACAGAACTTAAACAGATGGCCCTTCGCCAGTTCTTCTTCTTTTGGTCACAAGAGAAATAGGTTGAGTGTCTTCAGGGTCAATATTCAGCCTTTGCTCCAGATTCTCTTTATGTTGAATCTTGCCCTTTAGGAAGTTTACCCATGCCTTCTCAAACCTATTCTTTTGTGCCTTCACATCCAGCACCTTCACCATCTCGACCCATTCACTGAACCCAAACTGCAACACACCAGGATCATCAGTTCTCACTAGTGGCCCACCAGCATACTTTACTTCAACTCTAAAGACCTTGGTGCCTGGCTTAATTGTGATGTTGACATTTGTTATAGTACCACCATGTCTCCTGGTTGACATGATCTGGGAGTAGTAGTTTCTTGCTTCAGTTTCATTAGTGATTTTAATACTCCCAGCACCAGCAGCCAGTACGGCGGACTTAATGTCTTCATTTTTTACCTCGCCAGTTGGTTCAATGAATGTGCTAAGATCAGCATCCCTGGCAGCTTTGGTCAGTGGTCTTCTAGGTTGTGGAACCCTTCTTTGTATAACTGGTGGATTCATCACTTCCTTCACAACCTTCTTTACATTGGCAATTCTTTTCAGAATCCCACTGGCCCTTAGCTCCTTAGCCCTCTCCAAAGAAATGTTCAAGCTTCTGGCATCAAATTCAGCATCATCCTCATGATAGTGTCTTTCCAGTTCAACATCTAGCATTTCATTTAACTGGTCAACTATCCTAGGATTGTTCTTAATACTGAGATACTCCTCCTTAGTGATACCTAGAAGATTGGCATCACTCATATCTAGCAAATTCAATTGTGTGAGATGTGCCCTGGCTTCAGCTTGGTTCCTTTGTTTCATTTTCTTTCGTTCTTTAACACTATCACCAAGTCTGGCCAGTCTTCTACTATCACTGTCTGAAACTGGAGGCAGTATATCAACATTACCAGTCTCAAGCATTTCCATTTCAGTGGCCGGCTGGGCTTCTTCAGTTACCTTTGCCTTTCCCTTATCCAACACCTTCCCCCTTACACTAGCATCACCAGTTTGCTCACCAGCATCAGTACTGGCAGCTAAGCTTAATTCCCTTCTTGGTAGAACTGGTGGTGCAAGGACTGTACTTCTTTCCCCCTTGGCAGCATCTAGACCTGCCCTTATTGCTTCCCATTCAGTGGGGTGTGATGGCAACCGGTCAAGAGGCTGCCACGACTGCATGTCCTTGCACTCTTTAAATATCCCACACATCATACGGAAGGACCTCCAAAGGTGGTTGGTTTCTTTAGACTGGGCCAAGACATTTGCAACAACTTTGTCTTGACCAGTTTTCAATTCATCAACACCAGCATCCACCTTTTCCTTCAAATCATCATCCCTCTTCTTCAAATCCTCCACTTCATTGGCCAGTTTATTCAATGTTTCAGTGTGAAGAGATACTTGGGTGCTCAAACCTTCAATGCTGCCCCTCAACTGGTTAATCTCACTGGTAAGTGGGGCCAGATCAACCTGAGGAGTGGCCAGCTTGGTGATCTCAGACATCACCCTTTCAATCAAACGATCTTCCCTAGCACCCAACATATCTTCCATTTTCTGACCAACTGAAGATACCATCTGCTCACCAAGGCCAGTTAAATCTAGGCCAGGTCTCTCAACAAGTTCCTTGACCTGCCTTTCAATTTCCTTCAAGTCTACTTCAGAAGTTCTGACAGTATTGGTAAGTAGACTTGAGATAGAACTGGTGACCTTAGCATGAGTTAGGTCAAAGGCTTCCTTCAATGTACCTGCCAAATTATTGTTGCCAGTGACCAACTCATTCAATTTATTAAACACCAAGTCCTCATTTAATGAGAACTTGTTTATCCCCAGATCAACCACCTTGATATTTGTCAATGAGTCTTTGTGGTATCTGGAGAAGGACTTGGTGTTCTTCTCAAGTGTCTTCTGAATCTCCTCCACCCTGGTTAGAAGGTTTTGGAGATCGGATTGTATAGAGACAACTTGAGTGTCCAGTGACAAAGGAGAAGGTGTCACTGGACCACGAGCAGTTACTACTGGAGCAACTGGAGGAGGCAAACTAATGGAAGTCTCCCCAGTTGTCAGGCCAGCAGTTGAATATGTTGGAGGAGTGGTAGAAGAAGAAAGGATAGGAAGTTCAATGTGTTGTTCATGCTGAGAAAGCTCAGGTGTGAACAACGGCGACGGTGGTGGAGGCATTTCTCGAGCAAAGGAGAATTGCCCAGTTGGTAAAGGAGCGGTATATATTGGTAAGGAAATATTTGTAGGCATATTTTGCTCAGATGGGGAAAGTGAAATTGATGCTTCTGGAGGGCAGACTGGAGATGAAGGGTCTTGTGCTTGTACAGAAGCACCAAGAATCTCCAAGTCTGTTTCAGTACCTTCTGAATCCGAAGATTCAATAAGGATTTCCTCGTCGTTAACACCCATGTCCAGATTCATGAATGTGACAGAGGGCTGACCAGTTACCTGGTCAGGCTCCAGATGACCTTCCCCAGTTTCCTGGATGGGTACATCTGTTGGTGGATCAAATACCGAAGTATCGTCACCAGGGATAGACGTGATAGGAACGGCTTGAGTTATGGTTGTTCTATCACCAACCACAACTGGAGACGAACTGGAGGGTCCCTCATTATTTTGAGGCCCGCCCAGTTGTCTTTCTGGTTCACTTTCCAAAGGTGCACCAGTTTTAGCAAATGCCAGCAGCATCTGCGCAGGAAGTTCAACCTCACCAGCTTCAGACACTAGTGAGTCTAAATTCCTCAAAACATCTGGCCTTGTGAACGAAGAGTCTGTATTTCCACTCTTCTTCACCCAGAATTTGCTTGAAACATAAAGATAGAAATCTGGAAAAGGGGATACACACACCCCTGGAGCCTTTCAGCTTTTGCACAAGACTCCTATACAATATATCAGCAAAATCCACCCTCAACCCCTTCCACAAACAGTAAGCCATTTCAGCTTGTGAAGAGTTGATCTGGTCAAGACCACCTGAACTACCACCTAGACTTTCAACCAGATGTACAAAGAAATACCTCCATGAAGGTGTAAGGCCCTTCATGGTCATCGCCCCCTTGGTCTTTAACAACCCATCACTGTCCAAGCACTCCCTATGACCCATCTCAAGGAGTACTTGTCGAAAATTTATATTGGAGGCTAGGACAACTGGAGACTCACCCTCTCTCCAGTAATTGAGGCGAAGAGCATCCCTCAACACTTCTACATCTAGAGTACATTTGATTGTTCCATCCTTTAAAGTGAAACTGATGGAGGAACAATCGGAGGAAAGTGTGGCAGTGAACCAGAACTCACACAAGTAATCATGGTACATCTTGCGTGGGTTCCTGGTGAATAAGGGTCCTATTGGAGAATCCTTCAAAAATTTTCTGATTCTACCAATAAGGGTTCTAGACCCTTGAGAGCCTTGTAGGCTGGCCAAAGGATTGTTTGGATTTAATTTGAGGGCCGCACTATAAGGAGCACCAGGTGCCTGGGCGACATCTGGTGAGGGATTGTAAGAGCAGTCAAGAGATTTACATCTCTTGAGCGGGATGATTTAGGTGCCATAGAATGAAATTGAAATTGAGGATTTTTAGGGTTTTGAATATGGAAGCAAAGAGAAGAATGAATTTGAAATTTATGATTGGAAGTAAATGAAGAGAGTAAATGAAGAGAATGAAAAAGAAAGTAAATGTGTTATGAAGTAAATAAGGGTATTTATAAGGGGATTCAAGATCCCAATGTAAACCCACAAATCATATTTTATTGAACCAAAATATTTTCGAAGATATTTTGAAAATAAAATATAATTTTCCATGTAAGCATTAAATGTTACCATGTCAGCATTTAATGCTACGACGGCTCACTTTACCCAGAACCCCACACACTTTTTGTTTTCCCAACACAAACAGTTGTCAAGTACTTAAAATGGTTTCAACACGTCAGATCACGATATCAAGTGGTTTAAAACACTCGAGTATCATGACGTGTCACATAAATTCACCAAGTATTTGTAACGTTATGAAAAATTGACAAAGACCGAACCTGGTAACTGGAGGATCAATCCAGTTCCAGTTCCAACTGAAGAGTTCTCCAGTTGCATTTTCAAACAAAAACGAATTTTAGTCAGAAAAATTATTTTGAGTCTTTCCCCCTAAAATGATGATCCAGATCAATTAGTGCCAAGATAGTATCACAAAGGCGTTCGATAGCCTGGCGAGCAAAGATTATCTGGACATCCTCAACTGGAGAACTTCATCAGTGTCACTGACGCGTTCAATAACAAAGAAAGCTCCAGTTAAGGGTTTAGCATTCCCAGTTCGCTGATGAGATGTTTAAAAGTTTTCTCATCGAGAGGTTTAGTAAACACATCAGCTAACTGTTTGTCAGTGGGGATGAAATGAATTTCAATATCACCTTTCATAACATGATCACGAATAAAATGATACCTGATGTCAATATGCTTTGTTTTTGAGTGCATCACTGGATTGTGGGAGATAGCAATTGCACTGGTGTTGTCACAAAAGATTGGGGTCTTGGCGTACTTCTGACCATAATCTAGTAACTGGTTTTTGATCCAGAGAATCTGGGCACAACAACTGGCCGCAGAAATGTACTCTGCCTCTGCAGTGGACATAGAGACTGAAGTCTGCTTTTGCTGGTCCAACTCACCAGTTTTCCTCCAAGGAAATGACAACCACCAGTTGTGGATTTTCTATCAATCTTACAACCTGCATGATCAGAATCTGAAAAACCCATTAGATATAATCCTGAGCCTTTGGGGTACCAAAGACCAAGATTAGGACACCCTTTCAGGTATCTAAAGATACGCTTTACAGCGTGCAAATGTGATTCTTTAGGGTTAGCCTGAAACCTGGCACAAAAACATGTTGCAAACATTATATCTGGTCGACTGGCAGTTAAGTACATTAGTGAACCAACCATACCTCTATAGTCAGTTACATTAACTGGTTTGCCAGTTGGGTCAGAGTCCAAATTCAATGGTGCTGCAATAGGTGTGTTTTTCGATGGGATTGAATCATATTTGTATTTTCTTAACAAATCTCTGACATATTTCCTTGGTTTATGAAAATTCCATTTTCAGTTTGCTTAATCTGAAGACCTAAGAAAAATGTTAATTCACCCATTAAACTCATATCATACTCAGATGACATGATTTTAGAAAACTTTTTACACATTGCATCATCAGTTGAACCAAAAATAATGTCATCAACATAAATTTATACCAATAAGATATTACCTCTTTCTTTCAAGATGAACAAGGTATTATCTATTGCACCTCTTTGAAAGCCATTTTTAAGAAGATGTTTAGTTAAAGTATCATACCAGGCTCTTGGGGTTGTCTTAGACCATACAATGCTTTGTTCAGTCTATAAACCCAATGAGGATGCTTCTCATCGATGAAACCTGGAGTCTGCTTCACATAAACTTCTTCTTCCAACGTTCCATTAAGGAACGCACTTTTGACATCCATCTGGAAGAACTTGAACTGCAGATGGGCTGCATAAGCCAAGAAAATTCTTATGGCTTCAAGTCTTGCAACTGGAGCAAAAGTCTCATCAAAGTCAACGCCCTCTGCTTGACAATAACCCTGGGCAACTAATCTGGCCTTGTTTCTTACAACATGGCCATCTTCATCCATTTTGTTTCGGTATACCCATCTGGTACCAATAGGTTCTTTCTTTAACCCTGGTGGACAAGGAACAAGCTCCCAAACATTGTTCCTTTCAAACTGGAGGAGCTCTTCTTGCATAGCTTCCACCCAGCTTGGGTCTGCCATAGCCTCGTCGATCTTCTTTGGTTCAATTAAAGATAAGAAGGGGACGTTTAAGCATTGCTCACTGGTGGCTCTTCTAGTCTGAACCCCACTAGTTGGATTACCCACAATTTGTTCAATTGGGTGGGCTTTAATCCATCTAGTGTATTGACTAGGCTGGTGAACTACAATATCAGTGCAAGGTACCTGGAGATCTTCTTCAGTTGCAGCAGCATCTGGAGAAGGATTAGTCCAAACAGCTTCTACATCCTCATCAGAGTCAATGAGGTCTCGATTGGCATCATGAAATTCCTCAGTTGAAGGTAGTTCATGAGTAACTGGAGAAGTAGTGGCTTGAACTGGTGCTGATATTGGAGTGGCACGTACATCTGATCCAATCACCAATTCTTGTGGTAGTTAAAATTGATGGAGGGATAAAATGATGTGTCACTAGTGCTTTTCTTCTTCTTGACTGGTTCCAGTTTGTTGTAACTGGAAGCATCTTCTGGTGAAACAACTGACCGATGAACTTGGTCAGTTTCACCAAAGTTAATTGGAATGACTGGAGAAATATCAAGGCTTGGTCTCTTGTTGATTGCTTCAGTTGATTCATCGAATGTGACATGAATTGTCTCATGCACCTTTTGTAGTCTATAATTATAAACTCTAAAGGCCTTTCGAATATCTGAATAGCCTAAAAATACTCCTTCATCAGCTTTTGCATCAAACTTTCCAAGCTGACTGGAATCGTTCAGTATATAAACTGGACAACCAAATACATGGAAATATCCAATATTTGGTTTACGATTCCTGAGTACTTCGTAGGCATGTCTTCTTATGTCTCTTGATGTAGACTGACCGGTTTTGGGTGTGACAAGCAGTTGCAACTGCCTCAGCCCAAAAACTGGTGGGAAGACCAGATTCAGATACCATGCTTCTGGCCGCTTCTATCAGTGTACGATTCTTCCTTTCAACAACTCCATTTTGCTCTGGAGAGTGAACTGATGAGAAGTTTTGAGAAATGACAGTGTCAGTGCAAAATGTTTCAAGTACTTTATTTTGGAATTCAGTACCATTATCACTTCGCAACTGACAAACTTTTCGAGTGTACTTGAGCTCAATTCTTTTGATAAGCGAGATGATTTCAGCAGGTGCATCACTTTTGGATCTGATGAATACCACCCAGCAATATCTGGTGAATTCATCAACCACAACTAGAGTGTATTTCTTTCCAGCTCTAGTTTGAACATTCACTGGACCAAAAAGATCCATATGTAGCCCATCTCACAACCTGGACAAGGCTTTTCCTTATTGAAGGAAATCTGGGGTATCCCATCAACCAGTTGTTTGCGAGACAACTTGTTAATGTTCTTGAAATTAAGGTGGGATAACCTTTTATGCCATAGCCAGTTGGTGTCCTCATCAGCTTTGGTATAGAAACATTGCTCTTTTGGAGCTTGTTCCATATCCATGATGTACACATTCCCTTTTCTTGGTGCAATCATCACCACTTTCCAATCCTTGTTAAATATGGTGCCTTGTGCAATATCGAACAATTCCCTGAAGCCATCATCGCAAAGTTGGCTTACACTGATCAAGTTATATTTCAAACCATTCACAAATGCAACTCTTTTGAATTCGACTTGTCCATTTTTGAGCACACCATATCCTTCAGTCTTTCCAGATTGATCATTACCAAACGTCACTGCCGGTCCATCTTGGACAGTGAACTCTTCAAGCAGGGGCTTACATCCGGTCATAGTCCGGCCAGCAGCGCTGTCCAGATACCAGATATTCTTCTTTCAATCCCTTTTTCAGTATGATGTCCACCCATCTTCCAGAGACGACATCATCTTTCACCACATGCTGCTGTTGTTGTTGATCTTCCAAGGCAATGAAACACATGTCCCTTTCCTCTTCTTCATCATCAGATGAGTCATCAGAGTACTCCCATTTTCCTTCAGTTTGTGCAATTAAGCACTGGTCCTTTTTCTTATCCATGGACAGAAGGGCAATCTGGGCCTTAAGCTGTTTGTATTTAGCTTTATAGCTATCATCAGGCCGATTGTAATTAGGGACAGAGGGGCCAGTTTGGTTATTCAACTAACTAGATCTGCATTCCTTCATAAAATGACCTTTCTTGCCACACTTATAGCATGTAAGATTGGTCTTATCCAGAGAGCTGGAGCTGGATGCATTGTTGGGGCCATTAAATCTTTTAGATTTATGCTTAAACCTATTAAAGGTTTTAGCAATCATGGCGACCAGATCATCATCGTCAGTTTCATCATAACCTTCACTGTTTTCAGTGGTCAGCCCAGAGTTTAGGAAGCTGTTCAACATCTCCTTCATCGAGTGTGCCTGGACACTCTCAGCAGACATTAAAGCAGCACAAGGTCGCTCAATAATTAGCAACCTTGGGACTCTGAGCATGGTTCATGGCATCTTGCTCACCCACAAGTCTTGCAGCATTATTATCTTCAGTGAATCTGAAGGCTCCATAGAGCGATGCAAGAGTGTGAGAGTGCAAGGTTTTACCTTGTCTCAAGACAAGAACCATGTTTTCCCATAGATGAATATCACCTTCTATTCTTTACTAGTTGACTAATGTTCTACTTTTCATTAACATACTTTAGACTACACACATATCCTTCTCTACATCACAATCTGCTTCACCATGATTGTGCCCCCCGCCCCTGCTTTAAACTAGTGCACGCACCGTTGTCCACCCCCCAGTACCCAGTTATATCTTTCGCCTCTCCAGCTTCCCCTTTCCCCCTGTATACCAGTTAAACTCTCGTTGGGCAAGGCAAAGAAGGATTCATACTTCTTGTTTAATGCAACTTTACGGGTGACAATGGTGTCATCACCTCCTTCAAACTGAATCACTAATTCATCCCACATAGACTTGGCACTGGGAAACAACACAAGTGTTGGAATTAGGTTTTCAGGGACAGCCCCAAGGATCATGTTTTTCAGTCTGGTGTCCAAGTCCACCAGTCTGCGATCCTCATCAGACCAATGGTCTTCTGGCTTTTCCCTTGAGCCTCTTCTTCCAGTTGGATCAAGAAGAGGACTCACCCCAAGAGACATAGGTATATATGGTCCATCCTTTAGGATTTTTTCTGTTTTTTAGTGTAATTTTCCCGTCACACAGTGAGCGGTCATGACTACGACGTTGTACTAGTCCCCCACGACATGTGTACCTCCCACCCCTCCACTCACACACTCTCAGGTGAGCTTGCGTTGTTGTTGATTTATGTCCTTGTCGTATTTCTTGAAGGCATGACGGTTTGTGCACGTGGCGTTTGACGCATCATAAAGGATGTAGCCCAAAGGTCTACACCTTGTTGTACCTACCGTCAGAAGTGTGTTGTCTTGTCATGCTTTGGTCTTGAAATACCTTCAATTCTTGTTAACATATATGTAACTAAATACGCGATCAACCAAGATTGATATTAGGTGGGACTAGTATTGTAGATCTAGAAATGTTGCAGTCTCATATATATACACGGTTAAGAAAAATAAAAACATTATAATATCCAAAATTGTTTGTGTGTGACGTTTTTAGACACATGCATTTAAATTTCTTTAATTCCAAAGGTTTAATTTAAATGTATAATCAAAACTAACTTGTCTGTATATTAAAAACAATACAGTAATTATGCATATTATGTTGGTAAAAAAAAATAGATAAATAGAAACACCTTTTTTTCGAACAAGAATAGAAACACCTGCTTTAACCTCATGTTTCTTTTAGCACAAGTGCACAACCATACTCACCGAAAAAGGATGACTTCGGACAGCTTTTTGAACATAATGAGCATAGTGAAGACAATGTTTAGACCCAAGATTCCTTATTTGGTAGTTGGTACGAGGCTCTACAAATGGGCTATATGCTATTTTCATCAAAAATTAATGTTTAACTTTTTTTTTTGACAAACGAATTTTACCTCAGACGCGTATGATGTGTGCTAATCGCACAACGAAAGGGTCCCGCACTAAGCGGATCTTAAATAGCCTTTCTCACCATACCACCTCCTTAATTGGAAAATACCGTCGAGGAGAACCTACCAAGGTTCGAACTCGAGACCTTGGAGTAAACTCTCCCGGGGCCCCGCATAGCAGGTTTAGTGAAACACCCTGGCCACTGGGGTTTAACCCAGTGGTTAAAAAAATTAATGTTTAAATGATATACATTATAAACTAGAGTAAATGA
>CM067167.1:30339286-30421848 GCA_034093135.1 Erigeron breviscapus
AAATGACACAAAGCATTTGATAATGACAACTTTTTCAAAAATCATTCATTTGCCGAGCTGGGAGCTCTGCAAATGACCTTTTCAGTACTTAACAAAATTTCTTGGTAACCAAGTACAAGTAAAGCATGCATTTGCCGAGCTGGGAGCTCTGCAAATGGCTATTTCAGTACTTAAAGAAATTTCCTTGTAAAATGATGACCAAAAACACATGCATTTGCCGAGCTGGGAGCTCTGCAAATGATGGTTTCAGAAAAACACTTGTAAGTTTAAGTTTTTGAAAATTGATATAAAACATGCATTTGCCGAGCTTGGAGCTCTGCAAATGGCATTTTTAATAAGAAACTTGTACAACTTACACAACATGTAACACTTGGATAATATGAAGATTTGAAGATCAAGATGAACAAACATAGTGTTTGCCGAGCTGGGAGCTCTGCAAACGAGTCAAATCTTCAAACATTCATAACAATACCCAGCCCTTTAAATGATCAGCCCAGAAAAATCAATCAAAAGTAAACTAAATCAATCAAAACAATCAAAATAACATGTATTCATCCTAATCATGCATCTTAAACACCATATAAACACAATCAATCATCAAACATGCATAATAATCAAAAACAGTTCATTCATGCATTTAATCAAACAGTTGGAGATCAAAATTAAACAAGTAATCTTACCTCAAAAATTGATGATTTGACTGAAGTAAATGATGAAATACACTGAAAACTAATCACTACTGCACTCACTTTGATTATTATGAAAAATATGAAGATTATTGATTGATTGATTAAATGTTTTGATCGGTTTGAGAGAAAAAGAAGTTAAAATTTTGATTTGAATTTGGTAAATGACAAAATGGACCGCCCATTTCTTATTTAAACTCAAATTCGGGTCGCGGGTCTGGGTATGACCCGCGTATCAACCCGAATCCAATCACTTCTTGGGCTAACCATACAATTGGGCTTCATCATGGTTGGGCTGAAAGTTTGGGCTTGAAACCTTTTGGGTTTTTCACTCAAACAGAATTATAACACTAAAAAAAATTGAAATAAAAATAAAAATAAAGATAAAAATAAAAAATAAAAAATAAAAAAAACTTTATAAAAAAAAAACTTAAAAATCTTTTTATCTTTTTAATGTTTTCTAATTTTGTCTTTGGTTTTTTCAATTTAAAACAAAACACATACAAAAAAATTTAAACAAATAAAACAAACAGAATTAACAAATACGTAAACAAATATTCACATGCATTTGCACACTCCCCCTCAAATTAAGCATATAATACTATACTAAATTTACAAACTCCCCCTAAAATCATGCATTCTACCCTTTTTCTCCCCCTCAAACATTGCATGTAATAACAAGTAAACACATCAATGTTTGAAACAGAAAATGAACATAGAATACATGGCATGAAAGCATTTAAGTTTGTAAATCAAGCATTCCCAACTTGGTTTTCAGAAATTGAACCTGTTTTCATCCAAAGGTTTGGTGAAAATATCAGCAAGTTGGTAGTCTGTTGGGACAAAATAGAGTTCAATGTTACCTTTCTCGACATGATCTTTAAGAAAATGGTACCGAACATCTATGTGCTTGGTCTTTGTGTGCTGTACAGGATTGCAAGAAATAGCAATAGCACTTTTTGAGTCACAGTAAATGGGAATTCTGTTGAATTGAAATCCATAATCAGTCAACTGAGTCTTCATCCAAAGAACTTGTGAACAACAGCTTGCTGCAGCAACGTATTCAGCTTCTACAGTAGATGTGGATACACAATTCTGTTTCTTTGAAGACCAACTGACCAATCTATCCCCTAGAAACTGTATACTCCCAGAAGTACTCTTTCGATCAAGCTTACAACCTGCATGGTCAGCATCTGAATATGCAATTAACTGAAATCCAGTATCCCTTGGATACCAGAGACCAAGGTTCACTGTGCCTTTCAGGTATCGGAAGATCCGTTTAACGGCCTGGAAATGACTTTCCTTGGGATTGGCCTGGTACCTGGCACACATGCATGTTGCGAACATAATATCCGGGCGACTAGCAGTCAAGTACATGAGTGACCCTATCATACTGCGATATTTCTTTTGATCAAAAGATTTTCCATTTAAGTCAGCATTAATCTTTGTTCGAGCTTCCATGGGTGTTCCAATTGTTTGACAATCCATCATATCAAACTTTTTCAACATGTCAAGAATGTACTTAGATTGACAAATAAAAGTACCATTTGACAACTGTTTTACTTGAAGACCAAGGAAAAAGTTTAATTCACCCATCATGCTCATTTCAAATTTCTTGATCATTAAAGCAGAAAAATTCTTGCAGTATTTAGGATTGGTTGACCCGAAAATTATGTCGTCAACATAAATCTGGATTAGAATGATGTCACTCCCTTGTCGTTTGATAAACAGGGTAGTGTCAATCGAACCTTTGCTAAAACCAGATTTCACAAGATAAGAGGATAGAGCATCATACCATGCACGAGGAGCTTGTTTCAGACCATATAATGCCTTATCTAACCTGTAAACATAGTTCGGATGTTTGGTATTCACAAAACCTTCTGGTTGTTCAACATACACTTCTTCTTTGAGAATTCCATTCAAGAAGGCAGTTTTGACATCCATTTGGTAGACTGTGAAGTTCTTGTAGGCAGCATAGGCAAGAAACATCCGAATAGCCTCAATTCGTGCAACTGGTGCGAATGTCTCATCGTAATCAATTCCATCTTGTTGGCAGTATCCCTTCGCAACCAATCGTGCTTTGTTGCGTACAACAACTCCATTTTCATCCTTTTTATTCTTGAAGATCCACTTGGTCTTAATTGGCTCCTTGTTCTTGTAAGGATTGGGAACCAATTTCCATACCTCAAGATGTTCAAATTGATTCAGTTCCTCCTGCATAGCTTTCACCCAATCTGGACAACTTAGAGCTTCATTCACTGTCTTTGGTTCAACAATGCTCAGAAATTTACAAACAGACATTCATTCGCAGAAGCGGATCTTGTCTGAACTCCAGTTGTTGGATTACCAATGACTTGAGAAATTGGATGGGCTCTTGTCCATTTGGTTGTATGAGGAATTGGATCAAGTGGATCACCAGATTCTTCAGAATCAACAAAATCAGGAGAATGTTGTTCTGTTAATTGTTCAAATGAAGTTGCAATTGGTTCAACAAAGTCATCATGAACATAATCTTCAGGATTGGTTGTAGGATTTGTCACTTGTGAGAGATAACATGAGGTTGAGTATGAAACTCTGAATAATCAGTAGGTGGAGGAGAATCAGATGGTGAACTAACATCTGATGATTGTGATGGTGTTGACTCATTGGGATCCATCTCTTCTGAATTTGAACTTGATGGTTCATTGGGATTTCCTTCAGATTCAGGGACTTCTTTCGAAACTTTGAAAAATTCTTCGAACAAGATATCCAAATCTTGTGGTGTTGGAGTAGAGAATGATGATTTGACATTTGAAGTAGTTTTTGTTGCGGAAGCTTGTGGACTTTGAAGTTCGGGTCTTGAACTGTGTTGTTCAAGAACCATTCCTGAGAGTTCATCAAATCTAACATTCATACTCTCGTCAATTCTCTTGGTTCTTCGGTTATATACACGATATGCTATCGATTCTCTCGAATAACCGATGAAATATGCCTCATCGCCTTTTGGTTCAAATTTGCCCAGATTATCTCGATCATTGAGAACATAACATACACATCCAAAAATGTGCAAGAAGTTCACATTGGGCTTTCTTTTGTTGATCACCTCATACGGAGTTTTATCAAACCTCTTGTTTATTATGGATCTGTTTTGAGTAAAACAAGCAGTAGCAACAGTTTCAGCCCATAGATTCGGTGGCAACTTCGAATAGGCAAGCATTGTTCTAGCTGCTTCAACAAGAGTTCGATTTCTACGTTCAACTACTCCATTTTGTTGAGGTGTTCGGACAGCAAAAAATTGATGAGTAATACCCATGGATTGTTGAGTCAAGGATTCGCTGACCAGACTTGGTCGCTGACGTGGGTCGTCAGCAAGTCATCAGCAAGTCACCAGCGAGCAAATGACTCTTGTCAGCGGGTGGTTTAATTTCCCAAGCTGTGTGTCAAGGCGGGAAGATTTCAAACCAACAAGAAGACAAGAAGTCACATGGTGGTTCTCCCAACTGAATGTTACCTTAAATAGCAAAGGTACAGTTGGGACCAAAATGAGGTTTCTCTCTTTCATACCCGTTTTGGTAAAGAAGACAAAGGCTCCTGGATCCAAGTACAATGAGCCTATGAGCAGTCGACAACCACCATTCCATCACTATCATTGTAAGGCTGTGTTGCCCTAATTCATCCCCTATATAAGGAAACACAGCCGCACCATTCTAAGTGTTCTTGATAACCGAATAGTGTGAATCACTATATTTGTAATTGTTTAAGTTTTCCTTCTTTCCTAGACTTAGCAATTACATAGTTCATTTGTAGTCTTGTAAGACAAGTTGTAATATCGACCATGTATTCATCGTTTAATCAATGAGACATATGATTAGACTTGCTTAGATATTTGCATTTGAACTTATTCTTGTTCATGTTCTTTACTTTCTGTTCTTAACTTTCTTGTCTAGTTAAAACTGATAACCCCTCCAGCATCCTCCAAAACTCCTAAAGTCGCCAAGAAAAGTCAAGCTATTTCTAAAAGGAAGAAGAAAATATTAAGGGTGGAACCTTCTCAACTATCTCTCATCGATGAAGAAGAAACCCCTGCTGCTGAAAATATAGGGCAGCAACAACCTGAATCCTCCCCCAACCCAATCAGCTTCTCTATTGCTGAAAGGAATGCAACTGCTGCTGATGTTCCTGAAGTGCAGGTTGCTGGGGGAGAAAATTTGAATGTTGAAATTGGGCGTATTAATGATGTTGTTGCTGAAGAAGAAGTTATTGATGTTGATAAGGTTGTTACTGAAGAAGCAAGTGATGTTGAAAGTGATTATGAGTTAGGTGGCATCGTGGCAGAAGATTTTCAACTTGATCCTGATAGTCATGCTGAAGAAGTAGATGCCAGTGACATGGAGGTCGATGAAAATGATGATGGTGCTGCTGGTGAAAATGCAGCAGCCACAAATGAAAATGTTGCTGATGAGGCTGCTGTTGAATCCTCTGAGGCAGCGACTTTAATTGCAAGACCTCCTACTCCTCCTAAACGACCAGTGAACACCATGCTTTCTATGGGCATGCCCTCCTCCTTTCAAGCTGTTCCTGGTTGTTCTTCTCACAAGACAGCAGAAGCCAAGTCTCTCACTGCCAAGGACTTAGGCATTTCTTACTCCACCAACTCTGCTGATAGGTTGGAAAGAGTAGAACATCAATTGAATGATCTTACCAAGGCTGCCACACTCATGGTAGATCTCAAAGATAAAGAGAAGATCAATTGGTGAAAACATTACAGAGCTGGTATGATAAGCAGTCTGAGAACAATGCCAGCATCGAGAAATCAAAGAGAAATGTGTCTCTATGGCTGCTGATCAAGAAAAACTTCGCACTTCCACTAATATCATCAAAAAGGATCAGCAGACCATTAAAAATTCTACTCGATCGCTGTGCAAGATTGAAAACTCTATTCGCTACTCAGCTAAAAAGGCAG
The DNA here is from genome assembly GCA_034093135.1 of Erigeron breviscapus. Classification (NCBI taxonomy): domain Eukaryota; kingdom Viridiplantae; phylum Streptophyta; class Magnoliopsida; order Asterales; family Asteraceae; genus Erigeron; species Erigeron breviscapus. The sequence goes on from CM067167.1 coordinate 30,344,915, forward strand.
CATCCTCTAGTCAATCTGCTACTGCTGAAGTGAAGAAGTTGAGTGATCTCATCCCTCCTCTCTCTACTCAAGTTGACAACAATACCAAGGCTATTTATGCCTTAGAAAAACAAGTGGCTGATCTTCCAATTCCTTCCGCATCTTTTACTGAGGAAGATCGCCAGAGGCAACTTAGACTGGAGACAGAAGTTGCTGAAATTAAGAATTTGCTTGCACAACTTGTGAACCAACAACCTAAACAGCCAGCAACTTTGGAAGTGGTTATTAACACTACAACTTCCAAGGGGGAGAAAGTTGATGCTGCTGTTTTAGATCTGGTAACTGAAGCAGTTAACAAGGCAGTTGCCCAAATCTTTGAAGACACTGCTGAAGAAACCTTGGATGAAAATGATGATGCCACTAACACCACGAATGAAATGGCAATTGTGGCTGTTAGTGAGGAAAAAAAAGATGCAAGTATGGAAGTTCCCCCTGCTGGTGTTGAGGGGGAGATTGAAAAAGAAACCAATGCTGAAGCTCCCCCAGCTGGTATTGAGGGGGAGCAACAAATTGTAGCTATCAATGCTGAAGAGCGTAGGGACCCAGAAACGCTCAGAGCTTCATGGGAAGCTGGATTTGCTGAGAGAATGGCCGAGGATAGGTCAAGGGAAATGTTGCCAATCTTTCATAGCACATATCTGGCAAATGCTGAAATAACTCCTCTCTCCGATGCTCGCCGAAAACAGCTTATTGATTCTGGTTTCTTCAAACCTCCCACCGCTGCTCAACTCTCCGTACAATCCTCAGCAGGCCATCAGCATCAATTGATTGATGTATTGGCACTAACTGCTGATGGAAAAACTCAAGAAGATGCTATCACAGAGCTGGATAGGATCAAGCAAAATGAAGAAAATGAAAAGAAGAATCTTGAGTTTATCAGGCAGCTACCTTTACTTGAAAAGGATCAGCTTGATGGTGAGCAAAGGATGTTGCTGAAATCAGGTGGTGCTGAAGCTCTGTACAGGCAGAAACACAAGGATGTTGAGAAGCAGCTTAAAGAGAAAAGAACCAAGTTTGAGGGGGAGAAGGCTAAATGGCTGAAGTTGATGGAGGATAGAAAGAGGCCTCAAAGGATTATTGCTGCTGAGGCCTTCAAGCTGAAATGGGTCTTAAGACTAACTTAAAGATCTTAAGAGAAGGCGCTGACAAGCCAACCAAGTTGGAAGGGGTCAAACCAACCAACTTGGGTGCTTCAGAGTGGGCTGAAGTGTACATGCTGGTGAAAGATAAAAGGGCAGCCAGCTACCAGCAACTCCAAAACATGCTGAAAGATTATTTCGAGAAAGCACTGGAGTATGAAACCAAGTTTAAAGCAGATCTGCCTATGCTGAGGCAAGTATTTGGTACTCCTGCTGCTATCTCCTCAGCGGGTCAAAGGGTTCAAAGAAAGAGAAAGGAAGAGCATCGAACTCTTAGAGTTGATCTTCCTCCTATCACTGGTGATGCATCTTTAAACACCAGACTCCTCCCAGAAGTGTTTTCGAAGAAGGGAGAGTACTTGAAACACCTGCTGGCATCTTCTTCACAAACTTCCAGAACAATCAATTGTTCTTTCGTCTGGACGAAATTGAAAAAGCTTCAACTGGGTTTCTCTTGAACATAAGAAGAAGATGTGCTGAAACATCCAACAATAGATGGTTCATCAGCAAGGTGGATGAGGAGCTGGTTAAGCCTCATAGATGTAATGACCCAGCAGTTCAGACTGCCAAGCAAGAACACGCTTGGGAGTTTGAAACTGAAAGTATGTAGATGTCTCAAATGTAAATGCTGAATGAATCAGCTTGTAATATTTGAAAGTTGATATAAAAAGACATCTTTCCTTCAAATCTTTTATTCTTATCAAATCCAATCTACTCAGCAAGTCTTCTCAGCGAATAGGGGGAGATTGTTGAGTCAAGGATTCGCTGACCAGACTTGGTCGCTGACGTGGGTCGTCAGCAAGTCATCAGCAAGTCACCAGCGAGCAAATGACTCTTGTCAGCGGGTGGTTTAATTTCCCAAGCTGTGTGTCAAGGCGGGAAGATTTCAAACCAACAAGAAGACAAGAAGTCACATGGTGGTTCTCCCAACTGAATGTTACCTTAAATAGCAAAGGTACAGTTGGGACCAAAATGAGGTTTCTCTCTTTCATACCCGTTTTGGTAAAGAAGACAAAGGCTCCTGGATCCAAGTACAATGAGCCTATGAGCAGTCGACAACCACCATTTTTGAAAATGAAGGTACAACTTGTTCTTCACTTGCTTCATCTTGTTTATGTTATAGATGGTCTGGTAATCGTTAAAAGTGTTATTGGTTAGTGTTATTACGTATATAAGTGTTAGTTTTAGGTTCTAACAAGCCGGAAATCGATCTAAACCTTTGTGTGTTCGTAAAATTTGGTTCCAGTTCTTGAACAAAAATCGTGTTAAAAGTTAATGGGTTTGTGTCTAAATGTGTTTAACATGAAGGCCATTTTGATCTTAAATCTTGATTTAAACGACGAATTTATAATTTAATACGACAATATACTAGAATGCAAGTCGTAAACGTTTGTGTCCGTAAAAGTCCTAGTTAAAAATGTTCACATTTAGTCCTTGCATTTATGAAGACATTTAATATGGATTAAGTATAAATAGAAAAGTTTGGGAAAACCTAGTGAGAGAAAAACCACTGTTCATTCTCTTCCTCCTCCTGCACTCTCTCTCACTAAAACACACACTTCAGACACCATTTTCACACACAAAATTCATCCATTGATTTTGGATTGTTAAACCAAAATCGTTTGTACTTTTAGCATCCTTGTGATAATCAAAACATATTTCTGGAAACAAATTTCAGGTAACAACAACATCTAATGGGTTTTTGATCAAATTTAAAAAGTGTACTTTCAAGGTTTATGTTCTTGATGATTTGGTCCAGTTCTTGAACAAAAATCGTGTTAAAAGTTAATGGGTTTGTGTCTAAATGTGTTTAACATGAAGGCCATTTTGATCTTAAATCTTGATTTAAACGACGAATTTATAATTTAATACGACAATATACTAGAATGCAAGTCGTAAACGTTTGTGTCCGTAAAAGTCCTAGTTAAAAATGTTCACATTTAGTCCTTGCATTTATGAAGACATTTAATATGGATTAAGTATAAATAGAAAAGTTTGGGAAAACCTAGTGAGAGAAAAACCACTGTTCATTCTCTTCCTCCTCCTGCACTCTCTCTCACTAAAACACACACTTCAGACACCATTTTCACACACAAAATTCATCCATTGATTTTGGATTGTTAAACCAAAATCGTTTGTACTTTTAGCATCCTTGTGATAATCAAAACATATTTCTGGAAACAAATTTCAGGTAACAACAACATCTAATGGGTTTTTGATCAAATTTAAAAAGTGTACTTTCAAGGTTTATGTTCTTGATGATTAGCTAGGACGATCTAAATAAGCTTATCACCTAGGACGATCTAAATAAGCTTATCACCTAGGACGATCTAAATAAGCTTATCACCTAGGACGATCTAAATAAGCTTATCACCTAGGACGATCTAAATAAGCTTATCACCTAGGACGATCTAAATAAGCTTATCACCTAGGACGATCTAAATAAGCTTATCACCTAGGACGATCTAAATAAGCTTATCACCTAGGACGATCTAAATAAGCTTATCACCTAGGACGATCTAAATAAGCTTATCACCTAGGACGATCTAAATAAGCTTATCACCTAGGACGATCTAAATAAGCTTATCACCTAGGACGATCTAAATAAGCTTATCACCTAGGACGATCTAAATAAGCTTATCACCTAGGACGATCTAAATAAGCTTATCACCTAGGACGATCTAAATAAGCTTATCACCTAGGACGATCTAAATAAGCTTATCACCTAGGACGATCTAAATAAGCTTATCACCTAGGACGATCTAAATAAGCTTATCACCTAGGACGATCTAAATAAGCTTATCACCTAGGACGATCTAAATAAGCTTATCACCTAGGACGATCTAAATAAGCTTATCACCTAGGACGATCTAAATAAGCTTATCACCTAGGACGATCTAAATAAGCTTATCACCTAGGACGATCTAAATAAGCTTATCACCTAGGACGATCTAAATAAGCTTATCACCTAGGACGATCTAAATAAGCTTATCACCTAGGACGATCTAAATAAGCTTATCACCTAGGACGATCTAAATAAGCTTATCACCTAGGACGATCTAAATAAGCTTATCACCTAGGACGATCTAAATAAGCTTATCACCTAGGACGATCTAAATAAGCTTATCACCTAGGACGATCTAAATAAGCTTATCACCTAGGACGATCTAAATAAGCTTATCACCTAGGACGATCTAAATAAGCTTATCACCTAGGACGATCTAAATAAGCTTATCACCTAGGACGATCTAAATAAGCTTATCACCTAGGACGATCTAAATAAGCTTATCACCTAGGACGATCTAAATAAGCTTATCACCTAGGACGATCTAAATAAGCTTATCACCTAGGACGATCTAAATAAGCTTATCACCTAGGACGATCTAAATAAGCTTATCACCTAGGACGATCTAAATAAGCTTATCACCTAGGACGATCTAAATAAGCTTATCACCTAGGACGATCTAAATAAGCTTATCACCTAGGACGATCTAAATAAGCTTATCACCTAGGACGATCTAAATAAGCTTATCACCTAGGACGATCTAAATAAGCTTATCACCTAGGACGATCTAAATAAGCTTATCACCTAGGACGATCTAAATAAGCTTATCACCTAGGACGATCTAAATAAGCTTATCACCTAGGACGATCTAAATAAGCTTATCACCTAGGACGATCTAAATAAGCTTATCACCTAGGACGATCTAAATAAGCTTATCACCTAGGACGATCTAAATAAGCTTATCACCTAGGACGATCTAAATAAGCTTATCACCTAGGACGATCTAAATAAGCTTATCACCTAGGACGATCTAAATAAGCTTATCACCTAGGACGATCTAAATAAGCTTATCACCTAGGACGATCTAAATAAGCTTATCACCTAGGACGATCTAAATAAGCTTATCACCTAGGACGATCTAAATAAGCTTATCACCTAGGACGATCTAAATAAGCTTATCACCTAGGACGATCTAAATAAGCTTATCACCTAGGACGATCTAAATAAGCTTATCACCTAGGACGATCTAAATAAGCTTATCACCTAGGACGATCTAAATAAGCTTATCACCTAGGACGATCTAAATAAGCTTATCACCTAGGACGATCTAAATAAGCTTATCACCTAGGACGATCTAAATAAGCTTATCACCTAGGACGATCTAAATAAGCTTATCACCTAGGACGATCTAAATAAGCTTATCACCTAGGACGATCTAAATAAGCTTATCACCTAGGACGATCTAAATAAGCTTATCACCTAGGACGATCTAATTTGGAACAAACACTAGGACGATCTAAATAAGCTTATCACCTAGGACGATCTAAATAAGCTTATCACCTAGGACGATCTAATTTGGAACAAACACTAGGACGATCTAATTTGGAATAAGCTAGGACGATCTAAATAAGCTTATCACCTAGGACGATCTAAATAAGCTTATCACCTAGGACGATCTAAATAAGCTTATCACCTAGGACGATCTAAATAAGCTTATCACCTAGGACGATCTAAATAAGCTTATCACCTAGGACGATCTAAATAAGCTTATCACCTAGGACGATCTAAATAAGCTTATCACCTAGGACGATCTAAATAAGCTTATCACCTAGGACGATCTAAATAAGCTTATCACCTAGGACGATCTAAATAAGCTTATCACCTAGGACGATCTAAATAAGCTTATCACCTAGGACGATCTAAATAAGATTGTCAAAGGACCAAATCATCAGTCCATCAAGGATATTCAGTGAATAAATAATCCCGGGAACTAATACATGCATATATTTATGATCAATGATTTATGATTAGGTTTTTAGCAAGACACACTCGGATTCAAATAGATATAACCTACATATATCTGTGATTGTTCTCTGTGCTTGTAAACTACGCTGTACCGGATCACTGTGAGTTTTCGTAGCCCCTTTTCTATTATTTACATTTTGGGGTGAAAGGAATACTACATACGCTTTTATATATGCCGTAACTGTTTTCACAACTGTATGGCTATCTGACTACTTATATACTTATTAGCCGGTCCTGTTGAGGATTGTGTGTGCTCGCTTATACTTATTAGCCGGTCCTGTTGAGGATTGTGTGTGCTCGCTTATACTTATTAGCCGGTCCTGTTGAGGATTGTGTGTGCTCGCTTATACTTATTAGCCGGTCCTGTTGAGGATTGTGTGTGCTCGCTTATACTTATTAGCCGGTCCTGTTGAGGATTGTGTGTGCTCGCTTATACTTATTAGCCGGTCCTGTTGAGGATTGTGTGTGCTCGCTTATACTTATTAGCCGGTCCTGTTGAGGATTGTGTGTGCTCGCTTATACTTATTAGCCGGTCCTGTTGAGGATTGTGTGTGCTCGCTTATACTTATTAGCCGGTCCTGTTGAGGATTGTGTGTGCTCGCTTATACTTATTAGCCGGTCCTGTTGAGGATTGTGTGTGCTCGCTTATACTTATTAGCCGGTCCTGTTGAGGATTGTGTGTGCTCGCTTATACTTATTAGCCGGTCCTGTTGAGGATTGTGTGTGCTCGCTTATACTTATTAGCCGGTCCTGTTGAGGATTGTGTGTGCTCGCTTATACTTATTAGCCGGTCCTGTTGAGGATTGTGTGTGCTCGCTTATACTTATTAGCCGGTCCTGTTGAGGATTGTGTGTGCTCGCTTATACTTATTAGCCGGTCCTGTTGAGGATTGTGTGTGCTCGCTTATACTTATTAGCCGGTCCTGTTGAGGATTGTGTGTGCATTCAATCTCTGTGAAACATACTTGTCTGTGCTATCCATGCTATTGTACCCATGTTATCGTATTCATTCATGCGCAGACCCTAGAACCATGCTACCTTGCCACGTACACATATGCAAACGATATTCGAATGTTGGATTATAAGTAAGATAAACTAATTATATTAAGCGAAATGAAGTGTTGTTGACAAAGAAGTGTGGCAAATATATCATCACAGAAAAACTTGATCAACTTTTCGCGTGTGGTATAGGTGCCTACGGAAGTGTTGCAACATAGATCATGCCTTGATGGACGGGTGTGGTAGCTAAACCGGTATACTTAATGAGCTTTGGTCGGGTGGAGGGTTAGCCGCTGGTACACCCTGTATACATACAAACCTAGTGCGACGGATGCAGGTCTGAGACTCGGACCACATTTGGCTGTCAAAGTTAAAAATCGGATTAAAAGTTAAGTCATGATGTGATGGTTATGGAATTCGCGCTGTGAGACAATAATATATATGAACTAAATGCATTATTGTGATGAATACTCTTGCTACTTGTCTGTAGTTACTGGAAAATGCGTAATCTTTAGATATGATATTTGAACCTCTTGAAATGCATGCGATATTGAAAGTATCAATGTGTGGGATTTTAGAAAACTAACACGAGTGGGTTGAGAGTGCGTAATTGACGACACGAACGATTATACCTTCATTCTAACGCCGATCACGTCTTTTCCTAATATAGGAAAATGGTGCGAACGAGAGCGAATCCGAATGTTGAGGCTCAAGCTGCTGGAGCTGGTCGTGGCAACCCAAGAGGTGGTCGTGGAGGCCAACAAGGAAGGGGCCGTGGTAGAGGCCGGGGTGGCCGAGGTGGTGGCATGGATCATGTTGGAAACCCTGATTGGGCCGCTATCATCGCTGAACAGTTGGCGGCTTCAATGCCAACTATTATTGAACGAGTGGCTGCTGCAATGGGTACTGTTCCAAATCAGAACCGAAGGGCACCTGAAGTTGGAGTTGGACAAGAGCAAGAGAATCAAGAGCAAGTGAATCAAGAACAAGAAGGCTTCAATCCTGAAATGGAGTTTGTAGGAGACGGTGTGTATGTGGGCCCTGGACCCAGAAGAGTCCCTAGAAATGATGAGTATGCTGGAGGAAGAAGAGGTTGTAGCTATACAGATTTCAAGAAGTGTGGTCCCCCAGAGTACAACGGCAAAGGAGGAGCTAGTGTATTCTTGAAGTGGTTGGAGAGGATGGAGGCAGTGATGGACATTAGTGAGTGTCCAGACCATCAGAGAGTCAGATTTACGGGAGGCTCGTTCACCGATGATGCACTATCATGGTGGAACACTTTGTTGGGAGCCAGGGGAAGGACTACTACCTTTGAGACCCCTTGGGAGCAGTTTACTCAGATGATGAAGAATCGTTTTTGCCCGTTGAATGAGATGCAGAAGGTAGAGCAGGAATTTTGGCACCTTACCATGGTGGGATCTGCATGTGCTGAGTATACCAGCAAATTCCAAGAGTTGGCTCGCTTGGTGCCCCACCTGGTGACCTCAGAGGCTAAGTTGATTGAGAGATACGTCTATGGTCTCATTCCTCAGATTCGTAACACTATGACTGGCATTCCTCCTTACTCGATTGAAGAAGCTATACGAAGGGCCAGTGCTATGACAGATGACTTGGTCAGGGCTGGCACTTTGACTAAGTCTGTTGAGAAGAAGAGGGACTTTGGTGAACCCAGTAAGAGAAGGGATTTCAGAGCGGACAAGAGAGTCAGAGTTGGGAAAGTGTTTGTAGAGTAGCCAGAGTTGCAGTAGCACCACCCCATGTAGCCCCGTTGAACATTAGAAACCCACCAGTCAACCGTGGAGGATGCTATGAGTGCGGTAGCACTGATCATTACCGAAATGTCTGCCCAAGACTTGCAAGACGACCCAATCCAGCTGCAGCAAATCAGCAACCATTACAGATTGCAGCACCGAATCCTCCCAGAGCCAATCAAGCCCAACAGGCCAGAGGCCGAGCCTTTGCACTAAATGCGGTAGAAGCTGCTAATGATCCAAATGTCGTCACGGGTACATTTCTTCTAAATAATCATCTAGCTACTGTGTTATTCGATTCGGGTGCCGACTACAGCTTTATCTCTACTAACTTCGTGTGCACTATTAACGTAAAACCTATTCGTACGCATGCTTATTATGAAATAGAAGTAGCTAGTGGTGGAGTCTCTAAACTTGATCAATACGTGCCTAAATGTGTGTTAACCTTAGATACTCATTCATACTATATAGATCTAATCCCATTTGAAATGGGTAGCTTTGATGTAATAGTGGGGATGGATTGGTTGTCCCTGGTAGATGCAACCATTTTGTGTCGTGCGAAAATCCTTAGAATTCCCCTAAGTGGGGGAGACGTATTAGAAATCCAAGGTGAGAGACCCGAGGCACATAAACAAGCCCTAATGCGCACGACAACTAAAGAAATCAAACTAGCCGATATCCCTATAGTCCGTGAATTTCCCGATGTGTTTCCTGACGATGTTCAGGGATTGCCACCGATACGACAAGTAGAATTCCGAATTGATCTCATACCTAGTGCAACCCCAGTAGCAAAGACACCGTACCGTCTAGCACCTTCTGAAATGCAAGAACTCGCCTCGCAATTACAGGAATTACAAGACAAGGGTTTCATTCGACCAAGTTCTTCACCGTGGGGTGCACCGGTATTATTCGTTAAGAAGAAAGACGGGTCTTTTCGCATGTGCATCGATTATCGCGAGCTAAACAAGTTAACCGTTAAAAATCGATATCCCTTACCGCGCATCGATGATTTATTCGATCAGTTGCAGGGCGCAAAGTATTTCTCTAAGATCGATCTTCGATCAGGCTACCATCAGTTAAGAGTTCGCGAAGAGGACATACCAAAAACAGCGTTTAGCACGAGATATGGGCATTTCGAATTTTTAGTGATGCCATTTGGAATGACGAATGCGCCTGCTGTTTTCATGGATCTGATGAATCGTGTGTGCAAACCCTATCTAGATCATTCCATCATCGTTTTCATTGACGACATCCTTATCTACTCAAAGACTAAGAAAGAGCATGAAGTGCATCTGAGAGAAGCTTTGGAACTTCTGAGAGCAGAGAAGCTGTACGGGAAGTTTTCCAAATGCGAATTTTGGTTAGAAGAAGTGAAGTTTTTGGGCCATGTAGTTGACAAGGATGGAATAAAGGTTGACCCCAGCAAGATTGCAGCCGTAGAGAATTGGAGAAGACCAGAAACGCCGACAGAAATCAGACAGTTTCTTGGTTTGGCAGGTTACTACCGACGATTTATCGAGAACTTCTCAAGGATCGCACAACCTCTTACCTTGTTGACGCACAAAGATAGAAGTTTTGAATGGGGAGAGAAACAAGAAGAAGCTTTCAGAATCCTGAAAGAGAAGTTATGTAACGCACCGGTCTTAAGTCTTCCAGACGGAACTGAAGATTTCATCGTTTATTGCGACGCGTCGGGACAAGGCCTAGGATGTGTGCTTATGCAACGAGGCAAGGTTATTGCATATGCCTCTCGACAATTGAAGATTCACGAGAAGAATTACACGACTCACGATCTGGAGTTGGGAGCTATCGTATTTGCACTCAAATGCTGGAGACACTACCTGTACGGGACTAAGAGTGTGATATACACAGATCATAAGAGCCTTCAGCATATCTTCACACAGAAGGATCTTAATATGCGGCAAAGGCGATGGCTAGAGTTGTTTAGCGATTACGATTGTGAGATTCGATACCATCCGGGCAAGGCAAACGTAGTAGCAGATGCTCTGAGTAGAAAGGAGAGAGTTAGACCAAGACGAATTAGAGCCATGAGCATTACCGTGCACAACAGTCTGAAGGATAGAGTGGTTGAGGCCCAGGTGGAAGCAAACAAGAAGGAGAATATCGATGAAGAAGGATTGGGGGGCATGATAGAACAGTTTACTCAAAGAGATGATGGGGGACTGTATTTTTGTGATCGATTGTGGATACCCATGTACGGAGGATTAAGGAAGCTGATAATGGATGAAGCACACCAAGCAAGATATTCTGTTCACCCAGGAATAGATAAAATGTATCAAGACTTGCGAGATCTATTTTGGTGGCCAGGAATGAAGAACGATGTGGCGATCTACGTGAGCAAATGCTTAACGTGCTCAAGGGTTAAGGCAGAACATAAGAAGCCAGGAGGACTGTTAACTCAACCAGAGCTTCCCAGTTGGAAGTGGGAAAAGATCACTATGGATTTTGTCACGAAGCTACCAAGAACGAGTAGTGGCATGGATGCAATTTGGGTGGTGGTAGATCAATTGACCAAATCAGCGCATTTCATACCCATACGTGAGAGTTACTCAATGGAGCAGTATGCACGTCTGTATCTTAAGGAAATCGTAGCTAAACACGGTGTCCCAGTATCAATCATTAGTGATAGGGATAGCAGGTTTACCTCGGGATTTTGGAATTCGCTGCAACAAGCCTTGGGGACACGTATCGATATGAGCACAGCCTACCATCCACAGACAGACGGACAGAGTGAAAGAACGATTCAGACACTGGAGGACATGCTAAGAGCATGCGTCATAGACTTCGGAGGTAGTTGGGATACTCACCTCCCACTAGTCGAATTCTCATACAACAATAGTTATCATGCCAGCATTGGCTGTCCGCCTTTTGAGGTTTTGTATGGAAGAAAATGTCGATCTCCGCTTGCATGGCACGAAGTTGGAGACATGCAATTAATAGGCCCAGAAATCATTCTCGAAACTACCGAAAGAGTTGCTCAGATCAAGGAAAACCTCCTGAAAGCGAGAGACAGACAAAAGAAATACGCAGACAAACGAAGGAAACCTTTGGAGTTTCAGGTTGGCGATCGAGTGATGCTCAAAGTCTCGCCTTGGAAGGGTGTAGTTAGATTTATAAAGAGGGGAAAACTGGCTCCAAGATACGTTGGACCGTTTGAGATTGTAGAACGTATTGGTGCAGTAGCTTACCGCTTGAAACTTCCCCAAGAGTTGAGCAACGTACACGATGTTTTCCACGTGTCGAACCTTAAGAAGTGTCTAGCAGACGAAACAACATACGTCCCTCTCAACGAGATACGAGTAGATAGTAATTTAAGCTTCAAAGAAGAACCCGTTGAAATTATGGAGCGAGAAGTCAAAAAGCTCAAGAAACATAAGTATACCATTGTGAAAGTCCGTTGGAACTCCCGGAGAGGCCCAGAGTTTACTTGGGAACGAGAAGATCAGATGAAACTTAAGTACCCGCACTTATTTACTTAACTCGACACCTTAAAGCCAGTTAGTGAACTTAAGAACTTAGTGCCTAATCTAACATTTTCTATGCAATATGATGCTTGAAACTCAATGTGAAACATGCTACTTACTACTTAATGTGTGTTTCTCATACTTGAAAACTTAAAAAGTGTACTTTCAAGGTTTATGTTCTTGATGATTTGGTCCAGTTCTTGAACAAAAATCGTGTTAAAAGTTAATGGGTTTGTGTCTAAATGTGTTTAACAACATTTATATGAACAAAATTGAGTCATAACGTACTTAAATCTCAAAACCCATTTTTGAAAATGAAGGTACAACTTGTTCTTCACTTGCTTCATCTTGTTTATGTTATAGATGGTCTGGTAATCGTTAAAAGTGTTATTGGTTAGTGTTATTACGTATATAAGTGTTAGTTTTAGGTTCTAACAAGCCGGAAATCGATCTAAACCTTTGTGTGTTCGTAAAATTTGGTTCCAGCCTCGCCTTGGCTTGGGACGACCTGTTTTGGGACGGTCTTTATGTTCAAGATCGTCCTAGGCAACTTACTTTGTTCTTGGTTCTCGTTCGTTCGATCACATGTGGTGTTGTGTGTTGGTATGTCTAATGGGCAATTGATCCTCAGATCGGTTTAGCTCAAACAAATGTGTTCTTAAAACAAAACGATCTTGAAACCATAGGCATCCTGAGACGATCTTGTGCTATAAGCTAGGACGATCTAAATAAGCTTATCACCTAGGACGATCTAAATAAGCTTATCACCTAGGACGATCTAAATAAGCTTATCACCTAGGACGATCTAAATAAGCTTATCACCTAGGACGATCTAAATAAGCTTATCACCTAGGACGATCTAAATAAGCTTATCACCTAGGACGATCTAAATAAGCTTATCACCTAGGACGATCTAAATAAGCTTATCACCTAGGACGATCTAAATAAGCTTATCACCTAGGACGATCTAAATAAGCTTATCACCTAGGACGATCTAAATAAGCTTATCACCTAGGACGATCTAAATAAGCTTATCACCTAGGACGATCTAAATAAGCTTATCACCTAGGACGATCTAAATAAGCTTATCACCTAGGACGATCTAAATAAGCTTATCACCTAGGACGATCTAAATAAGCTTATCACCTAGGACGATCTAAATAAGCTTATCACCTAGGACGATCTAATTTGGCAAGAAACTCGGATTTAAATAGATATAACCTACATATATCTGTGATTGTTCTCTGTGCTTGTAAACTACGCTGTACCGGATCACTGTGAGTTTTCGTAGCCCCTTTTCTATTATTTACATTTTGGGGTGAAAGGAATACTACATACGCTTTTATATATGCCGTAACTGTTTTCACAACTGTATGGCTATCTGACTACTTATATACTTATTAGCCGGTCCTGTTGAGGATTGTGTGTGCTCGCTTATACTTATTAGCCGGTCCTGTTGAGGATTGTGTGTGCTCGCTTATACTTATTAGCCGGTCCTGTTGAGGATTGTGTGTGCTCGCTTATACTTATTAGCCGGTCCTGTTGAGGATTGTGTGTGCTCGCTTATACTTATTAGCCGGTCCTGTTGAGGATTGTGTGTGCTCGCTTATACTTATTAGCCGGTCCTGTTGAGGATTGTGTGTGCTCGCTTATACTTATTAGCCGGTCCTGTTGAGGATTGTGTGTGCTCGCTTATACTTATTAGCCGGTCCTGTTGAGGATTGTGTGTGCTCGCTTATACTTATTAGCCGGTCCTGTTGAGGATTGTGTGTGCTCGCTTATACTTATTAGCCGGTCCTGTTGAGGATTGTGTGTGCTCGCTTATACTTATTAGCCGGTCCTGTTGAGGATTGTGTGTGCTCGCTTATACTTATTAGCCGGTCCTGTTGAGGATTGTGTGTGCTCGCTTATACTTATTAGCCGGTCCTGTTGAGGATTGTGTGTGCTCGCTTATACTTATTAGCCGGTCCTGTTGAGGATTGTGTGTGCTCGCTTATACTTATTAGCCGGTCCTGTTGAGGATTGTGTGTGCTCGCTTATACTTATTAGCCGGTCCTGTTGAGGATTGTGTGTGCTCGCTTATACTTATTAGCCGGTCCTGTTGAGGATTGTGTGTGCTCGCTTATACTTATTAGCCGGTCCTGTTGAGGATTGTGTGTGCTCGCTTATACTTATTAGCCGGTCCTGTTGAGGATTGTGTGTGCTCGCTTATACTTATTAGCCGGTCCTGTTGAGGATTGTGTGTGCTCGCTTATACTTATTAGCCGGTCCTGTTGAGGATTGTGTGTGCTCGCTTATACTTATTAGCCGGTCCTGTTGAGGATTGTGTGTGCTCGCTTATACTTATTAGCCGGTCCTGTTGAGGATTGTGTGTGCTCGCTTATACTTATTAGCCGGTCCTGTTGAGGATTGTGTGTGCTCGCTTATACTTATTAGCCGGTCCTGTTGAGGATTGTGTGTGCTCGCTTATACTTATTAGCCGGTCCTGTTGAGGATTGTGTGTGCTCGCTTATACTTATTAGCCGGTCCTGTTGAGGATTGTGTGTGCTCGCTTATACTTATTAGCCGGTCCTGTTGAGGATTGTGTGTGCTCGCTTATACTTATTAGCCGGTCCTGTTGAGGATTGTGTGTGCTCGCTTATACTTATTAGCCGGTCCTGTTGAGGATTGTGTGTGCTCGCTTATACTTATTAGCCGGTCCTGTTGAGGATTGTGTGTGCTCGCTTATACTTATTAGCCGGTCCTGTTGAGGATTGTGTGTGCTCGCTTATACTTATTAGCCGGTCCTGTTGAGGATTGTGTGTGCTCGCTTATACTTATTAGCCGGTCCTGTTGAGGATTGTGTGTGCTCGCTTATACTTATTAGCCGGTCCTGTTGAGGATTGTGTGTGCTCGCTTATACTTATTAGCCGGTCCTGTTGAGGATTGTGTGTGCTCGCTTATACTTATTAGCCGGTCCTGTTGAGGATTGTGTGTGCTCGCTTATACTTATTAGCCGGTCCTGTTGAGGATTGTGTGTGCTCGCTTATACTTATTAGCCGGTCCTGTTGAGGATTGTGTGTGCTCGCTTATACTTATTAGCCGGTCCTGTTGAGGATTGTGTGTGCTCGCTTATACTTATTAGCCGGTCCTGTTGAGGATTGTGTGTGCTCGCTTATACTTATTAGCCGGTCCTGTTGAGGATTGTGTGTGCTCGCTTATACTTATTAGCCGGTCCTGTTGAGGATTGTGTGTGCTCGCTTATACTTATTAGCCGGTCCTGTTGAGGATTGTGTGTGCTCGCTTATACTTATTAGCCGGTCCTGTTGAGGATTGTGTGTGCTCGCTTATACTTATTAGCCGGTCCTGTTGAGGATTGTGTGTGCTCGCTTATACTTATTAGCCGGTCCTTCAACAAGTTGTTTATCCACGAGCGCATTAATCGTTTGAAAATTAAGATGAGAAAGACGGCGATGCCATAACCAAGAATTTTGTGCAGTTGCTTTTGAAAGAAGACAAATCTCTGAAGAATTAGATGGAATGTTGTTGAGATCAATAGTGAACAAATTATTGTCTCTTGTTCCAGTCAGAATATCCACACCATCTTCAGTCTGCACTTTGCATTCATATCTCCTGAATAATACTTGAAGATCATTGTCACAAAATTGTCCAACACTGAAAAGATTGTGTCCTAATCCTTCAACATAGGAAACTCTCTTGATAGTGACACCATTTTTAACAATGTCTCCATAACCAAGAATAGGAGCGATATGATCATTTCCGAAATCTGACGGTTCCCATAAACTTTTCAACAAAGTTCGAAAGAATGGACTTGTTCAGTCATATGACGTGAACATCCCGAGTCAACATACCAAACACATATGAGGTATTCCTGCAAGAACAAAGAATATGGTTTAGGTACCCTTTAAGATTGGGTCCTTGCAGGTTAGGGTGACAACATGCAAGTACACATAAAAAAAAATTAAATCTCAAATAAAATAACACGCAAACAAACAATTTATTCAAATAACAAACAAGCACACAAAATTGTTCAAAATACAAATACGAATTACAAGCAAGAAATTGAAAAGGTTTATACACATGTTTTGGTACAAGCGGGACTAGTCCTAGATTTATTAGCATTATCTAATGTATTCGATCTACGGACAATCCACACTTGTTTGACTTTTTGTATTCCCATCAATCTTGACTTTACTAGAAGCATTCAAAAATCTATCCTTAGGGATCCATCTACTGCTACTAGCTAAGCACACGTCACCTGAAACATGAACATGTTTTGAGTTAGCAAACAATTTGTCAACTTTGTTCTTAACAGGTTTCTTCTTGATGGGTTCTGTGGTCTTGTTTACTTTCTTTATGTTATTAGGTGACAACCAACCATACTGATCTTTGTATTTAGTCATTCCAGAAACAGTATCTCTAACCCTCTGTAAAGTGCACTTAGGATTCTTCTGAGAATACCTAGGAAAACTAGAATACCTAACCTGCTGAGGTTGTTTGTTACCTAACGAGAAAGTTTCATTCTTAACAATCTTCGGACCACTGTTTGTTTTGACTTCTTTCTGTGCCTTAGGTTCAGATTTGACCTTGTACATCTGTGTTTGCCTAGAAGTCTTTGATTTCATTGGGACATTGGGACCTTTCTGTGGTTTCGGACTTGAACCCGTCTTAGGTGATTGATTAGTCTTCGGGTTTGAAACAGTCTTGGTTGATGGTCTGGTTTTAGGTCTTGAAACAGTCTTGGTTATTTGGTTGTTCTTTGGTTTTGAAACAGTCTTGGTAGATGGGTTGGTCTTTGATTGTTGGGTGGTCTTTGGTCTTTGGAACTTATCTGATGAAGATTGTGAAGAGTGTGACTTTGGAATCTTCTTTAGATTTAAATCAAGTTTTTCCTCCTTTTGAACAAAAAGTTTTTCAAATTCAGGTTCAAAATCATGATTTTCTTCCAAAAATGTTGACATTTCATCAGTTTCCAATTTCACACTGACGTCACTTTTCTTCATTGGACATGGACTTCTCTTGAGTGGAATTGATGCTTTTTCTTTTTCTTTGTGAAATTGAAGTGCTATTTTCTGAAATTCGAATTCAACTTTTTTTTTTTTTTTTTTTTTTTTTTTTTTTTTTTTTTTTTTTTTTTTTTTTTTTTTTTTTTTTTTTTTTTTTTTTTTTTTTTTTTTTTTTTTTTTTTTTTTTTTTTTTTTTTTTTTTTTTTTTTTTTTTTTTTTTTTTTTTTTTTTTTTTTTTTTTTTTTTTTTTTTTTTTTTTTTTTTTTTTTTTTTTTTTTTTTTTTTTTTTTTTTTTTTTTTTTTTTTTTTTTTTTTTTTTTTTTTTTTTTTTTTTTTTTTTTTTTTTTTTTTTTTTTTTTTTTTTTTTTTTTTTTTTTTTTTTTTTTTTTTTTTTTTTTTTTTTTTTTTTTTTTTTTTTTTTTTTTTTTTTTTTTTTTTTTTTTTTTTTTTTTTTTTTTTTTTTTTTTTTTTTTTTTTTTTTTTTTTTTTTTTTTTTTTTTTTTTTTTTTTTTTTTTTTTTTTTTTTTTTTTTTTTTTTTTTTTTTTTTTTTTTTTTTTTTTTTTTTTTTTTTTTTTTTTTTTTTTTTTTTTTTTTTTTTTTTTTTTTTTTTTTTTTTTTTTTTTTTTTTTTTTTTTTTTTTTTTTTTTTTTTTTTTTTTTTTTTTTTTTTTTTTTTTTTTTTTTTTTTTTTTTTTTTTTTTTTTTTTTTTTTTTTTTTTTTTTTTTTTTTTTTTTTTTTTTTTTTTTTTTTTTTTTTTTTTTTTTTTTTTTTTTTTTTTTTTTTTTTTTTTTTTTTTTTTTTTTTTTTTTTTTTTTTTTTTTTTTTTTTTTTTTTTTTTTTTTTTTTTTTTTTTTTTTTTTTTTTTTTTTTTTTTTTTTTTTTTTTTTTTTTTTTTTTTTTTTTTTTTTTTTTTTTTTTTTTTTTTTTTTTTTTTTTTTTTTTTTTTTTTTTTTTTTTTTTTTTTTTTTTTTTTTTTTTTTTTTTTTTTTTTTTTTTTTTTTTTTTTTTTTTTTTTTTTTTTTTTTTTTTTTTTTTTTTTTTTTTTTTTTTTTTTTTTTTTTTTTTTTTTTTTTTTTTTTTTTTTTTTTTTTTTTTTTTTTTTTTTTTTTTTTTTTTTTTTTTTTTTTTTTTTTTTTTTTTTTTTTTTTTTTTTTTTTTTTTTTTTTTTTTTTTTTTTTTTTTTTTTTTTTTTTTTTTTTTTTTTTTTTTTTTTTTTTTTTTTTTTTTTTTTTTTTTTTTTTTTTTTTTTTTTTTTTTTTTTTTTTTTTTTTTTTTTTTTTTTTTTTTTTTTTTTTTTTTTTTTTTTTTTTTTTTTTTTTTTTTTTTTTTTTTTTTTTTTTTTTTTTTTTTTTTTTTTTTTTTTTTTTTTTTTTTTTGCATTTTGTGAAGTTGTCTCATTGTGACACACAGATTTGGTTGGTGGAGATGGAGTGGCCATAACTTCACAAACAGGACAATTGGGGTGGTCACATTCATTTTCATGATTCTTGGGTGGGTCATTGATAAAGTGATTTTGAGTCTGCAGATTGTCTATTAAAGATTGCTTTTCATCAAGAGACTTTTGCAGATCCTCTATTACCTTTTCCAAAAACATAACACCCCCCCCCCCCCCCCCCCCCCCCCCCCCCCCCCCCCCCCCCCCCCCCCCCCCCCCCCCCCCCCCCCCCCCCCCCCCCCCCCCCCCCCCCCCCCCCCCCCCCCCCCCCCCCCCCCCCCCCCCCCCCCCCCCCCCCCCCCCCCCCCCCCCCCCCCCCCCCCCCCCCCCCCCCCCCCCCCCCCCCCCCCCCCCCCCCCCCCCCCCCCCCCCCCCCCCCCCCCCCCCCCCCCCCCCCCCCCCCCCCCCCCCCCCCCCCCCCCCCCCCCCCCCCCCCCCCCCCCCCCCCCCCCCCCCCCCCCCCCCCCCCCCCCCCCCCCCCCCCCCCCCCCCCCCCCCCCCCCCCCCCCCCCCCCCCCCCCCCCCCCCCCCCCCCCCCCCCCCCCCCCCCCCCCCCCCCCCCCCCCCCCCCCCCCCCCCCCCCCCCCCCCCCCCCCCCCCCCCCCCCCCCCCCCCCCCCCCCCCCCCCCCCCCCCCCCCCCCCCCCCCCCCCCCCCCCCCCCCCCCCCCCCCCCCCCCCCCCCCCCCCCCCCCCCCCCCCCCCCCCCCCCCCCCCCCCCCCCCCCCCCCCCCCCCCCCCCCCCCCCCCCCCCCCCCCCCCCCCCCCCCCCCCCCCCCCCCCCCCCCCCCCCCCCCCCCCCCCCCCCCCCCCCCCCCCCCCCCCCCCCCCCCCCCCCCCCCCCCCCCCCCCCCCCCCCCCCCCCCCCCCCCCCCCCCCCCCCCCCCCCCCCCCCCCCCCCCCCCCCCCCCCCCCCCCCCCCCCCCCCCCCCCCCCCCCCCCCCCCCCCCCCCCCCCCCCCCCCCCCCCCCCCCCCCCCCCCCCCCCCCCCCCCCCCCCCCCCCCCCCCCCCCCCCCCCCCCCCCCCCCCCCCCCCCCCCCCCCCCCCCCCCCCCCCCCCCCCCCCCCCCCCCCCCCCCCCCCCCCCCCCCCCCCCCCCCCCCCCCCCCCCCCCCCCCCCCCCCCCCCCCCCCCCCCCCCCCCCCCCCCCCCCCCCCCCCCCCCCCCCCCCCCCCCCCCCCCCCCCCCCCCCCCCCCCCCCCCCCCCCCCCCCCCCCCCCCCCCCCCCCCCCCCCCCCCCCCCCCCCCCCCCCCCCCCCCCCCCCCCCCCCCCCCCCCCCCCCCCCCCCCCCCCCCCCCCCCCCCCCCCCCCCCCCCCCCCCCCCCCCCCCCCCCCCCCCCCCCCCCCCCCCCCCCCCCCCCCCCCCCCCCCCCCCCCCCCCCCCCCCCCCCCCCCCCCCCCCCCCCCCCCCCCCCCCCCCCCCCCCCCCCCCCCCCCCCCCCCCCCCCCCCCCCCCCCCCCCCCCCCCCCCCCCCCCCCCCCCCCCCCCCCCCCCCCCCCCCCCCCCCCCCCCCCCCCCCCCCCCCCCCCCCCCCCCCCCCCCCCCCCCCCCCCCCCCCCCCCCCCCCCCCCCCCCCCCCCCCCCCCCCCCCCCCCCCCCCCCCCCCCCCCCCCCCCCCCCCCCCCCCCCCCCCCCCCCCCCCCCCCCCCCCCCCCCCCCCCCCCCCCCCCCCCCCCCCCCCCCCCCCCCCCCCCCCCCCCCCCCCCCCCCCCCCCCCCCCCCCCCCCCCCCCCCCCCCCCCCCCCCCCCCCCCCCCCCCCCCCCCCCCCCCCCCCCCCCCCCCCCCCCCCCCCCCCCCCCCCCCCCCCCCCCCCCCCCCCCCCCCCCCCCCCCCCCCCCCCCCCCCCCCCCCCCCCCCCCCCCCCCCCCCCCCCCCCCCCCCCCCCCCCCCCCCCCCCCCCCCCCCCCCCCCCCCCCCCCCCCCCCCCCCCCCCAGTTTGGAGTTTTGAGTTAAAGAGACTGCTGCTTTTTCAGATTTCAAATTCTCAACATCTTTTTGAAGTGTATCAATTTTAATTTGAAAATCTTTTTCTTTGTCCTCCAAATCTTTCTTTAATTTTAAATTCTTTTTACTCATACCTGCAGTCTTTTCTTGCTGTATCAGACATATCCATGTAATGTTTTAGAACAGATTTGGGAAAAGAAATTACCTCATCCTCGACTTCAGAAGAGCTTTCATCATCTTCCTCCAACTCCTTTGACTTCTTGATCTTTGTCATGAAGCACACATTTGCTGCAAGTTCATCTGTCTCCTCGTCAGAAAGATGTAACCACTTGTCATCCTCAGCGAGAAGAGCAATTCCGCTTTCCTCTTGTCTTGCCAGCAAAAGTTTGTACTTATAGTACTCGGAGTTCTTCTGTCGAGGTTTGGTGAAGTTGATTGCAAAATGTCCAGTCAAGCCACAGTTATAGCACTTCTTGTCTTCATTCTTCTCTCCATTACCTTCTTCTCAAACTTCCTCTGATTTTCATATTTCTTCTCACCTCCAACAAACTCTTTCTTCTGATCAAACTTAGGAGCATTCGCATTTTTAGCATAAGAAGAAACTGACGAAGTCCTAAGCTGATTGTTTGTTGGTTTCTTTTGAAGAATTTCTTCTTGAAAGCCTTGGTGAAATAAGCGAGTTCTTTGTACATCTGTTTTTGATTCTCATCCAGATCAGAATCACTCATATCACTCGAATCAGAATCAGTTTGACTTCAACAAAACTGTGTCTTGACAATCTTGAAGTCTTCTTTTCAGCAACCAAAGCCAATGGATCTGAATGTACACTCTCTTCTTTCTTCTTCTGAATTCTCTTCACATCTTCCACATTCAATTGTAGTTTCTCAAACATAGTGTGTGAATGGTGAGCTTTGCAAAATCTGATTGTTGGTTGAGTTGAGTTCCATACACTTGCCATTCTTCTTCCAGATTTTTTATGAATTTGATGTTCAGTTCCATATTGGTTCTCTTCACATCATTCTTTCTCAGCTCATTGATGACATTGCAGAATCTGATGTATACCTCATTCAGTGGTTCACCTTTTTGTTGTTTGAATGTTTCATACATATTCAGAACAGTCGACAACCTGATGGTGTTTGATACATCAGATCCTTCCATCTGCTTTTCCACCTCATCCCAAATGTCTTTTCCTGTTTCGTAGGAATCCACATTGCAGTATATGTCATCTGGAAGTGCTTGGTAAAGAAAGGCAATTGCACTTTGATCAGCCTCAACTCTGTTTCTTTGATCTGTGTTCCAACTTTCTTCAGGTAAAACTTCTCCATTCACTGGGTTCTTTGGAATTTCAGGACCTTCTTTGTATGATTTCCTTAGCAGTTTTCCATTCTTTTGCCTGTCTATCCAGTTCAAAATCTCTTCTTCCATTGAGGATAAGATCCTCTAAATAAGACAGGTGGTCTTCCTTCAGAACCAAGAGCTAGAGCTTCCCTTGACGCCATATCAATCAATTAAAAGTCTTTGAAAAACTTGAGAATTTTCAAATTCAACTAAATGCAGAGCTTAAACCTCTGCAAATAGAACAAGTAAGAATATTGAAAATTTTGATTTTCCTTCCCAGACGAAGAATATCGATGAAAAATGGTTTTGAGAAATTTTCTTGGAAAATTTTGATTTGAGATTCTTAAAAACAACTAAGTGCCGAGCTAAATGCTCGAGCTATAATGCTCTGCAAATAGTGGTGTACGAAATTCTAAGTGCCGAGCTAAATGTAGATGTAAGTGATCAAGTCGCAACTCAAGAACACAAAAACAACTGAATGCCGAGCAAATATCTCTGCAAACAGCACAATTTAGCAAGTCGCTTGGTCGAAGAATCAATTCCAACTATTTGCCGAGCAACTATCTCTGCAAATAGTTCAAATAGAACTTGTCCTTAGTTACACCAATCAAAAACACTTGTTTGCCGAGCTTAGACTTCTGCAAACAATGCAATTAGCACCAGTCTCAAATCAAGAATTCTCAAAACAACTAATTGCCGAGCAAAAAGCTCTGCAAATAGCACAAGTAACCTCAACACTTGTTCACAAATCCTTGAACCACTTATTTGCCGAGCAATGAACTCTGCAAATAGAACAAGTGAACTTCTCACTTAACCAACTTTCTTGAAATAGCTATTTGCCGAACAAAAAGTTCTGCAAATAGATCAAGTAAGATCCAGTCCTTAGCCAAATTTCTGAAACACGTATTTGCCGAGCAAATTGCTCTGCAAATAGTACAAGTAAGAACCACTCTTTAGCCAAAGACTTCTGCAAATGCGAGTAACCACAACACGACAAAATAGTCGGTTAGGTTATCTTCTTTGTTTATCCAACCCCTTATTTGCAGAGAAGAAAGTAAATCTTCGATAACTTCTTCATTTTTGAGAATTAGAACTCGAATTTTATATCAAAATGTTCAGAAAATCAATGCGCACAAATCCTCAAACAAATTAGATGCAAATTTCAACTGAAAATCAAACCCTCACGAACATGCGATTTGTAGAGCTCGATCACAAACAACTCAAATGTTGAAATTAGCTTCTGAAATTGATAGCGAAGGAAGATATATTGATTGTAAATCGAACGGTGAACAAAATTCAAACACAAACACACTTAATTTGCAGGAATCACTGAAACAGTGAGCTCTGCAAATGAACCTTTCAGAAAAATTACTCAAATTCTGAAATTAAGCACAAATTAAGCTTGTAATAAGCTTGTGGATCGTTCAGCAACTCTGATTGTGCTCTGATACCAATTGTAATGAATAGAATTTGAGCTTTAGTGTGTGTTTAGTGTGTGTTAGTGGAGGTTTCAGAGAGAGAGAGAGTAGAGAGAGAGTCAGTGAAAGATTTGGATAGTATTATGGATCAAAGGTTACAAATTACATGATGGAGGGGGTTTATATACATAAGAGCTATTTACACTATGCCCCCTTCCATATTAACAATGTTACATTCTAAGTACAAAATGACATAAGGTATACAAATCAACTACTACATTTCTATTTCTAACGCATATAACTTCTTTTCCCTAAGAACCTCAAGAACGGCTCTTAAGTGCTCACGGTGCTCTTCTTTAGACTTGGAGTAAATCAGAATATCATCAATAAAGACAATCACAAAATGATCTAAGAATGGGCGACATACCCGATTCATTAAATCCATAAAAGCGGCAGGAGCATTTGTCAACCCAAACGGCATGACAAGAAACTCATAGTGCCCATATCGTGTACGAAAAGCTGTCTTGGCCACATCTTCCTTTTTGACCTTTAATTGATGATAGCCGGACCGTAAATCAATCTTAGAGAAGTAAGAAGCACCATGGAGCTGATCAAAGAGATCATCAATGCGCGGGAGAGGATACTTATTCTTAATCGTTCGCTTATTCAGCTCACGGTAGTCTATGCACATGCGCATAGAACCATCTTTCTTCTTGACAAAGAGAACCGGAGCTCCCCAAGGCGAGGAACTAGGTTGTATGAAACCTTTGTCAAGTAGCTCTTGAAGCTGAGACATTAGCTCTTTCATTTCAGTAGGAGCCAAACGATATGGTGCTTTTGCAACAGACCAGTCAAAGCTCAATAGAGAACTTGACCTCACGGTCAGAAAGAAGATCAAAGAGATCCTCAAGAAACACATCATAAATATACGAACGATATCGACCCTAGAAACGAAAGGTAAATTTTAATCACACAGGTGAGAAAATAACATTTCATCGATAGAATAAACTTGAGAATCGTTGTCAAGGAAATGACCCTTCTACATAACTTTATTAAGCGTCAATAGAGATAAAACCATCTTCCACATAGACTCACAATCCGATAAGAACATTAAACAACATCAACATCTTTCAATTACTCCATCGTCAGCTTCAATTCATCCCTCCTATCGTAGAAGGCAAATAGAATTAATAGGGAGGATCCGACTTCAATCTCGAGGAAGTAACTGAAGTATCCTTCATGAACTAATGCAACACTATCATTACTAGTTAATCATCTTAACATCAACTTCACCATGTAAGGAAACCTTACATACCTCAACGAACGTTACCTTGATTTCCTTTTCATAAGATTCGCGCGATATATACATTCGACTACCATCATATCTTAACTTATATATAGCACTTTCATTACACCTCTGGCATTACCTATAGGGTATTCGCATATAACACATCAAAATGAAACAACCAATACGACTTTCATCGCCGTGAATAAACAATTCCACACATCTCAGACATCCATATCACTAGAGTTATAACACGGTGTTTACTCTCTACTCATAAGAGTATAATACATAGAAATACCTCCAACTTCGTTACCTTGAACAACGGTCAACACAAGCGAGGATAGACAAACATGCTCGTGTCGTGATACAATTGCAATTATGTTCCGGACCATAATTGTAATTATATTACTTCATATGCATGTTAGTTACCACATTTGTGTATCACATTCTTTCACCTATTCCATTCACACAATCCTTATCATCCATACAACATCTCATTTCCGTTGCGGTCCTTGTCACTAACCTCATGGGTTGAACACCATTTCACCTAATCTAACAATCTCCTTTCATATCAACCACTTTACACCTAAATTACAGCGCACATTCATCAAATTCAAATAGGGAAATAGCACATCACCTCGAGGACCGTCTATCGTAGCAATTGAACAATCTAACGACGGAGAAGCGAGAAACATGAGAATAAAGGCTAGAAGACATATTCACATATCAACAAAACAATTATCGTATAGCCTTAATCCTACACTCTCACTCATCCCAAACCCGTCATAAGGCATTTCATCTTAAAGGCTAAGCATACCTACTTAAGCCTAACTTGATCTTTATCGGTTTAAGTCCAATTTCTATGGTAAACCTATAGTCATTGGTTCACTTAAACCATTTCTCTGATACCAACTTGTAACACCCGTCGTTTAAAAATATGGATTTCTAAAAATTTTGCCTAACGGCGTCAAAAGATAGCGGAAGTAAACTTTAAAAGTTCAAACCAAACGGATCAGTTTGTTCATTTATTCAAAAGGTGTTACCATATCCATATCGTAGAAACAGTAATAAGGAAATCCAAATGGCACCAACATAAATGCCAATCAAGTTTACATTATAACATATAACAACATAATACAAATGTCTTAATAAGGAGGCTATTAGGGTGACTAAGGCAAGCTTCAGATTATCTACCCATGCCTCGCTCTTTATTCATCAACACTTAAAGCTTGCTAAACCTGAGGGAGCAACACATTTCAAGAAACAAGTGTTAGCTAACGAATTAGCTAAGTAAGATAACACAAGATTTATAAAGCATTCGTCCAATTAAAACTTTATAAAAGTAATATTTCATCATTAAGGCACATATCATCACAATTCATATAACATAGCATTAACATCTTTCATATAGGATAGTTCATCCTAATGTGCCTAATCATCTTTCATATCTTTCACATATCATCTTTACAAATGTGACATAAGTCACGCATATCATATAAGGTGTAAGTTTGTGTGTAGGCGGTCATAAGACCTAACGGGAACCTCACACCCGACTGGATGGATAAGCCTTTCAGCGGTCCATCAGTGTCGTTAAGGAATGGCAAGCCAATCCAGGAGTAGTCTGTATGTTCAAGACATTGGTGGGTAATCAGGCCACCCGGAGATACTCTACCACTTAATTATGTTGCAAGGAGCCACCCGAGCAACCACATATACGCACCCGCCGGGCAAGGGCAAGTACGGGTTAAGCTTAACACTTTCACATCATTTACGAGCTCGATTTACATCTCATATAGTTTAGGTATTTACATTACCTAAACATTCATCATATAATTTCATCTTAACGTTTGGGCCCTTAAATGTGCACGTGTCATGGCAACTTAATAAGTCTAGTGAACTAGATGAACAAGCCATGTAATCATGCACATTTCACATAACATCAACATATATCACCTTTCAATTCATCTCAAGACATTACATAGCATTTCATAGCATATCATTACGTCTCATTTCATTGCATAACATTTCATAGCATATCATTACATTTCATATCATAGGGACTGCATTTCAGGCCTCAATAGTCATGTACATAGCCCATATCACCTCCCGTGTAACCCGAATACCCATAAGCAATCAAGATAACATTTAGGAAGTTATTATATGAAAACCATGTTTTTGTTGAACCCTCAGCGTGTCAAAGTAGTGTATCTTACCTTGGTACAGTTTACAACACTTTGCAAAGTACTTTATTATGCCCAAAATGTACTCCCTGGTTCCTTACTTCTGGAGTTAACTTGAGAATGATTACAAGCCAAGATAAACAAGATAACACTTCTACATTATTTTAGATAAATACAGAACCTAAAGTTGATTAAGTTTCAAGTCAACCACTTGATTTTACGGAATTCAACCAAAACTCAAAGAGTTCAACAGTTTCAGTATTCCAATAGGAAACTAAACCAAAACTTAAAGAGTTCAGAAGTTTTAATATTCCAATAGGAATCTAAACCAAAACTCAAAAAGTTCAGAAGTTTTAATATTCCAATAGGAAACCAAACCAAAACCCAAAGAGTTCAGAAGTTATAATATTCCAACAAGCTTTGACCAAAAACTAAATCAAGATTACAAGTTCTTGTTAAATATCTATTTTTCAAACATCTTTTTCTTATGGGTTATGCTTCTATTTATACTTAGTTAGGCTAGACTTGGTAGAGCTTGACTAGGTAGAGGCTTGACCAGGTAGAGGCTTGACCAGGTAGAGGCTTGACTTGGTAGAACTTGACCAGGTAGAGGCTTGACTATTCCATATACGGTTACTATTCACATATACGGTACTATTCACATATACAGTTACTATTCATATATACAGTTACTATTCACATATACGGTTACTATTCACATATACGGTTACTATTCACATATACGGTTACTATTCACATATACAGTTACTATTCACATATACGGTTACTATTCACATATACAGTTACTATTCACATATACGGTTACTATTCACATATACGGTTACTATTCACATATACGGTTACTATTCACATATACGGTTACTATTCACATATACGGTTACTATTCACATATACGGTTACTATTCACATATACAGTTACTATTCACATATACGGTTACTATTCACATATACAGTTACTATTCACATATACGGTTACTATTCACATATACAGTTACTATTCACATATACGGTTACTATTCACATATACGGTTACTATTCACATATACGGTTACTATTCACATATACGGTTACTATTCACATATACGGTTACTATTCACATATACGGTTACTATTCACATATACAGTTACTATTCACATATACGGTTACTATTCACATATACAGTTACTATTCACATATACGGTTACTATTCACATATACGGTTACTATTCACATATACGGTTACTATTCACATATACGGTTACTATTCACATATACGGTTACTATTCACATATACGGTTACTATTCACATATACAGTTACTATTCACATATACGGTTACTATTCACATATACAGTTACTATTCACATATACGGTTACTATTCACATATACAGTTACTATTCACATATACGGTTACTATTCACATATACAGTTACTATTCACATATACGGTTACTATTCACATATACGGTTACTATTCACATATACGGTTACTATTCACATATACGGTTACTATTCACATATACGGTTACTATTCACATATACGGTTACTATTCACATATACAGTTACTATTCACATATACGGTTACTATTCACATATACAGTTACTATTCACATATACGGTTACTATTCACATATACAGTTACTATTCACATATACGGTTACTATTCACATATACAGTTACTATTCACATATACGGTTACTATTCACATATACAGTTACTATTCACATATACGGTTACTATTCACATATACAGTTACTATTCACATATACGGTTACTATTCACATATACAGTTACTATTCACATATACGGTTACTATTCACATATACAGTTACTATTCACATATACGGTTACTATTCACATATACAGTTACTATTCACATATACGGTTACTATTCACATATACAGTTACTATTCACATATACGGTTACTATTCACATATACAGTTACTATTCACATATACGGTTACTATTCACATATACAGTTACTATTCACATATACGGTTACTATTCACATATACAGTTACTATTCACATATACGGTTACTATTCACATATACGGTTACTATTCACATATACGGTTACTATTCACATATACGGTTACTATTCACATATACGGTTACTATTCACATATACGGTTACTATTCACATATACGGTTACTATTCACATATACGGTTACTATTCACATATACGGTTACTATTCACATATACGGTTACTATTCACATATACGGTTACTATTCACATATACGGTTACTATTCACATATACGGTTACTATTCACATATACGGTTACTATTCACATATACGGTTACTATTCACATATACGGTTACTATTCACATATACGGTTACTATTCACATATACGGTTACTATTCACATATACGGTTACTATTCACATATACGGTTACTATTCACATATACGGTTACTATTCACATATACGGTTACTATTCACATATACAGTTACTATTCACATATACGGTTACTATTCACATATACAGTTACTATTCACATATACGGTTACTATTCACATATACAGTTACTATTCACATATACGGTTACTATTCACATATACGGTTACTATTCACATATACGGTTACTATTCACATATACGGTTACTATTCACATATACGGTTACTATTCACATATACGGTTACTATTCACATATACGGTTACTATTCACATATACGGTTACTATTCACATATACGGTTACTATTCACATATACGGTTACTATTCACATATACGGTTACTATTCACATATACGGTTACTATTCACATATACGGTTACTATTCACATATACGGTTACTATTCACATATACGGTTACTATTCACATATACGGTTACTATTCACATATACGGTTACTATTCACATATACGGTTACTATTCACATATACGGTTACTATTCACATATACGGTTACTATTCACATATACGGTTACTATTCACATATACGGTTACTATTCACATATACGGTTACTATTCACATATACGGTTACTATTCACATATACGGTTACTATTCACATATACGGTTACGATTATGTGCTTGTTGGTTGTGCTGTATGACGTGCTTGTTGAGACGTGCTTATTGTGTGCATTGGAGACTTGGACTAAGGCAGGTACCGTAAGACCAGACTTTGAGTACTTTGGGTACATTGAGTACCTTGGACTTTGAGACTTGTGACTTTGAGACTTGGGCTTGAGACTTGAGTACTTTGACTTATATGGTGTAACTCTGCTCATTATATATTGAACAAATACTGGTTTTGACTTAAAAGAATCGACAAAAGACTTCTTTCTTGACTAGACTTTTTGACTAAAACCTACGACTTCAAACCCTAAACTAAAGCTTAATTGCTAATCAAAATTGATTTTCGCATATATTGGGAAAAACCTATACAAAATCATATATGATTTTTTATAGCACATTGAGACAAAACCAAATGAGTTCCATACAAAGAAAACCATTCAAAATCAAAAATGATTTTACGCATACATTGGGGAAAACCTATACAAAATCATATATGATTTTTTATAGCACATTGAGACAAAACCAAATGAGTTCCATACAAAGAAAACCATTCAAAATCAAAATGATTTTACGCATACATTGGGGAAAACCTATACAAAATCATATATGATTTTTTATAGCACATTGAGACAAAACCAAATGAGTTCCATACAAAGAAAACCATTCAAAATCAAAAATGATTTTACGCATACATTGGGGAAAACCTATACAAAATCATATATGATTTTTTATAGCACATTGAGACAAAACCAAATGAGTTCCATACAAAGAAAACCATTCAAAATCAAAAATGATTTTACGCATACATTGGGGAAAACCTATACAAAATCATATATGATTTTTTATAGCACATTGAGACAAAACCAAATGAGTTCCATACAAAGAAAACCATTCAAAATCAAAAATGATTTTACGCATACATTGGGGAAAACCTATACAAAATCATATATGATTTTTTATAGCACATTGAGACAAAACCAAATGAGTTCCATACAAAGAAAACCATTCAAAATCAAAAATGATTTTACGCATACATTGGGGAAAACCTATACAAAATCATATATGATTTTTTATAGCACATTGAGACAAAACCAAATGAGTTCCATACAAAGAAAACCATTCAAAATCAAAAATGATTTTACGCATACATTGGGGAAAACCTATACAAAATCATATATGATTTTTTATAGCACATTGAGACAAAACCAAATGAGTTCCATACAAAGAAAACCATTCAAAATCAAAATGATTTTACCATAATGAGGAAAACCCTATACAAAATCATATATGACTTTTTTTATGTAAATTCGAAATTTGTCAGGTGATAATCCAATGTAATTAGATAACATGTGATTAGATCTATTCTAACATCTTGAATTTGTTAAATTTTATCAATTATTTGATTAATTTTGTTGTTTGGTACAATATTGCCTACAAGGTGTTTGATAAAATGTCTAAACCAAAGTTTCTTATATATGATTTAGAATCAAATCACATTTGATTGAGTATTGCATACAAGGTGTTTAATGAAATGTCTAAACCAAAGTTTGATAATATGAATTAATCAACTTTGTTATTGTTTACTTTATGTTCAGAATCATATTTGATTATGTATTGACATTTTATTGATTTCTGTTTTTGTAACTGTATGTGTAAAATCATATTTGATTTCGCATGTATAATGTTAAAAATCAATGCAAAATCATTTTTGATTTTATGCATACATTTTAGAAAAGTTGCATTCTAAAACCCTAAAATCTAAACCCTTAGGGGCTAAAAGCTAATCCGAGGGGGAAGTGTGATTACGGGGGCCTGCGGCCCGCGCTTTAGTTTAGGGTTTGAAGTCGTAGGGTTAGCCTTCAAACCCTAAACTAAAGCTTAATTGCTAATCAAAATTGATTTTACGCATACATTGTGAAAAACATATACAAAATCAACTATTCAAAATCAAAAATGATTTTACGCATACATTGGGGAAAACCTATACAAAATCATATATGATTTTTTATAGCACATTGAGACAAAACCAAATGAGTTCCATACAAAGAAAACCATTCAAAATCAAAATTGATTTTAAGAATAGAGTGTGAAAAAGCTATACAAAATCATATATGATTTTGTTCAGGTTTGTACGTTTTAAGGTATAAGTGTCTTTTTAAGACTATCTGTGTAAAATCAAAATTGATTTCGCATGTATAATGTTAAAAATCAATGCAAAATCATTTTTGATTTTATGCATACATTTTAGAAAAGTTGAATTCTAAAACCCTAAAATCTAAACCCTTGGGGGCTAAAAGCTAATCCGAGGGGGAAGTGTGATTACGGGGGCCTGCGGCCCGCGCTTTAGTTTAGGGTTTGAAGTCGTAGGGTTAGCCTAACGGCTAACCCTACGACTTCAAACCCTAAACTAAAGCTTAATTGCTAATCAAAATTGATTTCGCATGTATAATGTTAAAAATCAATGCAAAATCATTTTTGATTTTATGCATACATTTTAGAAAAGTTGAATTCTAAAACCCTAAAATCTAAACCCTTGGGGGCTAAAAGCTAATCCGAGGGGGAAGTGTGATTACGGGGGCCTGCGGCCCGCGCTTTAGTTTAGGGTTTGAAGTCGTAGGGTTAGCCTAACGGCTAACCCTACGACTTCAAACCCTAAACTAAAGCTTAATTGCTAATCAAAATTGATTTCGCATGTATAATGTTAAAAATCAATGCAAAATCATTTTTGATTTTATGCATACATTTTAGAAAAGTTGAATTCTAAAACCCTAAAATCTAAACCCTTAGGGGCTAAAAGCTAATCCGAGGGGGAAGTGTGATTACGGGGGCCTGCGGCCCGCGCTTTAGTTTAGGGTTTGAAGTCGTAGGGTTAGCCTAACGGCTAACCCTACAACTTCAAACCCTAAACTAAAGCTTTATCACGGGGGCCTTCGGCCCGCGCTTTAGTTTAGGGTTTGAAGTCGTAGGGTTAGCCTAACGGCTAACCCTACGACTTCAAACCCTAAACTAAAGCTTAATTGCTAATCAAAATTGATTTCGCATGTATAATGTTAAAAATCAATGCAAAATCATTTTTGATTTTATGCATACATTTTAGAAAAGTTGAATTCTAAAACCCTAAAATCTAAACCCTTGGGGCTAAAAGCTAATCCGAGGGGGAAGTGTGATTACGGGGGCCTGCGGCCCGCGCTTTAGTTTAGGGTTTGAAGTCGTAGGGTTAGCCTACTTCAAACCCTAAACTAAAGCTTTATCACGGGGGCCTTCAGTAATACAAAATCAAATATGATTTTGAATGAGTTTTTCACACTATATGCGTAAAATCATTTTTGATTTTGAATATGTTTCTTTGTATGGAACTCATTTTGCTTTGTCTCAATGTGCTATTCAAAATCATTTATGATTTTGAATAGGTTTAATGATACCGAACTCATTTCTTTTGTCTAGATGTATGGGTAAAATCAAATATGATTTCGTATGGGTATTTCACAATGTATGCTTAAAATCATTTTTGATTTTAAATGGGTTTCTTGGTATGTAACTCATTTTGTTTTGTCTCAATGTGCTATACAAAATCATTTATGATTTTGTAATGAGTTTTCCAATGTATGCGTAAAATCATTTTTGATTTTGAATAGTTGATTTTGAATAGTTGATTTTGAATAGGTTTTCATACTTTATGAGTAAAATCAAAAATGATTTTGAATAAATTTCTTTTTATGGAAGCCATTTGGTTTGACTCAATGTGCTACACAAAATCATAAATGATTTTGTACATTTTCTAGACAATGTATGCGTAAAATCATATATGATTTTCTATAAGTTTTTCACACTGTATGCGTAAAATCAAAATTGATTTTAAATAGGTTTATTTGTATAGAACTCATTTGCCTTGTCTCAATTTTATACGTAAAATCATATATGATTTTGAATAAATTTTTCACAGTGTATTCTTAAAATCAATTTTGATTTTGAATAAGTTTATTTGTATGGAAGCCTATACAAAATCATATATGATTTTGAATGGGTTTAATGATACCAAACTCACTTTTTTTGTCTAGATGTATGAATAAAATCATATATGATTTTGTATAGCTTTTTCACACTCTATTCTTAAAATTATTTTTGATTTTAAATGGTTTTCTTTGTATGGAACTCATTTGTTTTGTCTCAATGTGCTATAAAAAATCATATATGATTTTGTATAGCTTTTCCCCAATGTATGCGTAAAATCATTTTTGATTTTGAATAGTTGATTTTGAATAGGTTTTCATACTTTATGAGTAAAATCAAAAATGATTTTAAATAAATTTCTTTTTATGGAAGCCATTTGGTTTGACTCAATGTGCTACACAAAATCATAAATGATTTTGTACATTTTCTAGACAATGTATGCGTAAAATCATATATGATTTTCTATAAGTTTTTCACACTGTATGCGTAAAATCAAAATTGATTTTAAATAGGTTTATTTGTATAGAACTCATTTGCCTTGTCTCAATTTTATACGTAAAATCATATATGATTTTGAATAAATTTTTCACAGTGTATTCTTAAAATCAATTTTGATTTTGAATAAATTTCTTTTTATGGAAGCCATTTGGTTTGACTCAATGTGCTACACAAAATCATAAATGATTTTGTACATTTTCTAGACAATGTATGCGTAAAATCATATATGATTTTGTATAGCTTTTCCCCAATGTATGCGTAAAATCATTTTTGATTTTGAATAGTTGATTTTGAAAATTGATTTTGAATAAATTTCTTTTTATGGAAGCCATTTGGTTTGACTCAATGTGCTACACAAAATCATAAATGATTTTGTACATTTTCTAGACAATGTATGCGTAAAATCATATATGATTTTCTATAAGTTTTTCACACTGTATGCGTAAAATCATTATAAAAATTTTAAACAACAACAACCAAAGATACAACTTCTTATCATATGAAAAAACAGAAATAAGAGAAAAAAACTACAAATCATGGATAAAAATGGTTTGTTTATCCATTTTTTATATAAAAAACATAAACTACATAAAATATCACTCTAATAATATCTAAAACATCATCTTCCATTTGTTGTTGTTGCTAGTGGTTTGAGATGAAGATCCAGATTGTAGTGGTGGTGGTGATGGCGGTCGGATATGGTGGTGGTGGTGGTGGTTACCGTCGCCGGAGTTGATGAGAGAGAGAGGGAGTGTGTGTGTGTGTGTGTTTCCATCAGGAGGAGGAAAGGGGAAAAGAGAGTTTTTTTTTATTAAGCAAATTTACATAAATGCCCCTCCGTGTTTTTTTTTAATTAAGGCATAAGTTTCAATCCTAGCCATTGATGGAGATGATCAAATGGCTAGGATTTGGTCCTTGGGTTTCATGAAAAATTAAGGATTCAAATGAACATTTACCTATCTTTACAAATTAATAGCATAAAACGATAAGCATTATAATTAGGGATGGACGTGAGATCGTCTTCTAACATATAAGCCCATGTATAATTTGAAATAAGCAAATTGAAATAGGTTTTTGGAATAGTAGAAGACGTCTTCCTTGCATTCAACATCACCAGTTATCACGATTTGAGAACAAATGAAGAAGATCCCATATATAGTGGAGCTGATGGATTGTATTAATAACATGCTCAAGTGGGAGCTGTTGGTATGTGATCACGTTATAATAAACGCATGTCCGAAAATCATTTAAGCCTACGGGGTCACACGAAATGACACGGTAACTCTATATTATTAATTAATATATTAAAGTAATATATTAATTGAAATAATCACGAAATGATTAATTAAACTAAATTAAAGGTTTAATAGTGTTTAATTAATTAAAGAGGAGGTGTAAAAGTGAAATTAGGAATTTGTATTGTTTCCTAATTCCACATCAAAGGGCCGAAAATTTCAAGGCTTGGAAAGCCTTGAGATTACTTGTCCACCAAGGTTAAAACCCTTAATTATGCCTATATATAGAGGGCTAATTCAAGGGTTTTCACACAATTACACAATACAATTAGTTGTAGGTTTTCTCTCCTCTCCTCTCTTTTAGTTCGGCCGAAACCCCTCTTCACAAAGGGTTTTGGATTTCGACTTTTAGGGTATTAAACAAAGGGTTGTTGATCGTGATTTGGTACTAGCATACGGTATAGGGGTGTCTAGTGTGCGATCGTAGAGGGGTTTTACTTTAAACCCTAAATAATAATAAATCTTATTATTAATAATATTATTGGAAGCTTTGCAAAGGTACACGTTTCGATTCTCTCTTTGTTAATTAATGTGATTACATATACGATCTTTCCGCTGCGTACTCGTGAATTGTTATTTGTTTATGTGCTCATATTCTAACAGTGGTATCACGAGCCACATATGTGATCTATTAGTTACAAAGATCAAAACTTGAAGGGGGGTTTAGGGTTGGTTTGTTTTTAATTAAAATTATTTTCTTTATTTTTTTTTATTAATTAAATCGGTTTAATTAAATAAAAATTAGGGTTTTTTTGTTTAATTAATTCAACCTAATTTAATGGTTAATTGAAACCCTCTAAGCAAGTTTTGAGTTTGTGAATTGACATGTTTATTAGATATAAATTGCATGTTGTGTATCTTGTTATTTAAAGTAGTTAAATAGAAGTAAAATCACAAGGAATTCATGCAAAATTACTTGTGATTATTACTTGGATATTTAGATATAAAAAGCAAAGAATAATGATCCAATAATTAGGGTTAATTATTAGATAATTGTGTGACTATGTGAATTTTTCGTGTGATTTTTCTGCTTTGCGACAGTTCACTAAAAAATTCATATCTTTTAATCCGTAATGAGTTAGAAGTTGTGCTTTGGACAGTAGATGCTCAACTCATAGGGCTACAACTTTGTAGTTCTGGTCGAAGCTTGATTCTGACCAGAAATAGGTCTAAACAGGTCGTGAAGCTACTGGAAATTTCCAGTCAGCATGTTTATGTGAATTACTTGTTAATTAAGTTGTTTAAAGGCTTACGCAATCAAGGTAACTTGATGTATGTGGTCCTCTTCTTTGGAAGGGGGAGCCGACTTAGACATATACATGAACCATAGTGACCATGTTTAGGTGGCCCACTTTAACTCGTTGCATGATTAATTAGTTAAGTTAGTAAGTTTATTAATTTTTGCGTATTTATTGAGGTATAAAGGTGATGCAAAAATTGTTTCTTTGGAAAATATAAACTTGACTAAGAACTATCGAAATAGAGATTTTTTAATAAAATTGGAGTCTTACAACCTTGAGATACACCGGCTCACCCATTTGAACAAACTCTAAGAGAGGTATAAGTCGGAGTGCGCTAGCCTCCTAAAAGGGCGGGTTTTTAATTGCGTCCATCGCAAACCTTTGCCCTTGCGCTTCTTTATGCGTTCAAATGGAGCTACCGAGCTCTCTTGTGTTGTTAAGACTATACAAATGATTTTATTAAACATTATGTTATGAAGATTTGCATGAGTCTTCATACATAAACTTTTGATTCACTTCAAAAGCAATTTGAAAATTATTTTCCATGTGATATGATCAAAGAGCTCAAGTCTTTGTACGAAAAGCAAGCTGGAGTGGAGTTGTTTGACCTAGTTGACACACTTCATGACTTGAAACACGAGCAAGGAACACCGGTTAGTCCTCATGTACTCAAGATGAAAAGGTACTTTGAGCAATTGGAAAGGTTGAATTATGCTTATCCTCAGCCTATTGCTATTGGCATGATTCTCAAGTCTTTATCTAAGGACTTTGAGGAGTTTGTGCGCAATTACAATATGCATAGCATGAATAAAACCATTGTTGAACTTCATGCCATGGTAAATGAGTATGAGAAAAAGCTTCCAAAGAAGTCTGCTACACCCCAAGTTCTCATGATCAAGGGGGGTAAGATCCGGAAAGGGAAACAACCAAAAGCTAAGGGCAAGAATGAAGGTAAAGGAAAGCAAGTTGCTACTGTTCCTAAACCTAAGAAGACCCCTCCAGCGAAAAAGGAACATCCGGCTAAAGACCAGGCTTGTTATCACTGCAATGAAGTGGGACACTGGAAGAGGAATTGTCCTAAATATCTAGCTGAGTTGAATGCGAAGAAGAAGCAAACTGGTTCGGCCAGTACTTCAGGTATCTTCACAATTGAATTATATTCCTTTTCTAAGCGTAATTCGTGGGTTTATGACACCGGGTGTGGAACTCATATCTGTAATTCTTTACAGGGGCTTAGAAGGAGAAAGAAACTGAAGCCAGGATCTTTACAACTGTTCGTGGGAAATGGCCTACCGGCAGCTGTAGAAGAAATAGGCGACTATCATTTAGTTTTACCTACTGGTTTAGTTATTATTTTAGACAATTGTCATTATGCACCATCTATTACTAGAGGTGTCATTTCAGTTTCTTTGTTGAAAAACAACGGATTCATTAATGTTTTTAATGATTATGGTATTTCAGTTTCTCGAAATAATGTTCTGTTAGGTCGGAAATCGACCAAGTATAATTTGTTCAGAAATAGCTTGAAGTTTAGTGAAGACGTTTGTACAGAATTCTGAGATGTCTTAGAATTCCTTTACTGAAGCTTCACTTCAGTTCAGATCAAGACAAATCTGAAGCATTCATTCTGAAGTCAAAGACTGAAGTATGAAGAAGAGAATCATCTCAGAAGCGAGCAAATAGTGATTCTACCAGATCGAAGACTGAAGCATCTCAGTGTAAAGTATTTACAACACTTTACACTGATTACGAGGAAGACTTTTTACTTTACACACCTTTACCCAGTTAATAGATTTATCTATTAATAAAAGGTACAAGGTAAAAGTAAAGGCTTGGAACATAGTACTATAAGTCACATCAACTGACTTATATACTCTTCCTAGTACAAAGCATTTAAGGAATTAGGTTTAATTCCTTAAATGCTCACAACCACTTTTATACGATCTTGTCCATGTCATCATGGACTTGGTCTATAAATGCAAAGTCTTCTCACAACTTGCAAAAAGCTTGAAACTTTAGCATTGCAACTTGTGAGATATACTCTAAGTAAACTTACGAGTATTTCCAAGTTATTTAGATCACTTGTATTTCGGGATTGTTTAGATATTTACACTTGGGTGTTTATCTTTGTTCCGCAACAATCCTTGTATTTGTTTATATATCAATAAATCAAATACATTAGAAAACAACGTGTCTCAATGCTACATACTTGATTATACTTATATATATCTTTATATAGTTTCTGCCAACTTGTTCTTACATTTTATATTTAGTCAATTGTTTCTTGTTATCCATATCTGGATCGTAAACTGAACTTGTCCATCAAGATCAGTTGTACTTGCCAGTCGGGTTTAATTAACCATCTATATTTGGGACTCACAATTGGTATCAAAGCAGCAAGGTTGAATTATATCAATTCATTAACCTTTGATCTGCATAGATGGCTGACTTTGAACAAGAATGACCTGACCCTAATAACACTACTCCACCCCTATCATCAACAACAATATACCATCACATAATGTACACGTACACTTTCCAAATAATCTTGTTCCCAAGTTTGATGGGAACAGTGAAAACTTTCAAACATGGAAAGCATGCATGTTAAAGTATATTGCTGGTGTTGAGAGACATTTGCCCAATATCTTAAAAGAAGGACCCTTTGTCCCCATGAATGCTTCTACTGTTGTCAGAAATACCGATGGGACTCCTAGGTAGTCACCTAAGGAGAAGGATCATTGGTCTGAGGAAGATCATAGACTTGTAGACCTTGACACTAAGCTACAAAATATGATTTTATATGCAGTTCCTGAAACCCTTATGCCCACTCTTGTCTTACTTGAAAATTCCAAATTAATGTGGGAGGAACTAATGACACAGTTTGAAGGCACAAATGAGACAATTGTCACAAGAAAAGTTTCTTTAAACAAAAGATATGAGTCTTTCTTTGCTATCCCTAGGGGAGTCTTTAACGCAAACTTACATCAGATTTACAAATCTGGTAAACCAACTGAAAGCCCTGGGTGTAACCAAAGATAAAGAAATTTTGTGACATTTTACCTTCTAAATGGGAAAATTTAATCTTGGTCTTGAGACAAGGCAAAACTTTGCACAGTC
Organism: Erigeron breviscapus; assembly: GCA_034093135.1. Classification (NCBI taxonomy): domain Eukaryota; kingdom Viridiplantae; phylum Streptophyta; class Magnoliopsida; order Asterales; family Asteraceae; genus Erigeron; species Erigeron breviscapus. The sequence continues at coordinate 30,384,872 of CM067167.1, forward strand.
ATACTCTTGCTTCCCTTTATGGAGCCTTCAGATATACTGAAGAGAACAAAGCTGAGAGAGCTTTGGCTGAGCAGGATGCCAAGAATCATGTTTCTACCAGTTCTGGTACGGTTCAGTATTCTGAACCACATAGTACTGCTCTACTATCTTCTGAGAGTGATATTTCTGACTCGATGAAGAAGATGGTTTCTGAAATGTTAAAAACTGGTGTCTCTGCTAATGTCACTCATGATTGTGATGAGAATAACAATGATGATCTGGTTGCCATGCTGGCTAAAACGTTCAATCGTTTTAAGGCCAAATCAAATCGATCTGGCAAACCTTTTGCTTCCAGCGCTTCTATTGACAATCTGTGAGTCCCTTAAGTTCGAGACGGTTAACCTAGAAAGTGTAAAATACAACAAGTATAATAAGCACTAGATTTGGACTAGTATTACTTGTAAATAAATATGCAAGATATATAAACAAAGTAATACAAGACTTAAAGCAATAAACAAGTAAAGTGGAACATTATGTAGTTTTCATGGGTATTTCATTTATTGATGTTTAAATAAAATACAAGGTTGTTTGCGGAATCAAGATAATACAATGAAGTATGTATCCTAACAACCTTTGAATTACAAATGATCTATATTTGTCAAATAGCTCTTTAGGATCGAGATACTTAAAGTTGTGAAGTATCCCTGTTTAAGATCAAGAGTATTTTAGACAAATTCACTTTCATGCAAAGTGTATGCTTAAAAGTTTATGCTTTGAAAGTATTTTTCTTAAGGAAATGACTTAGTATTTATAGGCAACAAAATTCACCAGTGAATTTTGTGCCGTACAAATATGGTTGTATATATTTAATGATCCGACAAGAACATTAAATGTATTAGATAAGAATAAGGATAATGTCACATCAAGTGCAAGTGTATCCTTTTATCCAACCACCTTAACACACGTATACTTTGTTAAAGAATAAGTGGATTGTTCCTTGGAAAGTGTGTTAAAGGCTTAAGTCAAACCTCGTTATCAGTGTTCAGACTTGTAGTATCTAGAACACTGACCATCCTCCAGTGTACAGATCTGGTAAGACTTTCCAGTGGACTCCGCCATATGTAAAGTCTTCTTCCTTCAGACTTCAGTCTTTGACTTCAGTCAGAATGTCTTCAGTAGAGTAGATCTGGACTGGGGTGAAGTCTTCAGTGAGCTAATCTGGAGAATGCTCCAGATTACCTATACAAGTATTGCTCACTAGTCTTCAATTATTTCTGGACAAATCTTCAGAGGGACTCCAGATTCCAAGTCTGGAGTAGGTCCAGTCGAACATGTTTTCTGGTCAAATCTTTCAGTGAGGCTCCAGAAGTCGGGTCTGGAGCATGTCCAGCAAAACATGTTTCTTGACTTATCTTTGATAAGGTTCCAGTAGTCCAGTCTGGACCAGTCCATTAATTCTGGACTAATTCTGGACCTAACAAATTCCCCCTATTTGTTTAGAAATAATGCAAGTATTTTTCAGGCTTATAGATATACAAATTTGTATGCCTGGAAAACACTTGGTCGATTTTAGTCTAAATAATCTAAGTTACTGGAAAACACTTTATAGATCATGAGTGTTTTCAGTTTTATCTTTTAAGTTCTAACTTAGACTAAATCTGGTCATTTACTTATAAAATATAAAAAATTGCAACTATTATTACTTTCACCAAAAAGGAAAATAATTACAACTTTCATAACACAATAATTACAAATAAGTACAATGATACAAGATTCAGGCCCTTCTTCTAGATATCCTTTCTGGTGCATCTTCAGAAGCCTTCCTCTTGGGAGATGGAGATGATGGAACAGACACTGGTGGTCTTAGACCCAACACAGCTTCCATTTGTTTGATTCTCTTCCAGACCTTTTCAATTCTCTTCATAAAAGCCTTTACGTCTGGAGAGAGATCAGTTTTGCCTTTGAAGGTCATTCCAATCTCTTTAAGTTCAGTCCATCCAAATGCTTGGACTGACGTATCCTTCCTTTCATCAGTGAAGTTACCTTCTCTGGTCAACTTCACATTAAACTTAGTCATACCTTGATGTTGTTCAGCCAGAGTGATTTCAGCATTTATTATCTTTCTTGCATTGGCCCTGAACGTCATCATTTCTTCAAACTTTGCCTTTTGTTTAGCCAACTGAACCAAATCTTCAGTATCCCTGGATACACCACTCTGTTGTCCTTCAGTGGACTGGTGTACTTGTCTATTGATCTTCAGAGTTGTATCCAGTGGAATAAAGGTGCTTACATCACCATCTTTTATTGCCTTCAGTTGTCTGGCAGTAAGTTTGGGCAGACCAGTCATTTTCTTCCTGTATTCCACTTCCAGAGCACCAGCATTTCTTCTTATTTTCTTCTGGAGGCTTACCAGCTCCTCCTTTCTCTGTCTGATAAGCTCTGGAATGGTTACACCATAAATCAAGGAATCATATACTTGTTCTTCCTCTGCATAGAACGAACGTATATGTACATCATTCAGTGCATCAAGACATTGTTGAACTCTGGGATCCTCCTTCATCCTTTTAAACACTTCAATATTTATGCCCAGTCTTCCAGCATTGTAGGAATCCAGAGTACCCATTGTAGCCATATCCCTATGATGGGCCAGCAGTTCATTCTTCTGGTTAGTCTTGAAAATTTCTATCATGATACACTGTTGTTCCATTTTCTTTGATGCTTCAGTATCAACATCTTTCAAACTGCTCTTCCTCTTCACCAGACACCATCTTTTCTTTCCCTTTAACTGCCTTCAGTGTGGTAGGGATGTCTGGGAAGGATTCAAACTGGGGCTTGGCTTCAGTACCAGCAGCCTCTTCTTCAGTCTGCACATTGGCTTCAGTACCAAGTGCTCTCTGGGCAATTCGTGCACTGGCATCAGTACCAGTCACTTGTTTTCTTTGAATGACGCTTTCAGTAGCGACTGCCCTTACAACCTCTTTCTTTTTCCTTGTTGATGTGCTAAATCGAGTTTAAAATTTATAAACTAGAAATACCTAAAAACTCACTACTACACACTATCGGGCAGTGGACCCGATCGTATGCAATATAGTAAAAAGGTAAGTCCAGGTTCGTTCACGGGGATTGGTTTGAATTAATTGTTTAGTAAAGGGGTCTGGAAAAAGGGTGTTACTTTGATTCTCACTTCGCCAATAACTTTAAAACAACGTGGTACCACCAACCGTTACAAAACACGTTGACAAAATGATTCCTTCTATTAATTTGACATTCACTATCATACCATGAACTAGTGATAATCGCTCATAGACAAGCGACCGTTTGAAAATCACATATGTATTCGACTAGTACCACTAACGAAGAACACACACGCCACCAATATCAAATTAATACAAATAAAGGAATTAAATCATCAAGATCACGACACAACGATAATTGAAATCAACTCTTTGAATTAAAATATAAAGCAATCACATCATTCGTCTAGTTTCATCAAGGTGGACAATAGAAGAATTAGCCACTCATGATTAAATTGAAATTACAATTAGAATCAAGGAAGAACATAAAGTACCAATTGTTTGAGGAAACGAAATTGCAAGACAATAAGTAGATACGATCTAGATGGGTGCACGTGAATCTTCAATGAATCGAAGACGATTAGATCTTGAGTTGACCCTTGAAGAATTCCCTGAAGTGCAGCTCCTAGAAAGATATTTGATAGATGGGTATTAGGTTTATTTTTCTATTTATACCTCCCTTTATTTGGTCCAAAAACTGCCCAAAAACCCTTCAGGTTCGACCCCTCACTGCGGCGCAGTGGGCGTGTAAGGCCCCCACTGCGTCGCAGTGCCTCCACTGGTTGACCAACTGGTTGACTGACTGGTGCTGACTGCGGCGCAGTGGTCCAGTTCACCACCACTGCGTCGCAGTATATATATACTGGCCTCGATGCATGCCTTCCTCCTGGATGACTGCGGCGCAGTGGGCATCTGGTTCCCCACTGCGTCGCAGTGTAAACTCACTGGACTCGATACTTGTCTCTCGATAGATGACTGCGGCGCAGTGAGGATATGTACACCCCACTGCGTCGCAGTGCCATCTCACTGGACCCAAAGTGCCTTATAACAACTTATGAAGACATGCATATTTCCAATCTCTTTTCACCTATCGAACTCTCCAATCAACTTCATGACCTCAAAATTACTCGAAATTGCACCAAATGGATACGTCACCTGTTTAGAACCTGAAACCACTAACAAACCCATAAACGCACCAAATGCCAACAAAATCGACTAAAAACATATAATAAAGAGGCCAATAACGATGTGGGCAATGGGTATAAGTTGGTCACATCAAATCCCCCCACACTTGAGCATTGCTTGTCCTCAAGCAAATCCACATTCAAAGAAAAAGTAATCCTTGGTAAAGAAGCTAAATAAACAATTACGAGTATCAAAAAGAAGCAACACCAAGTATGTCAATGACAAAGAAGTTGGGTGAAGCAGTTTTAATCTTAAATGAAAACCCGAAATGTTTGACAATATCTGAACAATCCACAAGCCTCAATAACACGACTATGCACAAGTGAAACAAATGAACCAATCAATATCATTCTACTCCAACAAACTTACTTTTGGAGTTGAATATATCAAGAATCACTCATAGCGCAGTCGTGATGCATATCTTACCATAGGCTTGAACAAGGATCATAGCTCCACCGACGTGGCGTAAGCACCAAGTACATCATCAAAATATGGCATATAAGTTGGTTGAATAGTTAGGCTAAGGTATATGTAATGGATATTTACAATGGTGAGGGAGTGTAGGTTAGAAATGAAATGAAACAATCAAAAATATAAGGGGGGTATAAAATATGAACAAAATAGTCTAATCACAAACCCGTACCATTGATTGCCAACAAACCATGAACCCATAAATTGCTTATCCGCTAAGTCACCTCAACAATACCAAGCAAACTCGACACCATTGTGGTGTATCAACATCAAACAACTTAAAATCCACCAAACTCTCCATTCATAATGACACATCACAACACTAGACATATAAAAATGAGATGTACCTCCTAGTAGCCCAAGTTCTTTTTCTTTTTTTTTTTCTTCTTTTTTTTTTTTTTCTGTTTTTCAATTTTTCACTTTTTTCTCTATATTTTTTTTTCTGAACCACTTTTACTCTACTAGAAGGTACCCTCTTACAATGATGAACAATGTCTAACAAACTTACTTTCTTTCGAACAATCCAACACATTCCATAAACCAAAAATATTCCACCGAAACCCATTTAAGCTTTCCCAAACCGTCCAACAAACCAATGACAATCAATGGCCCTCCAGATTAGACTATCGATATAGTAAGGTAAAGTTTACATAATTGAGTGTATAAATTCAATGGAAAAGGCTAAGTGAGTAAGAAAGGAAGGATGTATATGTAAGTGAGTATAAGTAAAGAGAGGGTATGAATATACAAAAGGAAGAGTGAAAAATAAAGGAAGAAAAGAATGGGTCAAACCTATATGCCAATTCGTCATCCAATGTACTTTTATCACAAAAGTGATCTCACTGCGGTCTCGTCACGATCACAAGGCCAAGTTCTAGCTCAACACATCACCGGCACACTCAAACCAAATTAAAGAACCCGGAAATGGAATAAATTAACCTCAAATTCGCACATCTTAGTACAGAGTTCGAAATGGAACCCTTACTCCCGAATAAATCCAAGAGCCTAAGAGAGGGACAAATTACAAGGCAATCAAACCAAAACCGTAAACACCTAGCACATCTATATAAGAACAGTGAATCTCACAACTTTAGGTGTTTGGGAAATTTGAGTATGCAAGTAATGTTATCAAACCACAAGGAGAAGCCCAATAATCGTTCAGAACACATTTCGCCGATTAAAATTTTACCAAGGACAATTTTTGTAGTAAAATTGCTCATTAAATAATATGAATTAAGTGACAAAAGCAATTTACCACAAGGACAAGCCCCACTCAAGTTTTAAAAAACCACATCAACCTCTATTATCCGCCAAATTGACAACACCGATTCCAAACATGCACATCACAGTGAAGAGCTCAAAATAGAAACTCTTACCCTTGGATAAAATCCGAAGGCCTATGAGAGGGACACATCCACAAAACCGGTAGAAATCTCAATGGCAAAACAACAAAAGTGATGTACCCGGTAGCTTAAACCTATTTGCCACCCCCCCACACTTAAGATGGACAATGCCCTCAATGGCCATATTCGGTCAAATAAAGGTAAATAGGGGTAAGCAACATAGAAGAATCAGAGCACATACCGGAATAAAGACAGTGTGTGAACAATGTCAATAAAGATGCCAATCAAAAATATAGCGCTGAACTTACTGCCAGCATATGCACATGACATCAAAGTGAGCTACTAACACGATCACACAATCAAACAGAACCAACTGGTCCTCCCCCCACACTTGGGTTCTGCCAGGTATTACCATCAAACGTTCAGACCTGTCCAATCTCAAATAGCACACACAAACAAATATCCGTACAAAAATTTAACTAATCTACAGTCGCATGCAGAGAATTAAAGAACAAAAGAAAAGAATACAAATGTTTCATCACCCCGTAGGGTGGATACCAAACACAAATAAATGTACAACAAGCATGCAAACCAGAATCAAGCTCAGATGTGTCAAATCCCACGGTCACTGAAACTGGCCATGATAGCCATAAGGGAGACCCGATGTATCAAACAAATCAGTGACCCAAGTACGCTCCCCCTCCTGACCTGAACTAGATGCACCAACATCTCCTCCAGTAGGTCCACCACCAAATCCCGAACCAGAACCTGCAACAAAACCAGGCTGAAAAGAGGATGATCCACCAACATCTCCTCCAGTAGGTCCAGTAGTCCAAGGTCTCCAATCAGCACTAGTACCTGCATCAACAGACGACCTACCTCCAAAAGTACCGAACTGCACAGGACCACGAGGAGATCCCCCAAGGTCATGTGGGAAGAACGAACCTCCTCCCTGACGATAAGGCGGAACATGAATAGGAGGAGGTGAGAACTCAGGAGTAGGAGTAGGTGGAACGAACTGCTGGCCATGGTACTGAGCATCCCACATCGGCTGATAGTAATCAAGTGTGTAGTTTGTGTGGGCCTGCTGCGATCCCATCCAGGTCATGTCCTGATCCATCCGCCGCTGATAATCATCAAAAGCTTGGCGGCTAGCCTGCTGCCCATCCATGATCTGCTGCAGCTGGGACCCTAAGTCGGTCAAATCAATGCTAGGACGGCCCCGCCTCCGCTGAGGCTCCTGAGGAGCATCCCCCATCTCCTCATCATCAGAATCCTCCACCTCAGGAGGCGGTGAAGGGATAACACCTGTATCTTCCATCAACCTAACCTGTTCATTCTTTTTCGGCTTCTTAACAATCTTGGCAATAATCAACTCCTTCTCAGTCAAGTGCTCCAGCTGAACCGGCAAAGACAGACCCTCATGACAAACATCCGTATCAAACACTCCCATCCGCTTGTAAATACGGGTTATAAATTGCCCGAGCACCAACCTTGAATCAGAGTGATTCACCATCCGATCTAACACAACCAAAGGAGCCAAAGCAAACCTCCTAGGTGCCCCCTCCGAAAACAACTTTATCAACCACAAATCAAGCTGGTACGCCTTGTCCCAATGTGTGGACCTTTGTACCAGGAACGTTACAATCATCCTATGCAGCAACCGCAGCTTCACACTACTAATCTTCGACACACTTACATAGCCACAAGAAGGCCAATTGTGTCCCCCTGAAATTCTAGACCAATACTGGGGAATCGACTCCCCATCCCCCAAATCCTGCTTCACAAACAACCCCTTTCTCAACAGAGCCCTAAACTGCTGGCTATCCAACTGGTCTCTCGAATACATGCCACAATAAAAGCCGAATTCAGGGACAGATAGCCGCCTAGCTTGTCCCCCGCAAAAGAAAGTCACAACCCGCTCCTCAAAAATATCCTTTATCTTATTGAGCTCTTTGGTCAACTTCAAAGTAGAATAGAATTCAAGACAAAGCTCACGGAAAACCGGTTCCCGATTGTAGAAAACATTATGCCACATGTCACTACTGACCATTTGGTCACCAATTTGGACCTCAATCCGGAACCACCGACGAATATCCTCCTGAACCCCATAATTTCTGGCAAAAGCTGGGTCAAGGTATTTAGGTGGGCAGACTACCTGACGGTGTAGAGCGAAGAGTTTATTCAAATAGTTGTTCTTATGGGGTTGCCTAGCCCCATCGAATGCCAACCAAGCGTGTGCTTCATCCATATCCCGCTCTCCAAATTTCAAATCGGGCACTTCCGGCTCTTGCCTAGCCCTTTTTGAACCAGATGCGCTTCCCTGTCCAACCTCCATCTGTCTCCTCTGACTTGCCGACTGCAATCACAACCAATGAAACAAACAATCATTAAATATACGGAATGCAAATTGAACTCTCATTAATCATCAACAACAAATCAAGCTGGTACGCCTTGTCCCAATGTGTGGACCTTTGTACCAGGAACGTTACAATCATCCTATGCAGCAACCGCAGCTTCACACTACTAATCTTCGACACACTTACATAGCCACAAGAAGGCCAATTGTGTCCCCCTGAAATTCTAGACCAATACTGGGGAATCGACTCCCCATCCCCCAAATCCTGCTTCACAAACAACCCCTTTCTCAACAGAGCCCTAAATTCCTGGCTATCCAACTGGTCTCTCGAATACATGCCACAATAAAAGCCGAATTCAGGGACAGATAGCCGCCTAGCTTGTCCCCCGCAAAAGAAAGTCACAACCCGCTCCTCAAAAATATCCTTTATCTTATTGAGCTCTTTGGTCAACTTCAAAGTAGAATAGAATTCAAGACAAAGCTCACGGAAAACCGGTTCCCGATTGTAGAAAACATTATGCCACATGTCACTACTGACCATTTGGTCACCAATTTGGACCTCAATCCGGAACCACCGACGAATATCCTCCTGAACCCCATAATTTCTGGCAAAAGCTGGGTCAAGGTATTTAGGTGGGCAAACTACCTGACGGTGTATAGCGAAGAGTTTATTCAAATAGTTGTTCTTATGGGGCTGCCTAGCCCCATCGAACGCCAACCAAGCGTGTGCTTCATCCATATCCCGCTCTCCAAACTTCAAATCGGGCACTTCCGGCTCTTGCCTAGCCCTTTTTGAACCAGATGCGCTTCCCTGTCCAACCTCCATCTGTCTCCTCTGACTTGCCGACTGCAATCACAACCAATGAAACAAACAATCATTAAATATACGGAATGCAAATTGAACTCTCATTAATCATCAACAACAAATCCTGGACAGAATGATAACACTGCGGCGCAGTGGGACTGGGTGGTCCTCACTGCGTCGCAGTGAGACCATATACACGTGGAAGCCAGAAGGAAACCACTGCGGCGCAGTGGCACACAAACACCTCCACTGCGGCGCAGTGGCAAGGTTACTGGGCAACCCTCCAGTGTTCATCACAAAATCCAGCAAAATGGGGTATACAAGCCATACAAACACTAGATTTCAACAATGTAGCAACAACTAAGCTAGCAATAACCTCCCCTACACTTGTCCATCAAAAACCCCCAAAAATTTTCAAAAACCTAGATTAATTTTATCTCAAATCCGGATGAACAAGTGTTAGAAGCTACAAATTAAGCACACCTATGGTATCCATAGCACATAATTAACACTACCCATAAATTAATTTGAAAATTAATAGACTAAAAATCAAAAATCAAAAATTTAAAGAAAATAAAAAGAAAAGTCAAGAAATCATACCTCTTTACCCATGATACTGAAGAAAGATTGATAAACTAAGATAAAAGAGGAAGAAAATTGCAAGATTGGTGAATTAATGGGGGATTTGAGAGCAAAATGGGGTCTTGAGGTTGGAAAGTATGAGAGAAAAGAAGGTGATAAAAATTTTGTGGTAATGAGTGGGTACTCTCATTCGACTGGCAATAATGCACACAAATCTGTTGACCGGTCAAAGTCCACACTGCGGCGCAGTGGGAAACGGTATCCCACTGCGTCGCAGTGAACCAATAATGCTCCCAGGGCCAGTGTAAACAGACTGCGGCGCAGTGGGCAAGTCACCCCACTGCGTCGCAGTGGACCAATAATGCTCCCAGGGGCAGTGTAAACAGACTGCGGCGCAGTGGGCAATAGCACCACCACTGCGTCGCAGTGTAAAGTTACTGGTCACACACTCAACTTTTTTCCATAGAAAAATTTTGAAAACAAACTTACCTCCAACCGCATGTCCATAAAATCACACCTGCACATTTCTTGACAAAATAAAATCAAACTAACTAATAAAATGAAAATAAAATAACACGGGTTGCCTCCCGAGAAGCGCTTAATTTATTTACGAGTCGTTAGCTAGACTCGACTACCTTTCAAGTTTCTGGTTCAAACAAAGGGACTTCCTCAATTGCCCCCTCTTCCTGCTCTTCTTCAAAATACAACTTCAATCTATGACCATTGACAATGAAAGACCCATTTCCATCCCTTTTGAACAATTCAACATAACCGGATGGATACACATGCTTAATCACAAAAGGTCCAATCCACCTAGAAGTCAACTTGGGTTGTTTGATTTTAAATTTGGACAAGAACAACAAAACCTTTGCCCCAACCTTAAAGTCCTTCCTACGGATCCTTTTGTCATGATAGATTTTGGTCTTTTCCTTATAAAGCCTAGAATTTTCATATGCTCCCAACCGAAGCTCATCGAGCTCATGGAGCTGCAACATTCTTAGTTCACCGGCTTCCATCATGTCAAGGTTCAAATTCCTTAATGCCCAATAAGCCTTATGCTCTATCTCAATGGGTAAATGGCAAGTCTTACCATAGAGCAACCGGTATGGCGTGGTGCCAATCGGTGTCTTAAAGGCGGTCCTAAACGCCCACAAGGCATCATCTAGCTTCTTAGACCAAACCTTGGGGTTATCCCCGACCGTTTTTTCCAAAATCCTTTTCAAGGCCCTATTGGTGTTTTCCACTTGACCACTGGTCTGTGGATGATAGGAAGTAGAGAAGTAATGACAAACACCATATCTTTTTAGAACCTTAGCTAATTGGTGATTGGCAAAGTGGGTACCACGGTCACTAATTAGAGCTCTAGGACAACCAAAATGGCTAAACAACTGTTTAAGAAAGTCAATGACCACCCTAGCATCATTCGTGGGCAAAGCCTTGGCTTCGGCCCACTTAGACACGTAATCAACAGCAACAAGTATGTAAAGGAACTTGTTAGACGGTGGGAATGGTCCCATAAAGTCTATACCCCAAATGTCAAACACTTCACATACCTGAATTCCTTGTTGGGGCATCTCATCCCGCTTGGTGATGTTCCCTTGTCGTTGGCAAATGTCACAAGTTTCTACTAAGGTTTGAGCCTCCTTGAAAATGGTGGGCCAATAGAAACCTGCATCAAATACCTTTTTACCTGTAACTGAGGGACCGTAATGACCTCCAGTTGGTCCATAGTGACAAGCATCCAAAATCTCCCTAGTCTCAGCTCCAGCCACACATCTTCTCACCATCCCATCTGCACAAACACGAAATAAGTATGGGCTGTCCCAAAAATAGTACTTGGCATCCGATATGAGCTTCTTCTTCTGTTGATGCGTGAAGTCATTGGGAATCTCACCTGCAACCAAATAGTTAGCAATATCTGCAAACCAAGGAGCATCATTAGAAGTAGAAATAAACATTAGAGACTCATCGGGGAAGTGATCATTGATCTCCCCATCACGAAGTTCCTCCCGGTGAGGATCTTCCAACCTACTCAAATGATCAGCAGCTAAGTTTTCAGCCCCTTTCTTATCCTTGATCTCAATATCAAATTCTTGTAATAACAAGATCCATCGGATAAGTCTGGGTTTAGCATCTTGTTTCGAGAACAAGTATTTCAGGGCTGAATGGTCAGTAAAAACAATGGTCTTGCTTAGAACCAAATAAGATCTAAATTTATCAAAAGCAAAAACCACAGCAAGCAACTCTTTCTCAGTAGTGGTGTAATTCTGCTGGGCTGGGTTCAATGTCTTGCTAGCAAAGTATATGGGCTTGAAATGTTTATCAACCCTTTGCCCAAGTACGGCTCCCACAGCAAAATCACTAGCATCACACATTAACTCAAAGGGCAATTCCCAATCCGGCCCAACCATGATGGGTGAATTGGTCAACTTCTCCTTAAGAACCTGAAAAGCACTTACACAAGCATCATCAAATATAAAAGGAGTGTCCTTCTCCAACAAGTGGGTCATAGGACGAGTAATCTTAGAAAAGTCTTTAATAAACCTACGATAAAATCCAGCATGCCCAAGAAAACTCCTTACCCCTTTCACATTGGAAGGCGGGGGTAGTTTGGCTATCACATCAATCTTAGCCCTATCAACCTCTATCCCGGCCTTAGACACTTTGTGACCTAGCACAATTCCCTCGGTCACCATGAAGTGACACTTTTCCCAATTTAACACAAGTTGAGCTCTTTCACATCTTTCCAACATTTTATCTAAGTTATGCAAACAGGTTCGAAATGAGTCCCCAAATACCGAGAAATCATCCATGAAAACCTCCATGGAGGTTTCAAGCATGTCCTGGAATATAGCAATCATACACCTTTGAAAGGTGCCTGGGGCATTACAAAGACCAAACGGCATTCGCCGATAAGCAAAAGTGCCAAAGGGGCACGTAAAAGTGGTCTTCTCTTGATCCTTTGGATCAATGGGTATTTGGAAATACCCGGAAAACCCATCAAGGAAACAAAAGTACTCATTACCTGCTAATCTCTCTAACATTTGATCAATGAAAGGTAAAGGAAAGTGATCTTTACGGGTGGCATCATTTAGCTTACGGTAGTCAATACACACCCGCCAACCCGTAACAGTCCTAGTAGCCAAAAGCTCCCTATTCTCATTTTCAATAACAGTCATACCCCCCTTTTTGGGTACACAATGGACAGGGCTAACCCAAGGACTATCAGCTATAGGGAAAATAATTCCCGCATCTAACAATTTAATCACTTCCTTTTTAACTACTTCTTTCATATTTGGATTCAGCCGCCTTTGTCGCTGGACAACGGGCTTCACATCATCAATAAAATCAATCTTATGTTGACAAAAGTTAGGACTAATACCTGGAATGTCGGTAGTCTTCCAAGCAAAAGCCCGCTTATGGGCTCTAAGCACAGCAAGAAGGAGTCCTTTCTCGTCACCCGAGAGTGAAGACGAGATGACAACTGGTAAGGATGATTCACCTGCTAAGTATGCATACTCCAAATGGGCAGGCAGCGGCTTAAGCTCCAAGTCTGTAGGTGGTACATCAACTGAATTAGGTACCAATGAGCTTCCATCAGCAACTACCTCCTCAAAACTCTCATCAACTAGAGGTGTCTCATCCAAACTAAGAGCCATAACTTCAGCAAATAGATCATCATCATCAATTTCTCCAGCTCCTAGATAAGCAATCTCCTCATCTCCCATATCTGTCTCCATCAACTCCTGAAATTCTTGGTCCAAAGCATCATCTATTACATCAATCCTGAAACACGATTCATCATTAGAATAAGTATGCTTAATAGACCTTTCGACATTGAAAACAATCCTATCCGTACCCACACCCAAAGATATTTCCTTATCCTTCACACGGATGATAGCATCCGCGGTATTTAGGAAAGGTCGTCCAAGAATAAGGGGTACCTGGGCATCCTCCTCCATCTCCAAGATAACAAAATCAACAAGGAAGACAATATGACCGACAGTGACTCTAATATTTTCAGCAATCCCCATGGGATACTGAAATGAGTGATCAGCAAGCCTAATACTCATACGAGTCGGGCGAAGGATTCCTAGAGCCAACTTACTCCAAACCGAATAAGGCATCAAATTAACACTAGCTCCTAAATCAGCTAAAGCCTTACAAATTATAGTTCTAATAGAGCAAGTGATTAGAAAACTCCCTGGATCCTCAAGTTTAGGAGGAATGCGGTTCTGCAAGATAGCAGAACACTCGGCATTTAGAAAAGTAGCTTTTGCTTCCTCCAACTTCCCTTTATCCGTCACAAGTTCCTTGATGAACTTGGCATAGTGAGGCATACCCTGTATCAAATCAACTAAAGGAACATTAATATGCACATTAGAAATCATTTGAACAAACTTATTGTATTGTTCCTTTAGCTTAGCCTTCTTGAACCGTTGTGGAAATGGCACTTTTGGTTTATAAGCCTTAACCTCGGGTTCCACAACCGGTTTTGGTGGAGTGACCGGAGTCTTCACGGTCGGATTCTCCTCCATCTCAATCTCCTCATCTACTTCATCATCATCAATACCTGAATCATGTACATCCGAAACAACCACATTAGGCATAGAAGGAGGGTCATATGACTTACCTGTACGAGTTGTGATGGCCTTGGCTTCCTCATTACGTGCTTGAGGTGGTGTGTACTTCTGCCCCTGATTTGGTCCTTGATTTGGTCCCATGCTAAATTGAGGCTTAGGATTCTGTTGAGTAGTGCTAGGTAAAGTACCTTGTGGCCTAGAAAGGGCAGCCATCCTACTCTCAAGATCCTTGAAGTTCACACATTGGTTTTTCATGTTTATCTCAACCTTGCCATCAATTCTATCTAACCTCTCATTCAACGCCTTGGTATCATCCCGAATAATTTTGATGCTATTGTTGGTTTCGGCTTGATTACTTACCAATTGCTTCATCATTTCCCTCAACTCGGCATTAGGATCGGCATTAGAGGAAGAAGAACCAGATCCTTGTCCTTGTTGAGGTTGTTGTTGAGGTTGACTTTGGAAATTGTCCCTTTGCCATCGATTTCCTGAAAAACGAGAGTTGTTAGTAGGAAAAGAAGAGTTATAAGGAGGATTACCTGGAAAACGATTCTGGAAACCGGTATTGCGCGGGTAGCTCCCTTGTTGTTGATTTTGGATGTAGCTAACATCTTCGGGTCCCCGACTTGGACAATCTTCCGAATAATGCATATTCCCACAATGGTCACATCCATCGGCAACAACCTTCACATCCCTTTCAATGGCCCCAAACCGACTCTCTTGCATAGCAAAGCCTTTCTCCATACGCTCAGATAGCGCTCTCATCTCTCCAATCATACCCGAATCATGACTAGCTTCGACCTTTGCAACTCGGCCTTGGCTAGTACCCTTCTTCAACCTTCTCTCATTCTTTAAAAATCGATCATCGTCCATGTTTGCATTATCCTTGGCCATGGACTCCAAGATTTCAAAGCCCTCATTTGGTGTGATCTTATTGAACCCACCACCAAAAGCATAACCTAGCTCACGTTTGGACTTCTTATCGAGCCCATCAAAGAATAGTTCAACATATTGCTCTCTAGTCATATTATGACCCGGGCAATTTCTCAACATCTCTTTAAATCGGATCCACGCATCAACAACATCTTCATCCTCGTCTTGGGCAAACGACCTTATCAAGTTCTCCAACTTCCTTTGGGTTCTAAGTGAGTAGAACTCACCGATAAAAGCTTGCTTAAGTTGGTCCCAAGTCGTAATGCAATTTTCCGGAAGGTCATTGAACCAATCAAGAGCATCGCCGGTAATGGACATTGGAAATGTCTCAAGTTTTACGGCATTCATTTGATTCTGCCCGTATTGGTATAACCTTGCCAATTTTTCAAATCTCTCTAGATGTTGATACGGATCCCACTTCCTTTTACCATCGAATTGTTGTTCCTCAATGCTCTTAAGATGATTACCCTTTAGGTTGAAGTCATGAGCAATTTGAGGAGGTCTAATAGGACTACCCCGGTTTGCGGGAATAGTGCGAACCCTTTCACCATACCGTATGTCATTTGGGTCTCTTTCCGCATCAGCCATTTCTGCTTCTAACTTAACTTCAAGAGCAAAAAATTCTTCCAAATTAAACTCCTCCTCGTCTGAATCAGGAGTGGGTTTAGCGATGGGTGAGAATGATGGAGGTGTTGTGTGGTTGAATCTACGTCTAGCTGGTGTTCTCAAAGGGCTATTAAGAGGTAAACCCGAAGACCTCAAGTTCATCAACTAGAAAGTAAACCTGCAAAACACAACTAACCAACACGTCAACTGCACCTGTGATAATACAAGAAATGCAAAACTAAACTATTAAAGCGAATAACTTCCTCACGCATGAGGAAGGATCAAACCACTAAATTAACAACTAAAACAGCGCACAATCCCCGGCAGCGGCGCCAAAAACTTGATGTGCTAAATCGAGTTTAAAATTTATAAACTAGAAATACCGAAAAACTCACTACTACACACTATCGGGCAGTGGACCCGATCGTATGCAATATAGTAAAAAGGTAAGTCCAGGTTCGTTCACGGGGATTGGTTTGAATTAATTGTTTAGTAAAGGGGTTTGGAAAAAGGGTGTTGCTTTGATTCTCTCTTCGCCAATAACTTTAAAGGACAAATGCAAATAAGTAAAGGTAAGTCTCAAACAATAATGATAAATATCATCCACCTTGACTCCGCTAGACTTCAAACATGATTGCTTTCAATTAAGACCAAATTCGTTAAGAGTTGACACGATAAACGTGAGAGAATGAAATGCTCGCGTGGTACCACCAACCGCTCACAAGTCACCCAAACACCTAACTGCTAGTTTAATTACCCAAGCCGGTACCACCAATGCCTAGACAACCTTACCAACAACTAGTTTGTTTGATTATCAAATTACCAATTGCGCCTATGTGAAAATAACGTGGTACCACCAACCGTTACAAAACACGTTGACAAAATGATTCCTTCTATTAATTTGACATTCACTATCATACCATGAACTAGTGATAATCACTCATAGACAAGCGACCGTTTGAAAATCACATATGCATTCGACTAGTACCACTAACGAAGAACACACACGCCACCAATATCAAATTAATACAAATAAAGGAATTAAATCATCAAGATCACGACACAACGATAATTGAAATCAACTCTTTGAATTAAAATATAAAGCAATCACATCATTCGTCTAGTTTCATCAAGGTGGACAATAGAAGAATTAGCCACTCATGATTAAATTGAAATTACAATTAGAATCAAGGAAGAACATAAAGTACCAATTGTTTGAGGAAACGAAATTGCAAGACAATAAGTAGATACGATCTAGATGGGTGCACGTGAATCTTCAATGAATCGAAGACGATTAGATCTTGAATTGACCCTTGAAGTATTCCTTGAAGTGCAGCTCCTAGAAAGAGTATTTGATAATCTGGGTATTAGGTTTATTTTTCTATTTATACCTCCCTTTATTTGGTCCAAAAACTGCCCAAAAACCCTTCAGGTTCGACCCCTCACTGCGGCGCAGTGGGCGTGTAAGGCCCCCACTGCGTCGCAGTGCCTCCACTGGTTGACCAACTGGTTGACTGACTGGTGCTGACTGCGGCGCAGTGGTCCAGTTCACCACCACTGCGTCGCAGTATATATATACTGGCCTCGATGCATGCCTTCCTCCTGGATGACTGCGGCGCAGTGGGCATCTGGTTCCCCACTGCGTCGCAGTGTAAACTCACTGGACACCAAATCTTCATGCCATATAGATGACTGCGTCGCAGTGCCATCTCACTGGACCCAAAGTGCCTTATAACAACTTATGAAGACATGCATATTTCCAATCTCTTTTCACCTATCGAACTCTCCAATCAACTTCATGACCTCAAAATTACTCGAAATTGCACCAAATGGATACGTCACCTGTTTAGAACCTGAAACCACTAACAAACCCATAAACGCACCAAATGCCAACAAAATCGACTAAAAACATATAATAAAGAGGCCAATAACGATGTGGGCAATGGGTATAAGTTGGTCACATCACTTATCAACCCTTCTTGTTCACCAGTTGATGGAACTCTTTCCCCCTTGGAATGATCTCCAGTCCTTGACTTTAGATCATTCCATAAATCCTCCATCATTTGCCTATCTACTGAAAAAGTTCTTCCAGTAACAGGATTAGCATCAGCCACATTCTTTTTGAGTTCCAGGACTTCCTTTTTCAAGTTTTCAATTTGTTGTGGCAAGTCCTTAGGCAACTTCTCATCCAGTAGCTTCTCAAAATTTGGTAAAACCCCATCATAAATACTTCTAAGGACAGTTCCAGAAACCTCTTCACATAATTCTTTCAACATGTGGTTTCTGAACTTCCTTGTACACTCATCACTTATCACACTAACAACTTCTCCTTGATCCAGTACGGGCCTACTCTCCAGTGAGCTTACCCTGAACACCAATTTGTTAACCTCTTCTTTCAGCCCTGCCAGTTCACCAGTGACTGCAGTCTGAACAGAAGACACCAGTTTGGATTCCAACCCCTGGACTGCCACTTTAATGTTTTCAGTATTTTGATTGGTGGCCAGTACCAGTTCATCCAACTTCTCAAACACTAACCTCTCATTCCCAGCAAACAGGTTCATTTCTGAAGAAAGATTATTAGACAACAAAGACTTGAAGTCAGAAATAACCTGGGAAGATGAGTGCAGTGATCTCTCCAGGTCCGCCACCTTACTAAGAAGGCCTTGGACCTCGGTTGAAGACGAAGTGGAGAGACCAGTGGGTGGTTCCAGATGTGAAGTTAATCTGGTCATTACTGGGACTTGTGCCCAGACTTCTTCAGATTCAACAGTTGTTGAGTCTGGCACACTTTGTTCGGTTGGAGCAGTGAAAGGAGTGAAATATGGAGTTGTTTGAGGAATTGAAGGTGGTGGTGGTGGTGGCATTGATTCTGGTGGTGGTTGAGTGGGTTCTGGTGGAGGTATTTCTGGTGCAATTGAAGGTATTTCTGGTGAAGGTGTTGGCATTTCAGGTTGAATTTCTTCTTCTTGAACATCTTCACCCAGAAAGTTTAAATTTACATCGAAGCCTTCAGACATTGGGGAGTCAACATCATCCCATTCTTGAATGTTCCCAACTGCCTGTTCACCAGACTGTTCACCAGTCTCTACACCAACATCAACATTTAAATCAAGTGGAGCCTCCTGCTCACCAGAAGCTTGTTCTTCAGTCTGAACAACTTCAACAACTTCTTCAACAACCTGGCCAATATCTTCTTGTACTACAGCCTGGACTTCAGTGTCCACTCTCTGTTCAAATTGTACAAGAGATTCAATATTTTCTTCAAAGATGGGAGAACCATCAATATTTATAGTATCACCAGGATGGGTTGATGGGTTTACCTGGACTCCTCCCCGCATCAGACGCCTATGAGTTCTTGGTCGTCTGGAAAGCTCCACAGTTGCTTGACTGGAGCTTTCTGGAGCCACTTGCCTTATAGGTTGTATCATTTCTACAACCTGTACATCATCACCAGATGGTTCTTCAACATCTTGAACCCTTTCTGGCGCCACATTCTCTTCCACTCTTTGAAATGAGAGCATGGACTGAGGAATATCTACCTCACCATCTCTTGATTGTAAATTGTTCAGATCTCTTAAAAACTCACTCATAGAAAAATGAGTAGTATTAACATCATATTGGTCTCCTAGACCACTCCTGAACATAAGAGAGAGAAAACGAATATAAGGAATATGGGGTTTTCTCCCCTTTGCCTTCAGTCGATCCACCAAATCATTAAATAGGATCTGAGCAAAATCCACCCTTATCCCAAACCATAGACAATAGGCAATCTGGAGTTGCGTTTGATTTATCTGATCTAGTCCTCCAGAACTACCTCCAAGACACTCTACCAAATGAGTGAAGAAAAATCTCCACGAATCTGTAAGCCTACTCATATAAATTGTTCCTTTTCTCAATAACTGGCCATTTTCATCAACTATTTCGGTATGCCCCATCACTCTGCACACTTCTCTGAAATTAACGCCTGTTGGAAGATCCATGGGCTGCTCATTCTGGTCATGATAATTTAACTGAAGAACAGACCTGAGCAAACTCACTGAGAAACCTAACGGTCTGGTACCTCCTTTGAGAGTGTAAGAAATTGATGAAGTTTCTTCGTTGTAAAACGCAGAGTACCAGAACTCACATAAGTAGTCATGGTACATTTTCCCTGGATTTAGGGTTAATGCACCATACAGAGGGCATGAGAGAAAGAAGGTATTCAATCTCCCAATGATAGACTGAGCTGTATGAACACTGGAAAGTTTTGCCATCCAGTTATTCATATTGATACGAATGGCTTTCGCATCAAGAGAAATATGTCTCGGTCTAACAACATCTTCGACCGGAGCATATTCGGTAGATAGAAGATTTCTAGGTGCCATTTGATTATAGATGAAAGATGAAATTGAATGAATATATAAGGTTTTATGAAGAATTTAATGAAAGAAGTTAATATGAGAGTATTATGATTGGAAAATGAATGAAGAAATTTAATGAAGGAATTTGAGAATTTGGGAGTAAATGTTCGAAGTAAATGTAAGTTGAAAGTGAAAGTGGGTATATATAGGAGAGATAATGTGGAACTCAAACGATTAAATTTGAAATTATCAAATATAATTTTTGATCGGGTTTTGAGATCCGCATTTAATTACATCACATCACACATTAATGTGTGATGGTTCACCGCCCACAAAAACTAACCAACTTGTACTTTTTGAGTTCCCAAAGTAAAAAGACCATCATTGTTTTGAAAAATATCCATGCCACATAGGATAAAAATATCTCCAAAAAGATCTTAAAAAGGTTTGCTTACGTGGCATGCACAATGACCAAGTATTTGAAAATATCATGACAAATTTCAGTACATCTGGAGGTTGACTAAACGCTCCAGTATCACTGGTGGATTAGTCCAGTGAACATGTACTGACGGTACACTGGAGGGACACTCCAGTAAAGTACCAGTGAATACCATTTTTGAAAGACTGGTAACCTCAAACGTGCACGTCAACTAATATAGACAAATGAGAGGGACACATTTACAAGAAGACAAAAGTCAACTCAAACACGCACTTCAACCTATCCAATTACCAGTGAGAGGGACATATTTACAAAGCACCAGTAATATTTTCTGAAGAATTTGTCCAGTGAGAAAATAAATTCCCCCTGAACTTAAAACAAGTTTAATTAGAAAATATTTTTCAAGTCTTCCCTGGAATGTTGCTCCAGAAATCTAATAATTGTAAAGATAGTACACAATGGCGTTCAATATCTGAACAATCACCAGATCTAAGGATTTAACATTCCCAACTCACCAACAAGATATTCAAAAGTTTTGACATCCAGTGGTTTGGTAAAAATGTCAGCGAGTTGTTTGTCAGTGGGAATAAAATGGAGTTCAATATTATTTTTCATAATATGATCGCGAATGAAATGATACCTTAGGTCAATGTGCTTCGTTCTGGAGTGCATGACTGGATTGTTTGAGATAGCTATGGCACTGGTATTATCACAAAAGATGGGAGTCTTTGAATATTTAATACCATAATCAAGCAACTGGTTCTTCATCCAGAGTATCTGAGCACAACAACTGGCTGCAGACACGTATTCAGCTTCGGCAGTGGATAATGAAACTGAAGTTTGCTTCTTACTGGTCCAGCTGACCAGTTTGCCACCTAGGAAATGACATCCACCAGTTGTGGATTTCCTATCTATCTTACAACCTGCATGATCTGAATCTGAATAACCCATTAGATCAAGTCCAGAGCCTTTGGGGTACCAAAGACCTAGACTGGGGACACCTTTAAGGTACTTCAGTATGCGCTTTACAGCAAGCATATGAGATTCCTTTGGATTAGACTGATATCTGGCACATAAACATGTTGAAAACATAATATCTGGTCTACTGGCAGTTAAATACATCAGTGAACCAACCATTCCTCTATATACAGTGGTGTTCACTGGTTTGCCATCTGGATCAGAGTCCAGTGTCAGTGGTGCAGAAATTGGAGTTGGTTTAGATGGTGAAGAATTTATATCGAATTTCTTTAAAAGATCTCTAACATATTTTTCCTGATTAATAAAAATGTCATCTTGATTTTGTTTAATCTGGAGTCCAAGAAAATATGTTAATTCACCCATCAAACTCATTTCGTATTCAGTGGACATGATTTTTGAAAATTTCTTGCACATGTTTTCATCAGTAGACCCAAAAATTATATCATCAACATAAATTTGTACCATTAACAGATTACCTTTCTCATGCAAAATGAACAAGGTATTGTCAATTGCACCTCGTTTGAAGCCATTTTTCAATAAATGTTTAGTCAGAGTATCATACCAGGCACGTGGGGCTTGTCTGAGGCCATATAGCGCTTTGTCCAGACGATATACCCAATGTGGATGCTTGTCATCAACGAAACCTGGAGGTTGTCTGACGTAAACTTCTTCTTCAAGCTTTCCATTCAAGAAAGCACTCTTCACGTCCATCTGGTAGACCTTGAACTGATGATTAGCAGCGAATGCTAGAAAATTCTGATCGCTTCAAGTCTAGCCACTGGAGCAAAAGATTCATCAAAGTCGACATCTGACTGGCAGTAGCCTTGTGCTACCAGTCTGGTCTTGTTTCGAATTACGTGGCCATCTTCATCTACTTTGTTTCTGAAGACCCATCTTGTTCCAATTGGTTCTTTCTTTCCAACTGGGAAAGGAACCAGATACCAGACCTTGTTCCTTTCAAACTGGTGAAGCTCTTCTTGCATAGCAGTCACCCAGTTTGGATCTTCCAGAGCCTCGTCAATCTTCTTAGGTTCGTTCAGTGATAAGAAACTGACATTTAAGCATTGATCACTGGAGGCTCTTCTGGTCTGAACACCACGACTGGAGTCACCTATGATCTGATCAATAGGGTGAGCTTTTGTCCATCTGGAGTACTGACCAGGATTGTTACTGACAACAATATCAGTGCAAGAATTCAGTTGAGTCTCCTCTGAAGTTGCTTCAGGAGGAGGGTCTTCATAAACTACTTCAACATCTTCATCTGATTCATTCAAATCACGATTTGCATCATGAAATTCTTCATATGAAGGCATTTCTTGTAGTACTGGTTCAGTTAGGTCACCAGAAGACATTTCTGGTAAGTTCTCAACTGATACTGATACTGGGGGAGTAGTACGCACATCTGAACCAATATTAATTTCAGTGGGTAGTTTGAAAATAATAGAGGGATAGAATGGAGTACTACTGGCGAGCTTCTTTTTCTGAACAGGTTCCAGATCAGGATGACTGGAAACTGTGTCTGGTGAATCATCCATTTTGTCGTTTATTGGATCAGATTCACAAAAGACAATTGGAGTAACTGGGGGAGTATCAAGGATTGGCTTTTTGTTGATTGCAGCATTAGTTTCATCGAATGTTACATGAATTGACTCATGGACCTTCTCCAGTCTCTTGTTATAGACTCTGAAGGCCTTGCGAATGGCTGAATAGCCTAAGAAATACCCTTCATCAGCTTTGGCATCAAATTTGCCTAGCTGACTGGAGTCGTTCAGGATGTAAACTGGACATCCAAAAACGTGAAAATAACCAATGTTTGGTTTTCTATTTCTTAAGACTTCATAGGCTGTCTTTTTGTGTCTTTTGATGTACACTGATCGATTCTGGGTGTGGCAAGCAGTTGCAATTGCTTCCGCCCAGAAACTGGTAGACAGTCCAGATTCAGCTAGCATACTCCTGGCAGCTTCTATCAGCGTTCGATTTTTCCTTTCCACCACTCCATTCTGTTCTGGAGAGCGGGCTGAAGAGAAGTTCTGGGAGATGCCAGTGTCAGTACAGAATGACTCCAGAGTTGCATTCTGGAATTCTGTTCCATTGTCACTTCTTAACTGACACACTTTTCGACTGTACTTGAGCTCAACTTGCTTGATAAGACTGATGATTTCAGCAGCAGCTTCACTTTTGGACCTCAGAAAGATCACCCAACAATATCTGGAGAATTCATCTACTATCACCAGGGTGTATCTTTTACCAGCACGAGTCTGAACATTCACTGGACCAAAGAGGTCCATATGAAGCATATGAAGAGGTTCAGAAATGCTGAAATTCTGTCTGGTCTTGAAACTGGTACGCTTTTGCTTACCCATCTCACATCCTGGACATGGTCTTTCCTTTTTGAAGGAAACTGAAGGTATCCCATCTGCAAGTTGTTTTCTGGACAACTTGTTAATGTTTTTGAAATTTAAATGGGATAACCTTTTATGCCATAACCAGTTTGTGTCTTCATCAGCTTGAGTATAGAAACACTGCTCATCTGGAGAGCTTTCCATATCCATCACATACACATTCCCTTTCCTGGGAGCAATCAACACTACCTTCCAGTCCTTGTTGAATACGATGCCCTGAGCAACATTGAATAAGACTTGATAGCCATCGTCACACAGTTGACTTACACTGATCAAGTTATATTTTAAACCATTCACAAATGCAACTCGTCTGAACTTGACTTGTCCATTGTTCAGAACACCATATCCCTCAGTCTTTCCACAACCATCATTTCCAAAAGTGATGGAGGGTCCATCAGAAATGGTGAACTCTTCCAGTAGGGTCTTACATCCGGTCATCGTCCTGCCAGCTGCACTGTCAAGATACCAGATATATTTCTTTCGATCGCCCTACACATAAACCAGATATTGATCAGTTAGATTTGGGAACCCATCGACTGATGGGTTCACTGGAGCCTCCCTTATAGGTTCCAGGGGCAATCTGGTCTAGTTCACTTACTTCTACAGTGGTCTTAGTTGAGAAGACCACTGGAGTTGATAGTTTTGAAACCTTTTCATTTTTCTCAACTGGAGAAATAAATTTGTCTTTCTTTGAAAAAGGTTTTGTATTTTGTCTAGGGCCAGATGAAGTACCCTCAATAAAGTTTAATCTTGCATTAAAACTTTGTGATTGACGAGTCAGAATTTGAATCTGGCTCTCTATCCTGGACAAAATATTTTCATCAGATGATACCTTAGCCTTTCCAGTCCAAGGCTTTGGTAAGGGTTTGGTCTGAGGCAAAGGTCTATTCTGCTTCACCTTTTTAACTGGAGCAGTCATCTGGACAGCTCCAGTCTTAACCTCTGGGGATTGAACTGTGTAAAAGTTGGTCTTGGGTGTTGCAGGCATATCATAAATAGTTGTGGGCCTTAACACCTCTGGTAATCGATCGATTACTGGTATTAATGATGCTACATGAGTATTTCCATCTAAGTATGCACGTTTTTGAGCAGGAAATTGATTTACTCCAGCATCATATGGCTTTCTGGTTTCTAGCCATGATTTAATTACCAGTTTTTCTTTTTCTAAAATGATCTCAAGATCTTGTTTTTCTTGGATCAATTGTTCAGTTACCAGAACCTGGGCTTGAAATGCCAGTTCAATATCTTGAAGTTCTTTTAATTTTGATTTTAAAGCATTTATTTCAGAAGAATCTGTTTCTAGACCATTTACACCATCAGATCTAACAGTTTCTACAAAAATTAAATCAGAATTAAGAGCTTCAGCAATGTCCAATTTTAGTTCTTGGTCAGTTGCATTATCATAATCACTAACCTTTTTAATAACTATGTCCACCCATCGTCCAGATGTGACATCTTCCTTCACCAGTAGCTCTTCATCTGCCAGAGCCATGTAGCAGCAATCTCTTTCTTCTTCTTCATCAGCAGATGAGTCATCAGAAGGAACCCACTTCTCTTCAGTCTTTGCAATCATGCACTTATTATTTGTTTCCATTTGTTGTGCCATGAGAGCAATTTGGGCCTTAAGCTTCTTATATTTCAGTTTGTAGCTATCATCAGGCTTATTATTTGAAGAGAATGGACCAGGCTTGGATGCAAACTGGTTGGACCTGCACTCTTTCATGAAATGACCCTTTTTGCCACACTTAAAGCATGTCAAATTGGTCTTGTCAGTGGAAGAACTGGATGCAAATTGTCCAGATGGCCTGTTTGCTCTTGCTTTGAAACGGTTGAACGTTTTAGCAATCATTGCAACAAGGTCATCATCTTCAGTTTCATCACAACAGTCTGGAGAGATTTGACTGGTTTCTCCAGAATCCATTAGTTCAGACACCATCTTCTTCATAGAAAATACATTCTCAGAAGATATAAGTGCTGTACCTTGTGGTTCAGTATGACTGACCACAATAGGAGTACTGGAAGCATGGTTGAAAGCATCTCTTTCTGCAACCACTCTCTGAGCTTGATTTTCTTCAGTGTACCTGAAAGCTCCATAAAGAGTTGAGAGAGTGTGTGTGTGCAGAGTTTTTCCTTGTCGTAAGACTAGGATCATATGAGACCATTTGGTGGGAAGAATGTCACAGAATTTCTCCAGAAGTATATCCTTGTCCTTCTCAACCCCAAGACCTCTCAGTTGGTTTATGATACTCATAAATCTGGTGTAAGTACCAGTGAGAGACTCGTTAGGTTGAGCAAAAAATGACTCATGCCTCTTGTTTAAGGAGACCTTTCTGGTGACAATGGTGTCATCTCCTCCTTCGTGTTGGTTTAAAAGTTCATCCCACATGGTTTTTGCACTAGGAAAAAGAACTAGTGTGGGAATTAGGGTTTCTGGAACAGCCCCGAGGATCATGTTTTTAAGGAGGGTGTCTAAATTCACCAATCTCCTCTCCTCTTCAGACCAATGTTCCTCCCTCTTTTCCCTTCCCCTTCTAGATCCAGAAGGATCAAGAAGTGGATTGAGAGGTGATGTAGGTACATATGGACCTTCGTTTAAGATCTTCATCATGTTCCTCTCAATACCAGTGACATGCAACACCATCCTAGCCTTCCACATACCAAAGTCATCACTGTTCCCACTGAATTTAGGAACAGGATTATTTGAGTAGTGCACATGCACGTGTGGAGAAGCAGGAGTAGGAGGAGGTGGTGGAGGATTAGTGTTATTAACGTTTTGAGGTTCATTTTGATCATTAATAATAACATTAGGATCGGGACCAAGACTATAACCTTGTGTATTTTCTTGGTTAGCCATCGAGAAACAGATCTAGGCAATGTTTAGCCTTCTGCTCTGATACCAATTGTGAGTCCCGTTAAGTTCGAGACGGTTAACCTAGAAAGTGTAAAATACAACAAGTATAATAAGCACTAGATTGGACTAGTATTACTTGTAAATAAATATGCAAGATATATAAACAAAGTAATACAAGACTTAAAGCAATAAACAAGTAAAGTGGAACATTATGTAGTTTTCATGGGTATTTCATTTATTGATGTTTAAATAAAATACAAGGTTGTTTGCGGAATCAAGATAATACAATGAAGTATGTATCCTAACAACCTTTGAATTACAAATGATCTATATTTGTCAAATAGCTCTTTAGGATCGAGATACTTAAAGTTGTGAAGTATCCCTGTTTAAGATCGAGAGTATTTTAGACAAATTCACTTTCATGCAAAGTGTATGCTTAAAAGTTTATGCTTTGAAAGTATTTTTCTTAAGGAAATGACTTAGTATTTATAGGCAACAAAATTCACCAGTGAATTTTGTGCCGTACAAATATGGTTGTATATATTTAATGATCCGACAAGAACATTAAATGTATTAGATAAGAATAAGGATAATGTCACATCAAGTGCAAGTGTATCCTATTATCCAACCACCTTAACACACGTATACTTTGTTAAAGAACAAGTGGATTGTTCCTTGGAAAGTGTGTTAAAGGCTTAAGTCAAACCTCGTTATCAGTGTTCAGACTTGTAGTATCTAGAACACTGACCATCCTCCAGTGTACAGATCTGGTAAGACTTTCCAGTGGACTCCGCCATATGTAAAGTCTTCTTCCTTCAGACTTCAGTCTTTGACTTCAGTCAGAATGTCTTCAGTAAAGTAGATCTGGACTGGGGTGAAGTCTTCAGTGAGCTAATCTGGAGAATGCTCCAGATTACCTATACAAGTATTGCTCACTAGTCTTCAATTATTTCTGGACAAATCTTCAGAGGGACTCCAGATTCCAAGTCTGGAGTAGGTCCAGTCGAACATGTTTTCTGGTCAAATCTTTCAGTGAGGCTCCAGAAGTCGGGTCTGGAGCATGTCCAGCAAAACATGTTTCTTGACTTATCTTTGATAAGGTTCCAGTAGTCCAGTCTGGACCAGTCCATTAATTCTGGACTAATTCTGGACCTAACAAAGTCTAATCTTGAATGCTTTAAATGTGGCAAGAAAGGACATTTCATGAAGGAATGCAGATCTAGTCAACCTTCATCATCACAATCTGCTCCTAACCATTCTATTTTTCAGAAATCTGATGACAGCTATAAGGCCAAATAACAAGAAGTTAAAGGCACATATGGCTCTTATGGCACAAGACAACTCAAGCAACAGTTGTATGATTGCCAAAACTGAAAAATGGGAAGACTCTGATGAATCATCTGATGATGAGGAAGAAGTTAGGGACATGTGTTTCATGGCACAAGAAGATCAAGGTCATTTGGTCAAAACCGATGTTGAATCTGGTCGCTGGGTGGATATTGTGATGAAAAAGGTCAGTAATTTTGGCTTTGAAGAAAATGAGGAACACAAACTGGACCTTTTGGTTCTTTTAGAGGCTGACATCTCATTTGTTGAGACAGTGCGTTCAGAAAGCCTAAAAATGTTTGAAAATAATGCTTCTGAACTGAACGCCAGTCATGCCAGATTGAAAGAACTGAAAGATGTTCATTTGGCTCTAAAAAGTTATCAGTCTATGGTTGCCACTTTAGAGTTGGAAAAAGAAGAGTTAAAAACTATCCTTGAAAAAGAACAGAAAATAATTAAATCTTGGATGAGTGCACCAAAACCAGATGCTGCAATTAAAAATACTTTTGCAAATCAAAAAACAGCATATGAATCTGGTAATCTTCACATGGCATCTATAATCACTGATTTAGATGCACTTCCAAAGGAAATGAAACCTGAAATTATTTTTCCTAAAGTTGGCAAACAGAAAACTGTAACTGATAAGGCCAAGGAACAATCTGAGGGTAAATCTGAAACAGCTCAGACAACTGGTTCAGAAAGGAAGGCTAAAACCAAAAGCCATCCCCTCAGACTTCATCTAAGGTCTCTAAAGGCCAAAAGAAGAAGAAAAATTTCTCCCCTACTGAGCCATCTACCTCAGATTCAGGTAAGGCTCAGGTGTCTAATGAAGAATCAATTTTGTTAAGGTTAGAAAGTCAATTTCAACTATTGGCTAGACAAGTGCAGAGTTGTAATGCACGATTAAAAAATGTTGAAACCACTCCTCTTCAACCTAAACAAAATGCAAAACCTTTTTCTAAGCAAACCAAGCAGAAATCTGAAAAGAAAAAGGTTGAAAACTCCATCAAACCAACTACTTTTGTGTCATCTGGAATGATGACTGAAATCCCATTTGACCCTTCTGTTCCTCATAAACCAAAGAAATCTGAGACTGCTAAGGGAGAGTCTAGTGAACCCATCCATAGATGGGTTCCCAAAAAGAACTAATCTTTGTTTGTGTGCAGGGAGACCGAAAGAAGAACATATGGTTTCTGGACAGTGCTGCTGGCCGAACCATGACTGGTTATCAGACCCTGCTAGAGGAATATAGGGTGCAAGAGGGGCCCTCAATAGTTTTTGGAAATGATGGTAATGGAAAAACTGAGGGATATGGTGTGGTGAATAATGGTCAAGTCAAATTCACACGTGTTGCGTATGTGAACGGTTTGAAATATAACCTGATCAGTGTCAGTCAACTGTGTGATGATGGCTTCAAGGTTTTATTTGATATTTCACAAGGCACCATATTCAACAGAGATGGAAAGGTGGTACTGATTGCACCAAGGAAGGGAAACATTTATGTCATTGATATGAATCCTTCTACCTCTGAACAATGTTTCTACTCAAAGGCTGATGAAGACACAAATTGGTTGTGGCACAAGAGATTATCCCATCTGAACTTCAAGAACATTAATAAGTTGTCAAGAAAACAACTTGTTGATGGGATACCCTCTATGTCTTTCAAT
Organism: Erigeron breviscapus; assembly: GCA_034093135.1. NCBI lineage: Eukaryota > Viridiplantae > Streptophyta > Magnoliopsida > Asterales > Asteraceae > Erigeron > Erigeron breviscapus. The sequence continues at coordinate 30,414,795 of CM067167.1, forward strand.
AAAGACAAGCCATGTCCAGGTTGTGAAATGGGTAAGCAGAAAAGAGCTTCATTCAAGACAAAGCAAAGCTTTAGTATAACTGAACCTCTTCACATGCTTCACATGGACCTTTTTGGACCAGTGAATGTTCAGACCAGAGCAGGAAAGAAGTACACCCTTGTTATCGTTGATGAATATTCAAGATACTGCTGGGTGATTTTCCTCAGGTCCAAAAGTGAAGCTGCTGCTGAAATCATTGCTCTCATCAAACAAATTGAGCTCAAGCACAAGCGAAAAGTTTGTCAGCTCAGAAGTGACAATGGCACTGAATTCAAAAATGCCACTCTGGAGTCCTTCTGCACTGAAACTGGCATATCTCAGAACTTCTCCTCAGCTCACACACCAGAGCAGAATGGTGTTGTTGAAAGAAAGAATCGTACGCTGATTGAAGCTGCTAGAAGTATGTTGAATGAATCTGGTCTTTCCAAGAATTTCTGGGCTGAAGCTGTTGCAACTGCTTGCTACACTCAAAACAGATCTATTTATGTCAAAAGACACAAGAAGACCTCCTATGAAGTACTCAGAAATAGAAAGCCTAATATTAGATACTTCCATGTATTTGGGTGTCCAGTATACATTCTGAATGATTCCAGTCAGCTTGGAAAATTTGATGCAAAAGCTGATGAAGGGTACTTCCTAGGATATTCATCAAATCGCAAAGCCTTTAGAGTCTTTAACAAGAGACTTGAAAAGGTTGATGAGTCAATTCATGTTACCTTTGATGAATCCAATTCTGCAATCTTTAAAAATTCCATTCCTGTACCACCCTCAGAAAGTCCAATAAGTTTTGGTGATTCTGATCCTATTGCTGAAACTGATCAGTCACCTGAACCTGCTTCTGAACATCTCCGTTCAGAACCAGTAATAAACAAACCTAGCAACATTCCATTTTATCCTCCAGTCAGTTTCAAACTGCCTTCTGAACTGACTATTGGATCAGATGTACATGTTGCTTCTCCTCTGATATCAGGCTCCACTGAGCAACCTCAATCTGAAGAATTTCATGATGCAAGTCATGATATGCAGGAAGAAGAAGAAGCTGAAGATGTATTTTCTGAAGCTCCTCCTGAAGTTACTCAGAGAAGTTCTTGCACTGATATCATTATTCATCCTGGTCAATACTCTAAGTGGACAAAAGCACATCCAATCGAGCAAATTATTGGAGAGTCCAGTAGAGGGGTTCAGACCAGAAGAGCCACAAGCGATCAATGCTTAAACGTCAGCTTCTTATCTCTAATTGAACCCAAGAAGATTGACGAGGCTATGCAAGACCCAAGCTGGGTTAAAGCCATGCAAGATGAGCTCAACCAGTTTAAAAGAAACGATGTATGGGAACTCGTTCCTTGTCCCAGTAACCTGAAGAAGGAACCAATTGGGACAAGATGGGTCTTCAGAAACAAGATGGATGAAGATGGTCACATTATAAGAAACAAAGCAAGACTTGTTGCAAAAGGATATGCACAAGAAGAGGGAATAGATTTTGATGAAACTTTTGCACCAGTTGCTAGACTTGAAGCTATCAGAATATTCTTAGCTTTTGCAGCTCATCATCAGTTTAAAGTCTATCAAATGGATGTCAAAAGTGCATTTCTGAATGGCGAACTAGAAGAAGTCGTTTATGTGTATCAACCACCAGGATTCATCAATGAAGAAAAGCCACATTGGGTGTACAGACTGAACAAAGCCTTATATGGTCTGAGACAAGCACCCAGAGCCTGGTATGATACTCTTACTAAACATCTTTTTAAAAATGGTTTTAAATGTGGTGCAATAGATAAAACTTTGTTCATATTGCATGATAAAAGTGATATCCTTTTAGTACAAATTTATGTTGATGATATTGTGTTTGGTTCTACAAATGAGAAGATGTGTGAAAAAATTTCTAAAATCATGTCTTCTGAGTATGAAATGAGTATGATGGGTGAACTGACATATTTTCTGGGACTTCAAGTAAAACAAACTGAAGATGGTATTTTCATAAACCAAGAAAATATGTCAGAGATTATTAAAGAAATATCAATTTGATTCAGTCTCATCAAAAGATACTCCTATTTCTGCTCCATTAACTTTGGATTCTGATCCACATGGAAAACCAATGGACCATACAAAATATCATGGTATGGTTGGTTCACTGATGTATTTAACTGCAAGTAGACCAGACATAATGTTTGCAACATGCCTTTGTGCTAGATTTCAGTCTGATCCCAGAGAAGCACATGCAAATGCTGTTAAAAGGATCTTCAGATACCTTAAGGGTGTCCCCAGATTGGGTCTTTGGTATCCCAAAGGCTCCAGTCTTGATCTAATGGGTTATTCAGATTCTGATCATGCAGGTTGCAAGATAGACAGGAAAAGCACCACTGGTGGGTGTCATTTCCTTGGTGGCAAATTAGTAAGCTGGACAAGTAAGAAGCAGACTGCAGTATCACTATCCACTGCAGAAGCTGAGTATATTTCTGCAGCAAGTTGTTGTGCTCAGATTCTATGGATGAAAAACCAGCTGACTGATTATGGTGTTACTTACACAAAGACTCCAATCTTTTGTGATAACACTAGTGCCATTGTCATATCTCACAATCCTGTGATGCACTCGAAAACCAAGCACATCGACCTCAGGTATCATTTCATTCGTGATCATATTCTGAAAGGAGATATTGAATTGCACTTTATTCCCACTGATAAGCAACTCGCTGACGTTTTTACAAAACCTTTAGATGTCAAAACCTTTAAACATCTAGTCAGTGAGTTGGGTTTGTTAAATCCTTAGACTGGTAATCTTGTTATGAACGCCTCAGTGACACTGATCTGGTTCACCAGTCTGAGCGATCCATGTAATTTTTGCTCGCCTAGCTATCGAACGCCTTAGTGATACTATCTTGGCACTTATTAATTCATGGATCATCACTTCAGGGGGAATGTTAAATATTTTTCAAATTGTAAAATAAACCTTCATTTCTGAGGGGGAACTTTTTGCTCAGAAAAACGTATTTAACTGAAGCACTTCAGAAAATCAAAATATTTCAGTTGAATTTTATTGACTGAGATGGCTCAGATCTCTTTGGAACTGACCATGCTCAGAATTTATTTTGTCATCACTGAAATACAACAATCTTTTCAAGATATTTTTTTTTGATACTTGGTCAATTGTGTGTACACGTGGCCTACTGCATACTATGTTTTTAACTTACGTTGGTCATGCTTATGTGTCACACAAGTTGCGCCGTAAAAGGGAAAGAAATGAGTACTTTTTCTGAAAAAGTGTGCAGGGTGGGGTCACTCAAACGTCTCTGCATTTAATGCGGACTTGACCCCAGAAATTGTTTTTAATTGGAAAATAACTTTGTATTCCATCTTAAATTCAAATTCCTTTTCATTCTTTCATTTACTTCGTTTTTCATTTACTTTCCAATCATCAATCTCTCTCATCTTTACTCTCAAATTCCTTAACTCTTCATATTCCTTTTCACTTTCATCTTTCGATTCTTAAAATGTCTAAATCATCATCTTCTTCGCAACACAAATCGCTCATAAATTTTGAATATACTCCATCAAATGATGTGAAAACATCTGCCACTATGGCCAAAGAATTTCACTCCGTCTCAAATCCGATTTAATATGAGCAATTTCTTGGCTCAATTAAATGTGAAATCTGAAAACCTAATGGGAAGAATTAATAATTTTTGGGAGCAATCCCCTTTCCATTATGCTCTGACCGCTAATCCTCAGGCATTGTATCATCGATACTTGCTTGAATTCTGGTATACTGCTGTGGTGAGCAAAGATGAACAATCCATCTCCTTCACTCTCAATGAGGGCACCAAGCAGTGTGTTATCACTCTTAAGGGGTTCAGAAATTCCCTTCATCTGAACTACCTCGAACCTTCCCAGGTTTTTGCTAAAAGACTCAAAGGAGTCAATTTCAGGGAGGTTCTAGTCGCCACCGGTCATGGCGATATGGAGGATGCTGATGGTAATCTGAAGACCTCCGGACACATATTTATGTCTGGATTTGGAAATTGCTGGAGGTTCTTCTGGACCCAAATTGTGGAAAGTCTTGGTGGCAACCATGGAGGGTTGGACCAACTTTCATTACCCCAAGTTGAGATGGGGTATTATATCTGGAATGAGATGCAAGTGGACTTTGCTGAGATTCTCTTCTCTCAGTTGATTACAAAGTTAAAAGGAAAGAGAAGTCTGCATATTGCCTTTCCAAGATTTCTGAGCTTGTGTTTCATGGATATTCTTGGTGATGCTTACAATCAAGCTGGACCTGAAGCTTCAGTACCAGAATATAGCAGAGATTTCTCAAAGGCATCCATTGCTGAAGATGAGCCTGAACTCTCCTCTGCTATGCTTCAGGTATTTACTAAAACTGTTTCAGCCACACTAGCTGGTCCAAAAAGGTCACTAAGTGGGCCACAAAAGAATGTGGGACCCGTTAGTGTACCTACGATTGAACAAATCGTTGAATCTGGTGACGATGCACCTGCTTCTGCAGATGTTGAACCAGAATCTGGTGAGGGTACTAGTGACCCAAACCAGGCATATCTGACCAGATTGTAAAAGTGAATGCTTTCTGGGATGACGATGAGCTACCTCAGGAGAATCTTGATTCTCTTGCTGACTTTGAGTTTGACGAGGAACTATTGGAGGCGAATCAATCCGATTCTGAGCCAGCCCCCATCCTCGCAAACGCCCCTCCTCCTCCCCAGAAATCCAAATTCCAGAAAATGATCCTTATGTTCCACCACCTCCATCTCATCAACATCCAATTTTTCCACCAGGCTCTACTCCTGCCTATGTCACCGATCCATCTTTCACTCCATCACTTCAATTTCTTCACCCCCAAATTCACAACATCCCACCACCTATCAATTATGATGCCCCAATAGAGAAGGACTTGGATTCTGAGACAGAATCTGAGAGTCCAGGAATTTGTTAGGTCCAGAATTAGTCCAGATTTAATGGACTGGTTCAGACTGGACTACTGGAACCTTATCGAATATAAGTCAAGAAAACATGTTTTGCTGGACATGCTCCAGACCCGACTTCTGGAGCCTCACTGAAGATCTGACCAGAAAACATGTTCAACTGGACCTACTCCAGACTTGGAATCTGGAGTCCCTCTGAAGATTTGTCCAGAAATAATTGAAGACTAGTGAGCAAATACTTGTATAGGTAATCTGGAGCATTCTCCAGATTAGCTCACTGAAGACTTCACCCCAGTCCAGATCTACTCTACTGAAGACATTCTGATTGAAGTCAAAGACTGAAGTCTGAAGGAAGAAGACTTACAAATGGCGGAGTCCACTGGAAAGTCTTACCAGATCTGCACACTGGAGGATTGTCAGTGTTCTAGATACTACAAGTCTGAACACTGATAACGAGGTTTGACTTATGCCTTTAACACACTTTCCAAGGAACAATCCACTTGTTCCTTAACAAAGTATACGTGTGTTAAGGTGGTTGGATAATAGGATACACTTGCACTTGATGTGACAATATCCTTATTCTTATCTAATACATTTAATGTTCTTGTCGGATCATTAAATGTATACAACCATATTTGTACGACACAAAATTCACTGGTGAATTTTGTTGCCTATAAATACTAAGTCATTCCTTATAGAAAAACTACTTAAGCATATACGAAAGTATAAACCTTTAAGAAAGTGAATTTGTCTAAAATACTCTCGATCTTAAACAGGGATACTTCACAACTTTAAGTATCTCGATCCTAAAGAGCTATTTGGCAAATATAGATCATTTGTAATTCAAAGGTTGTTAGGATACATACTTTATTGTATTATCTTGATTCCGCAACAACCTTGTATTTTGTTTAAACATCAATAAATGAAATACCCAGAAAACTACATAATGTCTCACTTTACTTGTTTATTGCTTTAAGTCTTGTATTACTTTGTTTATATATCTTGCATATTTATTTACAAGTAATACTAGTCCAATTCTAGTGCTTATTATACTTGTTGTATTTTACACTTTCTAAGTTAACCATCTTGAGCTTTTAAAACGGGACTCACAACATTCAAATGAATAATGTACTTAAAGGGCTTGGTAATCTACCATTTGTTGCTCCTGCTTCTGCACAACCTCCACCTCCTTTAAATATAGAAGCACAGTTAGAGAAAACACAAACCGAAGTCCAAAGCCTTATTCTTAGGGTGGAGGATTTAACCAAGTCTCTAACTGCCAATACTAGTTCTATGGCTGATATGAAAGGTGCTCAGAAATCTAGAAGGGGGGTTGAATAGATTTACCCTCTTTTTCGATTTATTTAAAAGATTATTCGATTTACACTTAATTTGAAGCGTTGATTGTGCTATAGAACTTACAATATAAGTAAATAGATAAGTAAAAGATTAGAGTAAGAAAGATATCACCAAACACAACACCACGATGTATAGTAGTTGGGGCGAATGTTAACGAATTCGCCTTAATCCACTCCTCGGTTCACTAACCGAGAGTTGCTGCACTATAGTCTCTAAAACCGGTAGAGTATCCGTAGTACAAATTATATTATTATCCTAATTAGTGGATTAATTGTTGAAGAGGTTGAGATAAGCAATCATCATATTGACAATACGTTGATGTTGATGATAATGATCTGTTGAGTTTTGGTTCTGAAGAAAGCAATCGCCAAGATCGCCATCGCCCTCCAGAGAGTTTTACTACATGCGACAATTATGTATTATTATTATTATTATTTTTATTATTATTATTATTATAAACACACTTTTATTAAATTTTCATAGAAGTTACAAGAAATTAGTGGGGAGCCGCGATACTATCTGGGCTCCCACACCTCATGCTTTAGGATTTGGAACTTGCATCAAGGTGTTACAACTAATAAGTAGCAAATGCGCTTTTGAACGCTATCCTTTAAACCCAGTGACGGATGTAGGAATCAGAGTCATAATGTGCAACTGAATCTTTAGTTCAACTGTTGATTCATAGTTCATCTGATCATATATTCATATACATGTGATGTTACTAT
>CM067167.1:30422848-30484100 GCA_034093135.1 Erigeron breviscapus
CAAACGCAAGAACAGTTGAACCAGGCGTTGGCAGCTAACGCAGAAGGAACTGGTAACAGTCACTCTGTGCCTTCTCACTACACTGAGCCACCGGTTGATGATGTTGTTATTCCTCATGCTAATGTTAATGTGGTTCCTCCTAATGATGTTCACGCCCCTCGATTCAAGTTTGAAAGTTTCCAGAAGTGTGGAGCTCAGGAATTCTATGGAACACTTAATGCAGTAGGTTGCATGGAATGGCTCGATGATACGGAGATGGTTTTCGAAGCTTGTGATTGTCCTGAGGATAAGAAAGTGTTGTGTGCAAGCAGAATGTTGAAAGAAGGTGCTCGGGACTGGTGGAAGAGCATTACTATTTCGATGACTCCAGCTATGGTATCTGCTATCTCGTGGGCTAACTTTAAGCAGAAATTCATTGAGGAATATATTGGGGTTCATGAGCAGCGTAAATGGAAAAAGAGTTCCGTGCTTTGACAGCTGAAGTTGGCAAAATTAATGATTATGCTCGTTCCTTTCTGGAGAAGATGAAGTTCGTAGGCCATCTGTTTCGTACTGATGCAGATCAGGTTGCTTGCTATGTTGATGGTTTGCCTCCGAGTTATCGAGGTATCTGCAGGCAGCACAAAACTCTGACTGAAGCTATCAAGGAGTCTAAAAAGCTTGATGATGACTTTGCTTCAGACAAGAAAGTAGTTGAGAAAGTCGACGACAAGAAAGTGGGATTTAAAAGAAGAGCAAACTGGTCCTCTAATAACAATAATAATAATAAGAAGTTCCGCGGAAATTCTAGCTCAAGCGGTGACAAGGATAAGAAGAAGAAGGGATCGTGGTGTGCTTCATGCAAGAGTGTGCATGAAGGTACATGTTCCGACAAGACTAGAAGGTGCCATAATTGTGGGAAGTCAGGACACCTTGCAGCTGAATGCAGAGACAAAGCTCGTTGTTATAAGTGTCAAGAAACGGGTCATCTCATTGCCGATTGTCCACAGATGAAGAATGCTGGAAAGAAGACCGCCACGACATCAACAAAAGTGAGAGCTCTTCAAATGACGGTTGATGACGCAAGGAACAACGATGAAGTGGTAAGTGGTACTTTCCTTGTTAACTCAAAGCCTGCCTCTGTTTTATTTGATTCATGTGCAAATAGGTCGTTTGTGTCCACATTATTTGCTCCTAAGCTAGAAAGAGTCACTACTCCCTTAGATTGCTCAGTAGAGGTAGAAATTGCTAATGGTACGGTTAATAATATACGTGTGGGTTATGACGATTGTGAGATTGAGATTGAAGGTTGTTCTTTTCCGGTTCAGCTATTGCCTACTACCTTAGGTGGTTTTGACGTAGTGATTGGTATGGATTGGTTGGCTAGAAATGAAGCTAGTATTTTATGTTCCCAAAAGATAATTCGATTGCCCATATCCGAGGGTAATGTGATAACGGTGTATGGAGACAAGAAGAGAGGAGGAGTAAAGGTTATTAGTATGATGAAAGCTATTAAATGTATAAGGAAAAACAAGAGCCATTTCTTGGCTTATGTCATTGATGCGAGAAAGGAGAAGTCTTCAATCGCTAGTGTTGATGTAGTATCAAATTTCCCCGATGTGTTTCCCGACGATCTACCAGGTATTCCTCCCGATCGTGAAGTTACTTTCCAGATAGATCTTGTTCCCGGTGCTACACCCGTTGCTAAAGCACCTTACCGATTAGCTCCTACAGAAATGAAGGAATTAATGACGCAACTACAGGAGTTACTTGACAAAGGGTTCATACAACCTAGTTCCTCGCCTTGGGGAGCTCCGGTTCTCTTTGTTAAGAAGAAGGATGGATCAATGCGCATGTGTATTGACTACCATGAGTTGAACAAACGAACGGTCAAGAATAAGTATCCTCTCCCGAGAATTGATGATCTTTTTGATCAACTACATGGTGCTTCGTATTTCTCAAAGATTGATTTGCGGTCCGGTTATCATCAGTTAAAGGTAAAGAAGGAAGATGTAGCAAAGACAGCTTTCCGGACTAGATATGGTCATTATGAGTTCTTGGTCATGCCATTTGGGTTGACCAATGCTCCAGCCGCGTTTATGGACTTAATGAATCGGGTATGCCGCCCCTTTCTAGACCATTTTGTTATTGTGTTTATCGACGATATTTTGATCTACTCTAAGTCAGAGGATGAACACCGTGAGCATTTGAAAGCAGTTTTGGAGGTGTTGAGGGAGAAGAAGTTGTACGCAAAGTTTTCTAAATGTGAGTTTTGGCTCCGAGAAGTGCAGTTCTTGGTCATGTTATTACATCGGAAGGTATTAAAGTAGATCCTTCAAAGATAGAAGCTGTTTCGAAGTGGGAGCAGCCAAAGACTCCTACCGAGATTAAGAGTTTTCTTGGTTTGGCTGGGTATTATAGAAGGTTTATTCAGGATTTTTCCCGAATAGCCAAGCCTATGACGGAATTAACAAAGAAGGGGTGAAGTACGAGTGGACTGAAAAGCAGGAAAATGCATTCCAAACGTTGAAAAGAAGTTGTGTGAAGCTCCTATCCTTGCCTTGCCTGAAGGTACTGATGATTTAGTGGTATATAGCGATGCTTCTATTACGGGTTTGGGTTGTGTCTTAATGCAGAGAGACAAAGTGATTGCCTATGCATCACGTCAGTTGAAGCCTCATGAGAAGAATTACCCTACCCATGATCTGGAACTAGCGGCGGTTGTGTTTGCATTGAAACTATGGAGACATTACTTATATGGTACTAAATGCACACTTTACACTGACCATAAGAGTTTACAATATATGTTTACTCAAAAGGAGATGAATGTGAGACAAAGAAGGTGGATGGAGTTACTTAAAGACTATGATTGTGAAATCAAATACCATCCGGGTAAAGCCAATGTAGTGGCAGATGCACTAAGTAGGAAAGTGCAAAGCTCTTCTTGTAAGTTGATGAGCATGCAAGTTCAGGCCAAGTCGGGTCTATTAGATCGAATTAAAGAAGCACAAGAGATGGCATTAATGAAGGATAATATTGATAACGAGAGTATTGGAAAGAAGAAACGACTTGTGATGGAGACTAATAGTCGTGGGTTTAAACATACAAGGGTCGCATTTGGGTGCCACTGCTTGGTGGTAACCGAGAGTTGATCCTTGAAGAAGTCCATAGAAGTAGGTATTCGATGCATCCCGGTGTCACCAAAATGTATGCAGATTTGAAGCCGATTTATTGGTGGCCGGATATTAAAGGTGAAGTAGCTCATTTTGTAGCAAAGTGTTTGACGTGTGCACGTGTGAAGACGGACCATCAAAAGCCGTATGGATTGTTGCATCAATTAGAAATTCCCGAGTGGAAATGGGATCATATCACGATGGACTTTGTAACGAAGCTACCTAAAACGCCGAAAGGGAATGATATGATATGGGTGATTGTAGATAGATTGACGAAGAGTGCTCATTTTCTAGCTACCCGACAAGATGTGCCTTTAACGAAGATGGCAAAAATGTACATTGATGAAGTAGTAGCGAAACATGGAGTTCCCTTATCTATTGTTTCGGATCGAGACTCGAGGTTTGTGTCAAACTTTTGGAAGGGTCTTCAACGAGTTGGGTAGTAGAATAAATTTGAGTACCGCCTATCATCCCCAAACCGATGGGCAAAGTGAGAGAACTATTCAAACCTTGGAGGATATGTTGAGAACGTGTGTAATTGAATACGGTGGAGCATGGGATGAACACTTGAAGTTGATTGAATTTGCTTATAATAATAGTCACCATGCAAGTATTGGAATGCCACCATTTGAAATGTTATATGGAAGGAGATGTAGGACTCCAAGTTGTTGGATGGAGCCCGGCGAAAAGCAGTTGACCGGTCCCGAAATTATTGAAATTACCTCTGAAAAGGTTAATGTAGCTAAAGAAGCCTTACGTGTGGCAAGAGAAGGCAGAAAACATATGCAGATAAGAAAAGGAGACCGATTGAGTTTAATGTGGGTGATTTAGTGATGCTGAAAGTATCACCTTGGAAAGAAGTTATCCGATTTGGAAAGAAGGGAAAGTTGAGTCCAAGATTTATTGGACCTTTTAAAGTGGTGAAGCGCATTAAGATGTGGCATATCAGTTGGAATTACCTCCAGAATTGGATGGAATTCATAACACCTTCCATGTATCCTACTTGAGGAAATGTTTAGCAGAGGAGTCAAGTGTGATTCCTATTAAAGACGTGAGTATTGACCCAATGAAGAGAATAGTAGACGAACCGGTAGCGATACTTGGAAGAAAGCAAAAGAAGTTACGCAGGAAAGGTGATAGATCTTGTTTTGATAAAGTGGAAACATAATCATGGAGAAAGCTTGACTTGGGAAACTGAAGCAGTAATGAAGGAGAAATATCCCGAGTTGTTCCTATCTGATGAGATTCCGAGGACGGAATCCTTTTAAGGAGGAGGTAATTGTAACATCCCGAACTTTTATGTAATGTTTGACTAATGCCGTTAAGTCAATTTGGGGTGTCGTTAAGTCTTTACTTAATATTTGAATGTAGCTATGTGTGATTAACGTAGATAAAGTAGTTAGGTTTGAGAGCCTAAATACTAATGACGAATAAAAGTGTGTTTAATGTCGCTTAAAGGCTATGTAGTGCCTTTTAATGAAGGGTTAATGTTGTATATGGTCAATAATGCAGTTTGTGACCAATAATGAAGGGTTTAGAAGTTCAAGGGCTGATTTTGACATAGGTTGAAAGTGAAAAACGGGTTTAGGTTAGGATTACCCTAATCTAGAGTTAATTGGCAGTCATTAGCAATAAACAAAGTAATTAACCCTTCCTGGAGTCCTAAAGCCGTTAATTGAGTTTTGATCAAACGTTTTGGTGTTGGAAATTGATCAATCATCGAGTCAAGCAGGTAATTATTGAATCATTGAATGTATTTTCGAGATCTAAGGTCGAATTAGATGGATTCAAATCTGATTTTTTAAAGAGTTTTCAAAGAATTAGTGTTTAATGGTGTTTTGATTAAATTAACGTTCAAATGGTGTCAATCGAGTCCTTAGCCGATTTGGTTGATCAAAAGGTGTTTACTGGTGTCTAATACATGTTTTGGAAGAAGTTTTGAGGAGTCGATTATTGGAAAATCGAAGAACTTAGTCATTTCTGGAAAATCTGTCGAACAGCGTTTGAACGAAGATGATCTTCGTTTGAGGTTATCTTCGTTAGTTGAAAAGCTATCTCCGTTTGAGCTAAGTTCGTGAGATGTAAACTATTTTCGTAAAGTAAAACCAACGAAGATAAAGTTCGTACGAAGATTAAGTTCGTAAGAACTAAACGAAGTTATGGTCTAAATTCGTAAGTTGTAAAGTAACGAATTTAAAGGTTAAGTTCGTAAGAACAATTGAAACGAAGATAAGAATTAAGTTCGTTAGGTGTAATTCTGGAATTTTACGTAGCCAGTCTTAAATTCGTACGAGGGTCTATTTAAGGTCCTAAATGACTTATATTCATTATGTTAATGTACGATAGGTGTCGGAGGTTACCTATAGGCAATACTAGCTTTTGATTGCGCACGTATACTACAATCAGGTAAGATACACTATCTTGTCACGCTGGGGGATCAACTAAAAGCAGGTTTCAAATTATATACACTTCCATTCGGTACCTTATTATTGTATGTGGGCTTAAGGGTTACTTGGGAGGTATTATGGGTTACGCAGTTGACCATGAGACCTGAGGTGCAGTCCCTATTGTAGTGTATTGCAGTAATGTTTAATGTAGTATGTAGCTATGCAGTTAATGTAGTTTAATGAAGTATGTTGATACGCATGATATATGTAGAAATGAAGTTGATGTGTGATATGCATGATTGACCTGTACACCTAGTCCACTAGTCTTGCTAGGTTGCTATGTCACTTGCACGTTTAAGGATCCAAACGTAATGAAGATAAAGTGTGTGATTGTCTAGGAATGTGTGTTACCTAGACTATATGTGTGTGAATGATGGGGAATGCAGGGACCCAATCTATATGTGTGAAATTGAGCTCATAAAATATAATGCAGGGAACAGTGTTAAGCTTAACCCGTACTAGCCTTAGCCGGGCGAGTGCGTAGATGCAGTTGTTGCTTGGGTGGCTCCTCGCAACATGGTCTTTATAACGCAGGGCGAGTAATATGAGGGGTTTGACCAACCTCCACATACGGATTACTCAAGGATTGGCTTGCCATTCCTTAACGACGTAAGATGAGTAGTCTTTTGACTGACCATCCAGTCGGGTGTGATGCAGGGCACACTTATATGCAGTTAACGAAGATACGTGTGACAATGTGTGAACTAATAAAGCAGATAACGAAGATATGTGTGATAATGTGGGAACTAATGCAGGATAGGCACATTTAGGATGATTATCCTAATTGATACGAAGTTGTAATGCAGTATATGTGTGAACGTGTGATGTGTGTCGTGCCTAATAAAACTTGTCTAATAATGAAGATTGTTTTAATTGGACAATTGCTTTTAAATTAAGTGTTATCTTACTTAGCTATTCTTATAGCTAACACTTGTTTCTTTTAATGTGGTTGTTCCCTCAGGTTTAGCTTGATGGAATCTAGATGCAGGACGTGTGAGCTTGGGTAGATGCAATGCAGGAGCCTTAGCTACCCTTAGACGATGCTTACTTAGACATTTGTTACATTCAGTACTTAATGTCGAATTTATGTAATGACGTTTGGACGGTTGTTTTATGTTGGGCAACCGTTGGGTTTTCATTTGAACTATTTTATGATGTCGCAAGTAACACCAACTAAATGCAGAAACCAAAATGTTTTATTGGTTTTGACTTTTAAGGTCCTTTCTTCCGCAATTTAACACCGTTAGGTGAAAAGTTTTTGAAAACCCATATTTTTAAACGACGGGTGTTACATTTAGTACTATCCATAGGTGTTTCATCTTCATTTTGATAAAGTTTAGTTGTGGTGGACATAGGTGTATCTAGTGGTTTAGCATTTTCCATGTCAAATTTCTTAAGCATTTCTTTAATATATTTAGATTGATTAATAAAAATGCCATCTTCAAGTTGTTTAATTTGCAACCCTAGAAAGAAATTTAGTTCACCCATCATGCTCATTTCAAATTCATCATGCATAAGTTTAGAAAATTCATCACATAGAATCTTATCGGTGGAGCCAAACACTATATCATCAACATATATTTGCACAATAATAATATGATGTTCATTTCTTTTCACAAATAGAGTGTTATCTACCATACCCATCACATAGTCATGTTCAATCAAGAAAGATTTTAGCCTATCATACCAAGCCCTAGGTGCTTGTTTAAGACCATATAGGGCCTTTTTAAGTTTAAACACATCATTAGGTCTTTCTTTATTTTCAAAACCGGGTGGTTGACGAACATATACTTCTTCATTTATGATTCCATTTAGAAAAGCACTTTTAACATCCATTTGATATAGTTTGAAGTTTTTAGCACATGCATAAGCAAGTAAGATTCTAATAGATTCTAATCTAGCAACCGGAGCAAAAGTTTCATCATAGTCTATTCCTTCTTGTTGATTATACCCTTGTGCTACTAGTCTAGCTTTGTTTCTAGCTACGTTCCCATTTTCATCAAGTTTGTTTCTAAAGACCCATCTTGTTCCTATGATTGTGTGTTCACTAGGTGTAACAACCAATTCCCATACATCATTTCTTTTAAATTGATCAAGTTCTTCTTGCATAGCTTTTACCCAATTTTCATCTATAATTGCTTCTTTAATATTCTTGGGTTCAATGGTAGATATTAGGGCAAGACTTTCATTTCCTATTTGAGACCTAGTTGTGCGTTGATCTATGTTACCAATTATTTGACCTATAGGATGATCTTTTACTTCTTTAACATCTTTTATGGGTTCTAGTTGAGGAGCAATCTCTAGAGAGGTTTTAATATTTTGTGGTGTAGCTATTGCTTCTTCCTCAATTATATCATCATCTACCAATGGTAACTTTTTAGGTTCCGATTCATCAAATGTTATATCAAGAGATTCTTCAATTACATTTGTTGTTCTATTTAACACTCTATAGGCTTTACTAGTTGGGGAATATCCTAAAAAGACACCTTCATAAGCTTTAGGATCAAATTTTGTTAGATATTCCTTTTTATTTAAAATAAAGCATTTACAACCAAAAACTCTAAAGTGACTTAATGTTGGTTTCTTTCCATTTAATATCTCATATGGTGTCTTGTTCATTAAGGGTCTTAAAAGAACTCTATTAAGTATATAACAAGACGTGGCTACGGCATCACTCCAAAATTTTTGAGGAACGGATTGTTCATTAAGCATAGTCCTACTCATTTCTTGTAGTGTTCTATTTTTCCTCTCAACAACCCCATTTGATTGAGGTGTGCGCGGTGCTGAAAAATTATGGGTTACCCCATGTTTATCACAAAACTCACCAAATTGTGTCTCATTGTCAAATTCTCTACCATGGTCGGTTCGTATAGACACTATTGAACAACTAAGTTTATTTTGTATTTTTCTTCCAAAGATTTTAAATTGTTCAAAAGCCTCATTTTTATGTTTTAGGAAGAATGTCCAAGTGTACCTAGAGTAGTCATCAACTATTACTAAGGTGTAGAAGTTTCCTCCATAGCTTTGAATAGGTGTGGGCCCAAATAGATCCATATGTAATAGTTCTAGACACTTTTTTGTTGAAATCATATTTTTAGGTTTATGACTTGATTGAACTTGTTTTCCTACTTTACATGCATCACAAAAATGGTAGTCAAATTTTAATTTTGGAAGGTCTCTAACAAGGTCCATGGATGACAATTTGTGGAGTTGTTTCATATTAGCATGTCCTAATCTTCTATGCCACAAGGTGGAGGTGTCATGTATGGTGGCAAGACAAATATCTATTTTCTTGGAGTCACTAAGTTTACATGTATATATTCCATGTTTTCTTTTACCTTTAATTATGACTTCTCCTTGTTTGAGTATATTCGTGTTATTTTTATCAAAATAGACTCTCAATCCCTTATCACATAATTTGCCTACACTTAGCAAATTGAAAGCAAGATTCCTAACATGCAAGACACTATTAAAAGTAATGGTTTCGTGAGAGATGCTACCTTTACCGATGATCTTTCCCTTAAGGTCACTACCAAAGATGACGTCACCACCATCATAGGTAGTGTAAGATGAGAACATTTGACGATCACCCGTCATGTGCTTTGAGCAACCACTATCAACAATCCAATCGTCATCCTCAATGGTCTCCGTATTTTCATTGGTGGAGCTTTTGAGGCATACCTACAAAGTTGTATTTAAATTCAAGAACTTGGTACCCAATGTTTCATGGGTCCAGGATTGTTAGTGGTAAATGCTCCTATTTTAACCCATCGTTGTACTATTTTAACTTGTCGTTTTAATGTGCCATAATGATATGGTGTTTCAAAGTCTCTTTGATAACCAATTCCAAGTTTGTTTGAACTTTGATAATGTTTTCTTGTATTTTCAAACATCCTTGATGGGTTAAAGGTTGATTGGTATGTGTTAACATTTCTGAGTTTCTGGTCAGAGGGTCTACGGACGCCTCCACGGATCGTCCGTGGCTTCGTCCGTGGTCTGGACATATTTCTATAGCCATTCTGTTGTGCAGAGTTCAGACGGACGCTTTCACGGATCGTCCGTGTCTGCGTCCGTGCTCTGGTCAGATCTGTTTCAGCAGTTTCTGCATTTTGTTGTTTAACAAACACAATTGGTTTATGACTTATAGCTGCAGATTCATGTGTATACCCTATTCCTCCTTTATTATTTGAGGTCTTTTGCTTTCCAAGCATGTCATCTAACTTTTCACTACTTCTTGAGAATTTTTCAAAGTATAATTCTTTTTCTAAATTTTTGACTTTGTCTTTCCAAATAGCTAGCTCTTTGGTTTGTTTTTCAAGTTCAAGTTTTAGTGATAGGTTTTCTGAATTCAAAGTTTTATTTTGAGTGCCAAATCTAGCACAAAGTGTGACAAGTTTTTCATAGTCATTTTCTAGGTTTTCAATAGAATATTCACAATCGGAAAGTACCTCATCGTCGTTTTGTCCAAAGAGGCAATGGTTGGTGTCTTCATCATCACTATCACTCCATGCACCATCTTTGCTTCCCATTCCATTGAAGGCCATTAAGCACTTTTCTTGAGCTTCTTCCTCCTCACATTCTTCATCATCCCAAGCACCTCCAATATAAGCCCTTTCTTGCTTTTTATTTGGACAATCACTTACCAAGTGATTAGGGTCACCACAATTAAAGCATTTTCGGGTTATTTTCTTCTTTTCATCAAATTGTGGCTTTCTTGAGTCACTTTGAGGAGGTCTAACAAACTTGCCATTCCTTTTGAAGAATCTTTTAAAGTTTCTTACTACACATGCTAGCTCTTCATCATCAATATCAAGCCCTTCATCATCATCTTCTTCACAAGATGTCTCAAGGCTATGTTTAGCCTTAAGAGCAATGGATTTGAACTTATCTTTCTTTAGTTTGGCTATCTCTTCATCTTTTTCTAATAGCACTTCATGAACCTTGAGATTTCCTATTAACTCATCAAGAGTTAATTTCTCAAAGTCTTGAGCTTCATCTATAGCCGTCACCTTGGGTCTCCATTTTGATGGTAGAGCTCTTAGAAACTTCCGAATATATTGCTTGCTTGTATAGGTTGTACCTAGAGCTTTCAAACTTGTGCAAATAGTGTTAAATCTAGAATATCCTACATCTATTTTTTCATCATCTTTGATGATGAATTGTTCATATTGTCCTACTAGTAAGTCTATTTTATTTTCTATGACTTGGGCATTCCCTTGATGAGTGACAACAAGAGTGTCCCAAGCTTCCTTAGCACTTTTACACATAAAGACTCTTTCATATTCTTTTCTAGGCAAAGCATTATATAAGATAAGTTTAGCTTCATGGTTTTTGGCCATTTGTTGTTTGTGTTCGGTGGTCCAAGCTGATTTTTCAACGGGTAGGTGTTTCTTTTGTTCTACCGAATAGATTTTCGGTTCATAGTCACCCGACTCAATCCTTTCCCATAGTTCTATATCTTTAGCACAAACATAAGTTTCAAATCGTTGTTTCCAATAGCAAAAACCATCCGCCTCAAGAAGAGGAGGTCTTTGCATTGAACACCCTTCATTATAGTTATAACCTTTTTGTTCCATGGATTCAAACTCGAATTTTTTTTTTTGAAGGTTTATGTTAAAAATTTGAGCAACTTGCTCTGATACCAATTGTAAGAAAATCTATAAGGGGGGTTGAATAGATTTTACCCTCTTTTTCGATTTATTTAAAAGACTATTCAATTTATACTTAATTTTAAGCGTTGATTGTGCTATAGAACTTACAATATAAGTAAGTAGATAAATAAGAGATTAGAGTAAGAAAGATATCACCAAACACAACACCACGATGTATAGTGGTTGGGGCGAATGTTAACGAATTCGCCTTAATCCACTCCTCGGTTCACTAACCGAGAGTTGCTGCACTATAGTCTCTAAAACCGGTAGAGTATCCGTAGTACAAATGCTATCACCAATTCCTAACCACTAGGAATCAAGGGTTCTTGACACTTCAAGAATGTTACAAATGTAGTGTGTATATGAATATGTATGAATGCTCACTACAATGCTCTCTTGCTAATTTCTAACAAATGAAAATAGATATGTAAGTTGATATTCACTTGTAAGTATACTTGATGTTTTTGCAGGTGCAAGAGGTGAGTACAACAATCATCAAGTGTCCTTTAAATAAGCAAGGAGAGGAAAGCAGTAGTAGGCACGGACGGACGCTAAGCGTCCGTCACTGCGTCCGTGAGATTAAAATATTCAGCAGGAGCGTCCCTGTACAGCTAGCTTGCTTTGGCATCTTCTTCTTGATTCCTGAACTGATTCAAACATGTCTGGAGCTATACCATTTGCTCCCTATCTTTAATTTTAACAATACAAGCATGCTTTGTTTCTTTATGTATTGATATGGAATATATTCAAACATACGTTATCATCAAGAATTATTCCTCATGTGTTGATTTCAGAAATCTGTAACTATATATATATTTATATGTATAGTTGTATAATCAATTCATAATAATAATACCCATTTGTTTGTATCTTGATTAACTAGGCATAAATTTTGAATTCAACTTGATTAAACAATGAATCAACTTGTTAAGCTCTGAATCAAGATAAGATGCATATGAATTAATTAAGACAAAAGAAGATTAAAATACCTTGCAACTTGTTCTTGGGAGTGTATGAGCAGGTATTGGTTAAAGGGAGAGGTGCAGAGAATGTTTTGGGGGAAATAAAGCCAAGTGGGGATAAAACATTCTTTTTATTCTGCACCCAGTTCAGGCACGGACGGACGCTTGTGCGTCCGTGAGATCGTCCGTGAATCCAAAATGTTCGGATGTGAATTCTGATGAAATGGTTACTCTTAAGATGTTGTATAAGTCATATCCTATCAATATTAGACCATTTGGATATGTAGATCTTGACTTATTAACAAAGTGTGAATTTGGACAGAAGCTTTCACGGACGCACCACGGACGATCCGTGGGAGCGTCCGTGCTCTGTGCAGTTTTAGTCTTGAGCAATATTGAACAAGTATTTGGCGGACGCTTCCACGGACGATCCGTGGGAGCGACCGTACGCTGGGCAGTGCAACCTTTTGCATTTTTGACAAAACTTAATTTGGCTTGAAGCTAAAGGGAAGAATTGAACTGCTAGTATATATATAAGTTGTAGTTCATTGCATTTTGCATTCTTGTGTACATTATTGTCATAATCAAAACAAGAGACAAACTTGAATTTTGATGTTATGCTAAATATGCAAACAAAGGTGCTCAGATGTTCCTTGGAACTGAGCTAACCAAAGTTGCTGGAAATGAAGGACTAGTAGTTGGGAAGCTGAATGAGCTGGTGATGACTTGCAACAAGGTGAGCTCTGCAATCAGAGAAGCCTTCAGATTAACAAAGAGAGATGTGCAAGCTTCGGTGGTTGCAAATTTGACATCTTGTGTTCAGTTGTTAAAGCAAGATTTTATGGCTGTTGGAAGAGAAGTGAATGAGTTGGTTCAGAAGCCAAGTATTAATGAGAAAGAACTTGGGGCTTCTATAAGTGTTGGTGTTTTAGATAATCTGAAGTCTGAGCTAACTCAGAATCTAGCTGCTCAGATTTCAGAATCTGTTTCTAAGAAGGTTGGTGAAGAGGTTAGAATGATGATTGCTGAACTGACCAAAGACACAAATGACAAAGTGGAAAAGGCTGTAAATGAAGTAAAAGATTCAGTATCCAAGCTTGAAGGTTCAGTTCAGAATCAGTCAAAACAGTTAGATGAAATTCTAACTCTTCTGAAGAAAGAAACTGTTGTTGCTCCTCCTCCCCCTGCTTCTTTCACTGAAGAAGATAGAAAGATGTTGAAGGATATAAAAGATCAAGAAGCACTGAACCTTAATTCTTCATTCAGATTAAAGGCTCAGTTTGCTACAATGGCAAAGGGTATATGTGATTGCCTAGAACAACAAAGTTGGGAACCACTGAAGGCAATTAAAACTACAATTGACCTTTATGCTAAAATGCCTTCAGAGATTCCCAAAGGG
This sequence comes from Erigeron breviscapus, assembly GCA_034093135.1. Lineage (NCBI taxonomy): Eukaryota > Viridiplantae > Streptophyta > Magnoliopsida > Asterales > Asteraceae > Erigeron > Erigeron breviscapus. Next base: position 30,436,460 of record CM067167.1, read on the forward strand.
GGAAGTGTGCCTATTGGTTTGCTGGCTAGTACTCAAGAAATGATTGAAGCAACCAAGAAGCAAACTGAGGTACAATCTGGTAGTGCCTCAGTTCAGGGGGAACAAGTTCAGAAGAAAGACAAGGGCAAAGGAAAGGCTCAAGTAGAAGAACCAAAGAAAAGTTCTAAGGGTTCTGGAATCATTGTTGGTGAAAATGTGGACGAGCATGGTTATCCCTTGCACAATCTTGAGGCTGATGGTAAGAAGTTGGAAGCATTGCAAAAGCAGGTTTCCAACCAATTCATTATGTGGAGGGAAAACAAAGAAAGAGAAAGGGAACAACATCTGAAGATGGGGACCCTTGATCACATAGATGCTGCAGCTCTTGGGTTATCATTGGAAAGATACTTAAAAATCAAAAATGATCCAAGAGTGCAAAAGGCTATTGTTGATATGCTTGAATATGAGTGTGGGATGAACTACTCTCCTCTGGAACAAAAGTTAGAAAGTCTGACCTTTAAGTTGTCCATTGAAGACTTAAAGAAAATAGAGAAAAAGAAATGGCGATCAAAAGGAAGGAAATTCTGGCCGAAGTTCAGAAAGTTGAGAAAGAGTTGCTCAGACCAACCATTAAGCCCAAAGTGACTGGACCAAGATCTTCAAGAAAGAATGTTCGTGATGCTGATCTTTCTACCTTCAAACCAATGTCTGATGATGCTATTGAAATTCAAAGAAAACATGAAAGAGATCAATATGAGCATTATATGAAGCATCGATCTCATTCAGCCAAAATAGTTGATATGGAAGTAACAAAAGCTGATGGTTGAAGCTTTTTGACTTGGTTGTTAAAAGAGAAGGAAGGGCAGCTGAAGAATACCATCAGGTTTCAGTGCACGAGTTTGGGATTTCTGAGCATAGGGAGATGATCCAGATTCTGAAGGGGAAGCCGAAATCTGCTTTGATTGGTGCATGGCTGGCCAGAATACAACAAAAGATGCAAGCCAAAGTAGAGATTGAAGGCAGGTTGTTTGGAAAGAAGGATCATTCTCCACTGAAGAGAAAACCTACTGAGGCACCTTCTGGTTCAAGGCCTGCCAAGAAGTAGTTTTCTTTTCAGTTTATCATGTACTTGTAATATATTTACATTTGTAACAAACATTTCAGTTTGTATATATATGTTGCAAATTGTAACCAATAAGTAGATGGTAAGTTTAAGTTAGAAAACCACAAGTAAAATTCTGAGACATCAATGATCTATAAGATGTACTTAGAAAATTTTTACAACTTAAACAAAAACTTGCATTTCAGACTTACAAACATGTATAGATAGAAGTCTGAGATGCATGCACTATTTCAGAACAAATAGGGGGAATTTGTTAGGTCGGAAATCGACCAAGTATAATTTGTTCAGAAATAGCTTGAAGTTTAATGAAGACGTTTGTACAGAATTCTGAGATGTCTCAGAATTCCTTCACTGAAGCTTCACTTCAGTTCAGATCAAGACAAATCTGAAGCATTCATTCTGAAGTCAAAGACTGAAGTATGAAGAAGAGAATCATCTCAGAAGCGAGCAAAGAGTGATTCTACCAGATCGAAGACTGAAGCATCTCAGTGTAAAGTATTTACAACACTTTACACTGATTACGAGGAAGACTTTTTACTTTACACACCTTTACCCAGTTAATAGATTTATCTATTAATAAAAGGTACAAGGTAAAAGTAAAGGCTTGGAACATAGTACTATAAGTCACATCAACTGACTTATATACTCTTCCTAGTACAAAGCATTTAAGGAATTAGGTTTAATTCCTTAAATGCTCACAACCACTTTTATACGATCTTGTCCATGTCATCATGGACTTGGTCTATAAATGCAAAGTCTTCTCACAACTTGCAAAAAGCTTGAAACTTTAGCATTGCAACTTGTGAGATATACTCTAAGTAAACTTACGAGTATTTCCAAGTTATTTAGATCACTTGTATTTCGGGATTGTTTAGATATTTACACTTGGGTGTTTATCTTTGTTCCGCAACAATCCTTGTATTTGTTTATATATCAATAAATCAAATACATTAGAAAACAACGTGTCTCAATGCTACATACTTGATTATACTTATATATATCTTTATATAGTTTCTGCCAACTTGTTCTTACATTTTATATTTAGTCAATTGTTTCTTGTTATCCATATCTGGATCGTAAACTGAACTTGTCCATCAAGATCAGTTGTACTTGCCAGTCGGGTTTAATTAACCATCTATATTTGGGACTCAATGTTCATTATTTTAATGCTATTGCTTGTGATGGTATTTATGAAATTGATATGCATGGTTGTGATTCAAATGATAATTCAATGTATAATGTTAGCAAACGAGTCAAGCCCAATTTGGACTCAACTTATCTTTGGCATTGTCGTCTTGCTCATGTTGGCAAGAAACGCATTGAAAGGCTTCAAAGAGATGGAATCTTACAAACAAATGATGAATCATTTGACAAATGTGTATCTTGTGTTTCTGGCAAAATGACAAGAAAACCTTTTCCAAATAAACCGGAGAGGGCTAAAGAGCTACTTGGACTAATACATACGGATGTATGTGGCCCATTTAGACATGTGTCAAGGAAAGGAGCTAGCTACTTCGTCACTTTTACGGATGATTTCAGTCGTTATGGTTATGTTTACTTGCTTAAACATAAACATGAAGTCTTTGAAACATTCAAGGAATTTAAAAGTGAAGTAGAAAATCAACTCGGTAGAACCATCAAGATTCTTCGTTCGGATCGAGGTGGTGAATACTTAAGCCAAGAGTTTAAAGATTATCTTAAAGCTTGTGGAATAGTTCAACAGCTTACTCCTCCATATACTCCACAGCATAATGGTGTATCGGAGAGGCGAAATCGAACATTGCTTGAAATGGTTCGATCAATGATGAATCTTACAACTCTTCCATTTTCGTTTTGGGATTATGCCCTAGAGACTGCTATTCGCATTCTCAATCATGGGGTTACACAATAGCACACATGACATGGAAATTATGTAGAGCAAAACTAAATGCATTAAGGATTGGAATCCATACAAATTCAAATTACAATGCAAGTACATGGTTCAATTTAAGGCACAAAAGTATCACAACATCAAATAGTTTACAAATAATAGATCAAATGATGGCTAACGATCCTAGGCATAACCCATAAACGGGTGCAATGAATCACGGATCCACAAAAGTCCAAGCTCAATCCTATCACATGCAATGCAATCATCCATCATGCCTTTGATTCACTTGATTACCTGAAAAGTGTACTAAAATGCGTCAACATAAAGTTGGTGAGTTCGTAGGGACAAGTAATAGGAAACTAGTATCGGGAATACAACCGTTCAACCTTGATTAAACCAACCAACACATAACAAAACGAACTTGTAACCATGGTTAACCCAATGAACATATCACAACACATAACGAACTTGTAACGTTGGTTAACCCAACGAACACATCACATAACATACGAACTTGTAACCATGGTTAACCCAATGAACATATCACAACACATAACGAACTTGTAACGTTGGTTAACCCAACGAACACATCACATAACATACGAACTTGTAACATTGGTTAAATAACCAAACGACCATATTTCGAACTTGTAACCTTGGTTAAATAAACAATCATATATACAACGATATACAAGTATATATTATATCAAATAAATGATCATATAATCACAATATGATTCAACAACAAACGAACACATAACCTTGATACAATAACCAATCATACATATATAACGAACACAACGAACACATAACCTTGATACAATAATCAAACGAGCACATAACGATCACACAAACACAAACGAACAATGTACACTTTTCAGCCCGGATCTCAATTGAGTAGGGAGGGATACGAAACTCACCTTGAGCAGCTACAACAAGTTAAGATTAAGCTACAAGCGTGCAATATTCACCACACGATCACAACCTATAGTTACACATGCATACATATCAATATACGTTCATACGTTCATAATTCGAGACTCGATTGATCATAAGAATCAAAATGATGTTTGTTGGATTGATTAGTGTTTAGGAGGATGTTAGGAATTGATTTGATAAGGTTTAGACGAGTTAAGAACACAAGGAAGGAAACTGCAAGTGTTGAGCCGCAACTTGAGTAGTTGAGCCGCAACTTAAGTTGCTGAAATTCACCCCATTGCGCCGCAACTCGACCCTTTCGTTGCGCCGCAACACATCGTTGCGCCGCAACTTAACTTTCTGCAAATTTCGTTGCACCGCAACTGTGTTGCGCCGCAACTCGTGTTTGACCTGCACAAATCCTGCAGCAAAATACGACCCAAACAACCAAAACTCAATTTTTGACTTAGGAATCGATCTAGGAAGGTTCAAGACATGTTTTGAAGCATAAACTAACATCATTTAACATAAACAAACATAACTCACATCTTAGTTTCGATTCATAACATCAAACAATTTAATCAATCAACCAAAACCCTAAATGAAACCCTAATTCGACTCAAATCCGGTTTTGACTCGATTCAAGACCCAAAAACGTTTAGATTTGACTAGAGACATGTTCAATAACATAAAATGGTTAACATGAGATAGTTTTTACTTACCAAATCTTCCAAAAGTCTATAGATCCGAATGACCCGATTTGAGCTAATACTTGCACTTTGAGATCCAACTTTTTGATATGTTGTAGAGATGATGAAGATGAGAAAACCCTAACAAATCTTGCTTGAAACACATTTGATGTATAATTTTAGAGGAGAGAGGTGGATGCAAGAGTTCTTGCAAAATAAGTGAGAGAGAGAAAGAGGAGGATGAAAATGATGATTTGTGTGTGTGTGTGTGGAGAAGGGAGGCCGGCCTAAGGGGGTCTTAGTGGGCTCCCACTCCGCTAATTTCGACAAATAGCTATTTGTTAATCCCTTAAACACCAAAACGAACTCGTCACCACAATTAAACTCAACGTTACCTTATAAGTTGACAAAACGTTCGATAGTTCATATAAACCAACAAAGTCATCCACATTCAATTACGTTAAATTACAAGTCAAACGAAGTCAAAATCATAAATGTTACATCATTCCCCCGTTAAAGGAATTTCGTCCCGAAATTCGATCAAAACCCTAGTCGTTAAACAAATGAGGGTATTTGGCTTTCATAGAATCTTCACGTTCCCAAGTGAACTCGGGTCCGCGTCTAGCTTGCCACCTAACCTTGACGATCGTGTACCAAGTATTCTTTAGCTTTTTAGTTTGACGATCAAGTATCTCAATCGGTTCTTTTACAAATTTCAATGTTTTATCGACCCGAATCTCCTCAAGAGGCACATGAAGAGTTGGGTCCGCCAAATATTTCCTAAGATTACAAACATGAAACACATTATGTACTTCACTCAAATCTTGGGGAAGTTCCAAACGATAAGCAACCGTACCAATACGTTCCAAGATCTTAAATGGCCAATATATCTTGGCCCCAACTTGCCATGTTTCACAAAACGAACTACTCCCTTCCATGGAGATACTTTCAACAAAACAAAATCGCCTACTTCGAATTCCAAAGGTCTTCGCCTCACATTAGCATACTTCAACTATCGTTCCCGAGCTACTCTTAATTTTTCCTTGATTTGTGAGATCACTTTTGTCGTTTCAACAACAATCTCGGGTCCAATGAGTTGGCTTTCACCAATCTCCGCCCAAGCAAGTGGTGATCTACACTTTCTCCCATACAAAGCCTTAAACGGTGTCATTGAATACTAGCATGGTAGCTATTATTGTATGAGAATTCGACCAAAGGGAGATGCACATCCCAATTGCCACCAAACTCAATGGCACAAGCTCTTAACATATCTTCAAGTGTTTGGATCGTTCTTTCACTTTGACCGTCGGTTTGTGGATGGAACGCCGTACTCATATCAAGTCGAGTACCCATTGCTTTTTGGAACGCCTTCCAAAACTTTGAAGTAAATCGGGCATCCCGATCGGTTATTATGGAAATTGGCACTCCATGTTTGGATACTACTTCTTTGATGTACAAGCGTGCCATGGTGTCAAATTTGTCATCTTCCCGGATGGCTAAGAAGTGAGCCGACTTAGTCAACCGGTCAACAATCACCCAAATGGTGTCCCGACCACTACTAGTCCTTGGTAACTTCGTGATGAAGTCCATAGCAATTTCTTCCCATTTCCACACCGGTGTTCTCGGTTGAACTAACAAACCGGGTGGTTTCTTGTGGTCGGCCTTTACTTGCAAACACGTAATGCATTCACTAACATACCTAGCAATATCCTTCTTCATCCCGGCCACCAATACAAATTCTCATGTCAAAATACATCTTGTCGGATCCCGGGTGAACCGAGTATGCCGACTTGTGAGCTTCATTCATCAATTTCAACCTTAGACCCCCAAAAACGGGAATCCATAATCGATACACAAAGTACAAACCATCATCATCCTTCCGATCAAATTGTTCTTCTAAGCCATGCAATGCTTCATTAATGAAGTTTTCCGGTAAGGTAGCCACTCTTTGAGCTTCAATAATGGTGTCACGAACACTTCTTTGCACGGTGAAGCTCATGGCTCTAATTCTTCTTGGATGCACACGTTCTTTTCGGCTCAAGGCATCGGCTACAACATTAGCCTTACCCGGATGATACCGGATAACACAATCATAATCACTAAAAAGCTCCAACCATCTCCGTTGTCTCATGTTCAACTCGCTTTGATCAAAGATGTGTTGTAGGCTTTTGTGATCGGTATAAATCACACTTTTGGTGCCATATAAGTAATGTCTCCAACACTTCAAAGCAAACACGAACGCTCCTAATTCCAAGTCATGTGTCGGATAATTCTTCTCATGCACCTTCAATTGTCTAGATGCATAAGCAATCACCTTGTCCCGTTGCATCAAAACACATCCTAAGCCTTGTCCGGAGGCATCACAATACACCACAAAGTCATCGGGTCCATCGGGCAAGCTCAAGATTGGTGCATCACATAACTTGTCTTTAAGCAATTGGAAGGCCCGTTCTTGCTTATCACCCCAATCAAACCTTCTTTCCCGTTGTGTCAACAAGGTTAAAGGTTGGGCGATTTTTGAAAAACCCTCAATAGATCTTCTATAATAGCCCACCAAACCAAGAAATTGGCGAATCTCAGTTGGCGTCTCGGGTTGTTTCCAATTTTTCACCGCTTCAATTTTACTAGGATCCACGTGAATTCCGTCCTTACTCACCACATGACCAAGGAAAGTGAACCTCTTCTAGCCAAAATTCACATTTAGAAAACTTGGCATACAATTTCTCTTCCCGGAGTAATTCCAACACTAGCTTCAAATGTTTAGCATGATCTTCTTTCGTTTTAGAGTAAATAAGAATGTCATCAATGAAGACAATGACGAATTGATCTAAGTAGGGTTGACACACCCGGTTCATTAAATCCATGAACACCGCCGGTGCATTGGTCAACCCAAAAGGCATCACCGTAAATTCAAAATGTCCATATCTTGTTCGGAAAGCGGTTTTTGGAATGTCGTCTTCATGGACCCTCAATTGATGGTAACCCGACCTCAAATCAATCTTGGAGAAATATTGAGCACCTTGAAGTTGGTCAAATAAATCGTCAATCCTAGGAAGAGGATAACGATTCTTCACCGTTAGCTTGTTCAATTCTCTATAATCAATACACATTCGAAACGACCCATCTTTCTTCTTGACAAACAAAACCGGTGCGCCCCAAGGCGATTGACTAGGGCGAATGAAACCCTTGTCTTGGAGTTCTTTGAGTTGGGTAGCCAACTCTTGCATTTCGGTCATGGCTATACGATAGGGTGCTTTAGCCACGGGAGAAGCATTAGGAATGAGATCAATGCGAAAATCAAGTTTACGAGATGGAGGTAAACCCGGTAGGTCATCCGGAAATACATCCGCAAAGTCTTTAACTACGAACGGTCTTTCAACTCAACTTTGGTGACTTTTACACTATAGATTTTACCTTCCCATGGTTCGGTTGTCTCACCTTGGACCACTAATTCTTCCCCGTTTTCTAATGGTATTCTAACAACTCTACTACCACAATTGATCACCGCGTTCATAGCCGACAACCAATCCATACCCACGATCACATCAAAACTACCGATATCAAAAGGCATCAAGTCTATATAAAATGGGTGGTCACATAATTCTAACACACAATCACGAACAACTTGACTAATTCTAGACAATCCACCATTTACCATTTCGAGTTCAAAATAATAGACAAAGGGCTAAGACTAGCATTATCAACGGAATGAAATCATTGGAAATGAGGCTATAATCGGCCCGGAATCAAATAACACGGTAGCATATTGGTGATTGAGAAGAAAAGTACCTGCTACAACATTTGGGTCCACACGAGCCTCAGCCGCATTCACGGCAAAAGCTCTTCCACGAGGGGCTAGTTGTTGTTGTTGAGGAGTTTGTTGTTACCTTGTTGTCCCTCGGTTTGGTTGGGATTAGCGATTTGCAGTTGATTCGGATGCACGGTCACTTGAACTTGTTGGCCAATAAGATTAGGGCATCTATTACGGTAGTGGTCTTGGCTACCACACTCGTAACAATTACCCCGGGCCATCGGGGGATATCGAACATTGAGAGGCAAAGGATTCAAAGGAGCGGCACGAGGATTGGTAGGACACATTCTTGAAATGTGACCCACTTGATTACAATGAAAGCAAGCATCACACCGAACATTGGGCCTATGATGACGACTACACCGAGGGCATAAAGGAATAGCCCCGGTGTTAATTTCCCTTGCCGGCACAACCGCCGCAAACACTCTTCCTCCTCTAGCGTTTCTTGTTGTGATGCCTCTCATCTTTCTTTGTGCCACTAGATTCGGGCACATCCTTCCTCTTACTATCATTCTTTCCTAGTTCACCACCCTTCACAAGCTCCATGGTGACACTAGCGGTTCGGTTAATTGCCTCATTGATGGTTAGTGGCTAGTGGGGATGAGAAACAAGCACCTCACTTTATGAGGCAACCTACCACATACTTCTCCACCTTACGATCTTCGGGTCTAACAAGTGGGTATGAGTCTAGAAAGTTGGCCAAAATGGCGAGTGTACCCCACATGATCAGCACCCTTCATAGTGAGGCTAGTAAATTCTTCTTGCAAATTCCTTATTTCATGAGGTGGACAATACTTAGCAATAATCATTTGCTTGAAATTTTCCCAAGGAATGGAGTTAGCAAAGTCAATTCCCAAAGCATCCACTTCAACATTCCACCATTCAAGTGGATCACCCTAACATGCCGGTGGCGTGGGAAACTCTTTGGTCAAGAGTACATCCACTTCTAGGGATCACGGATTCAATCTTCTCTAGCCACTCCAAACAACCGGTGGCTCCACCTTCACCCTTCCATTCTGGAGCTCCACAAGCCTTGAAATCTTTAAAAATACAACCTTGGCGGTAACCATTGTTGTTTCTTGGGTGAACAAAAGCCTCCACCGTTCACATGCATCTTCATTTTCATTTTCATTATGAGCCGCTTCATTTTCCGGTTCTTCTTGTTCATTCCTATCCATGGCCGCCGAGATTCGGGCCACAAGTTCCGGCATAAGCTCATTGAGAGCTTGAGTGATGACCTCGGCTCTTACCAGGGGATTAGCACCACCCCGGCCACCTCGGCCACCACGACCTCCACGGCCACCTCTACCTCCACGACCACCTCTACCACCACGTCCACCAACTATCTCTTGTTCAATCGGCTCCTCTTGCTCGTTTTGACGCCTATAGTTAGTGTTAGCTCTCCTTGGTCTAACCATCTTTCCTGAACACACGTTTTAGATTAACAAGTTAAGTCTCACAATTCACACTCGAATATCAAAATTGACCTTCAAGTAATACACAATTTCCACATCAAGTCCTTATAAATCATTGCATGAATATAGTTATCTCTACAGGGATATTATCATGGCAATAATCTAAGGCTTCAGCAATCGTATAATCCACAATCAACAACACAATCACAATTCAATCAACACAATCACATTTCAATCAACACAAATATAAAAGAGGTCAAGTCATAACAGGGCGGGTAAAGTATAGTCCTAGTCTTAACTTCAACATTCAATACATTAAAGGTGTTTGTATACAGGTGATACCAGCGGCTTTCCCTCCACACCGTTAATATATTGAATGGATGTCGGGATTCGGTTCCGTTATGCTCTCTAAGTATTGGTCGGGTATGTATACAGGGTGTACCAGCGGCTAACCCTCCACCTAACCAACACTCATTAAGCATACCGGGTTATTTACTATACTTTATCCACAATGCGCAATCCACGAGATCATTAGCTTTCATATGACATAGGGTAATCATGGATTCGTTGATCAGGCTCCTCTATGATTACCGAATGTTATACTTCCGCTAATGCCATCGTCTCACTTTGCTAGGGACAAATAATAAATGGTTCCAAGATTCACAATCAACATTCATCACAACGATCCAACAATTCACGGTGTATCCCGACACTATTACGATCATCAATTAATAAGTTTATCAAAACCCTACGAACTCCGATCAAACAAATCCACACATTCCAAACAAATCACATTGCACACATAATTTCCTATCATGCAAGCTAAATATGAAGTGTTTATGCAATGGTTATAGTCTAGGTCATTCCACCTAATTCTCTACAACCACGGCTCTGATACCATTCTATAACACCCCAACAAGGCGGAAACATGGGGTATCACTTAGAAAAGCACAGCACGACATGGGAATTAAGTAGAGACAACTAAATGCATTCAAGGATTAGAGAATCCATACATAATTCAAGTAATAATACATCGGATCAATAAATGCACAAGGAGCACAACACCATTGAAAAGACATAAAATCTAAATCAATATACCTTTTTGTAACACCCGACATTTAAAAACATGGGTTTTCAAAAATCTTTCACCTAACGGTGTTAAATTGCGGAAATAAAGACTGTAAAAGTCAAAACCGATAAAAACATTTCGGTTTCTGCATTTAGTTGGTGTTACATGCCATATCAAACAATAGTTCAAATGAAAACCCAACGGTTGCCCAACATAAAACAACCGTTCACACGACACTACATAAATTCGACATTAAGTACGAAATGTAAATAAATGTCTAAGAAAGAATCGTCTATGGGTAGCTAAGGCTCCTTCATTGCATCTACCCAAGCTCACACGTCCTGCATCACTAGTCCATCAAGCTAAACCTGAGGGAACAACCACATTAAAGAAACAAGTGTTAGCTATAAGAATAGCTAAGTAAGATCACACTTAATTTAAAAGCATTTGTCCAATTAAAACATTTCTTCATTATTAGACAAACTCATTAGGCACAACACACAACACACATAACTGCGTATCAACTTCATATCAATTAGGATAATCATCCTAAATGTGCCTATCCTGCATTAGTTCACACATTGTCACACATATCTTCGTTAACTGCATATAAGTGTGCCCTGCATCACACCCGACTAGATGATCAACCAAAAGGCTAGCCACCGTACGTCGTTAAGGAATGGCAAGCCAATTCCCAGAGTAATCCGTATATGGAGGTTGGTCAAACCCCTCGTATTACTCGCCCTGCATTATAAGACCATGTTGCAAGGAGCCACCCAAGCAACAACTACGTCAACGCACTTGCCCGGCTAAGGCTAGTACGGGTTAAGCTTAACACTTTCCCTGCATTATATTTACGAGCTCGGTTTCACACATATGGTTTAGGTAACACACATTCCTAAACCGTCACACACATATAGTCTAGGTAACACACATTCCTAGACATTCACACACTTTAACTTCATTACGTTTGGATCCTTAAACGTGCAAGTGACATGGCAGCCTAGTAAGTCTAGTGAACTAGGTGTACAAGTCACATAAGCAAACACACATCATGATTCTACGTCATTCTACATCTCAAGCATTGCAACATACTACGTATCATACATAACAAATCATTACATCATACCATACTTCATTTCACTACATTTGGGACTGCATAACAGGTCTCATGGTCAACTTCATAACCCATAATACCTCCCGTGTAACCCGAGATACCCACATATATCATAAGTTACCGTTAAGGAAGTTATATTCAAGAAACCTTTGCTTGTTGAACCCTCAGCGTGACAAAAGTAGTGTATCTTACCTCGTGACGATCAATAAGCAATGTTAATGCATCTTGTTTGTGATCCGACTACCTACCTCGAGTTCAAAGTCATTAAACCTGTATAAACCCAACCTAATAAGGTTATAAGACCATACATTAACTTAGGTACACTTATAGGACCCTTAAACGCTTGTTTTGGACCTCAAACGGGCTCACAGACCCTTTATGCGGCGCATGCTTTGAATATGCGTCGCATATATGCTTCAAAAATCACCCAAAACCCTCCCAGGCCCGATATGCGCCGCACATGGGTTTTATGCACCGCACATGGGTTGCTGGTCTAAAGACTGACTTGCGCACTTCACTTGCAGGCGACTTTTCGACCTCAAGACGACCGAATGAGTCAAAACTTAGTTCTTATGAAATGTATGTTGGACCAGTTCACCTGGAACTGGCCAGTCACCAGTTGACACTGACCAGTCGCCAGTTGCATCTGGTGACCAGTAAACTGGTGACCAAGAAGATTTGTCGAGAAATATATTGAAGTCCAGTTGCACCGTACAGTTACGCAACTGAAGACTTCCTCCAGTTGAGAACTGACCAAGTTGAAGAAGCATTCCAGTTGAAGTCGAAGACAACAAATGGAAGAAAGAGAATGGCAATGGCAGCGAAGCCCAGTTGACATTCTAGTCAGTTACAAACTGGAGACCATCAGTGGAAAGCCCTTACAAAGCTTTACACTGATTACGAGGAATTGACTTGTATACTTTATGTACTTGCCCGGATAATAAGCCTTGTCTTATTATTTAAGTAATATAAAGTACATAAAGGTGAATATGTAAAGTCGCTTTAACGTGCAACTTTACACGGCTTTTAAGGAATAAAATACTATTCCTTAAATGCTCCAATCACATTTATACGGCTAAGGTTAACATCCCAATGTTAACTTTGCCTATAAATACAAGTCATTGCACAACAAGAATATCAAGTGTTTTATCTCACAAAGCGAATTCACACAGTGAAAAACATACAAACACTTCACTTTGCAAACCTGCAATATTCTTGGTGAACTTGTGCAATATTCTCTCAATCGCTAAAAGGAACATTTCACTACTTTAAGTGTTTCGATTGTATTGAGATATTCCGAGTATAGATCAATTGTATTTCATAGGTTGTTAGGATATTTACATTCGTGTATTATCTTGGTTCCGCATCAACCTTGTAATTTGTTTACTATCAATAAATAAATTACATTGAAAAATACATATTGTCTCATTAAGTTATTTACAAGTTATTTGTATTATTGCATTGTTCTTTACTTATTGTCTTTATATAAGTAATCTATCTAGAACTTGGTATATCCACACTGCAACTGGTCATCTCCAGTTTAGTGCGTATATTGCAAAGTAACTCCACCATCGACATAGAGGTGTCTTCAGTAGTACCATCTAACGAGTTGGGACTAACAAGTGGTATCAGAGCAGAAGGCTAATATACTTGCCTAGATCTGCTAAGATGAACACTACTGAAGGTGGAGATGGTTCTGGTTCAGGTGAAACCCCATTAAATAATAACAACCAACCTTTTCAAAATGTAAATACTAATCCTCCTCCTCCTTCTACCCCAAACCACGTCCATGTACACTATTCTAACACTCCTGTTCCAAAATTTGATGGAAACAGCGAGACTTTTGGTACATGGAAAGCTAGAATGCTTTTGCATTTTGGTGGTATTGAGAGGTATATGTTGAAAATCCTCAAGGATGGACCATATATACCCATGTCTCTTGGGGTGAGTCCTCTTCTTGATCCAACTGGAAGAAGAGGCTCAAGGGAAAAGCCAGAAGACCATTGGTCTGATGAGGATCGCAGACTGGTAGACTTGGACACCAGACTGAAAAACATGATCCTTGGGGCTGTCCCTGAAGACCTAATTCCAACACTTGTGTTGTTTCCCAGTGCCAAGTCTATGTGGGATGAATTAGTGATTCAATTTGAGGGAGGTGATGATACTATTGTCACTAGAAAAGTTGCATTGAACAAGAAGTACGAATCCTTCTTTGCCTTGCCCAATGAGAGTCTAACTGGTACATACACCAGATTCTCTAGCCTTATCAATCAGTTGAGAGGCTTGGGTGTAGAGAAGGATAAGGATATTCTTCTTGAGAAGTTTTGTGATATTCTTCCTTCCAAATGGGAAAACATGGTTCTTGTCTTAAGACAAGGTAAAACCTTGCACACTCATACCCTTGCATCGCTCTATGGAGCCTTCAGATTCACTGAAGATAATAATGCTGCAAGGTTGGTGGCTGAGCAAGATGCCATGAACCATGCCCAGGGTTCCAAGGTTGCTAGTGTAACTGAGCGACCTTGTGCTGCTTTAATGTCTGCTGAGAGTGTCCAGGCACACTCGATGAAGGAGATGTTGAACAGTTTCTTAAACTCTGGGCTGACCACTGAAAACAGTGATGGTTGTAATGAAACTGACGATGATGATCTGGTCGCCATGATTGCTAAAACCTTTAACAGGTTTAAGCATAAATCTAAAAGATTTAATGGACCCAACAATGCTTCCAGCTCCAGCTCTCTGGATAAAACCAATCTTACCTGCTATAAGTGTGGTAAGAAAGGTCACTTTATGAAGGAATGCAGATCTAGTCAGTTGAACAACCAAACTGGCCCCCCTGTCCCTACTTACAATCGGCCTGATGATAGCTACAAAGCTAAATACAAGAAGCTTAAGGCCCAGATTGCCCTTTTGTCCATGGCAAAGGAAAAAGACCAGTGCTTAATTGCACAAACTGAGGGAAAATGGGAGTACTCTGATGACTCATCTGATGATGAAGAAGAGGAAAGGGACATGTGCTTCATGGCTTTGGAAGATCAACAGCAACATGTGGCAAAAGAAGATGTCGTCACTGGAAGATGGGTGGACATCATTCTAAAGAAGGTATGTGATTATGATCACCAGGTTGACCCTGAACTGAAACTGGACCTGGCTGAATCTTTAAGTGGTGACTTAGCCTTTGTTGAAACTGTTCGAGCTGATAGTGAAAGATATCTTGACACTATCCTAGTTGAACTGAACATCGTTAAGCCACAACTTAATGATTTACAAAGTGTCCAGTTGGCTCTCAAGGAGTCAGTTTTAAAGATTGAGGCTTTAGAACTTGATAATCAAAAACTATCTTATGATTTTGAAAAATCTCAAAAGATTATCAAGTCCTGGGTAAAAGCATCTGGCAAAAACTATGATGCATTTTCAAGAACTATCGATGCCCAGAAAAATGCATGGAAATCTGAAGATCTGGAGATGGCAGCTCTTATACCAGATCTTCATGCATTGCCTCCAGCTCTCCAGGTTGAAACACCTTATGATCAACCTGAAGCTGTTGAAACTGAAACCATTGAGACCTCCCCCATTGAGGTTAAAACTGGAGCCAAACAGGCTAAAGCTCCAGTCAAAAAGGCCACTGGTAACAAGCCTTTACCTCAAAAGTCTAAGGTGCCCAAGACCCGACAGACTGAAGCACCAGTTGAACCAAGGTCCACGGTTCAACTGCCTGATCAAAATAATGTTTTGGTTAATCTGGAAAGGCAACTCCAACTTTTGTCTCGGCAGGTTCAGAGTTGCACTGCCCGGATTAACAATCTGGAAGGAGGTTCATTACCTCCAGTTTTCAAACAAAATGTTAATCCACTCCCTTCTTTACCTAAACAAAAGAACGTTCCAACTGGAACAAAATCTGGTAAAAATAAGGTGAGTAAGTATCAAATACCAATTGTTTTTACTCCTGCACCTGAAGCTGGTGAAAAAGCTTCAGATGTAGCCTCCAGTTCCACATCTCAACAATCGACTGTGGCTTCCGTAGAGAAGCCCAGTGGACCCATCAAGAAAAGATGGGTTCACAAAAAGAACTAATGATTTTGTGTATGTGTAGGGCGATCGAAAGAAGAATATCTGGTATCTGGACAGCGCTGCTGGCCGGACTATGACCGGATGTAAGCCCCTACTGGAAGAGTTCACTGTCCAAGATGGACCGACAGTGACATTTGGTAACGATCAATCTGGAAAGACTGAAGGATATGGTGTGCTCAATAATGGACAGGTCGAATTCAAAAGAGTTGCATTTGTGAATGGTTTGAAATACAACCTGATCAGTGTAAGCCAACTTTGCGATGATGGCTTCAGAGTATTGTTCGATATTGCTCAAGGCACCATATTTAACAAGGATTGGAAAGTGGTGATGATTGCACCAAGAAAAGGAAATGTGTACATCATGGATATGGAACCAGCTCCAAAAGAGCAATGTTTCTATACCAAGGCTGATGAGGACACCAACTGGCTATGGCACAAGAGGTTATCCCACCTAAATTTCAAGAACATTAACAAGTTGTCTCGCAAGCAACTGGTTGATGGGATACCTCAGATTTCTTTCAATAAAGAAAAGCCATGTCCAGGTTGTGAGATGGGCAAGCAGAAAAGAGCCAGTTTCAAGACTAGGCAAAATTTCAGCATCACTGAACCTCTTCACATGCTACATATGGATCTCTTTGGTCCAGTGAATGTTCAAACTAGAGCTGGAAAGAAGTACACTCTAGTTGTGGTTGATGAATTCACCAGATACTGCTGGGTGGTATTCATCAGGTCTAAAAGTGATGCACCTGCTGAAATCATCTCACTCATCAAAAGAATTGAGCTCAAGTATATTCGAAAAGTTTGTCAGTTGCGAAGTGATAATGGTACTGAATTCCAAAACAAAGTACTTGAAACATTTTGCAATGACACTGGCATCTCTCAAAACTTCTCATCAGTTCACTCTCCAGAGCAAAATGGAGTTGTTGAAAGAAAGAATCGTACACTGATAGAAGCCGCCAGAAGCATGCTATCTGAATCTGGTCTTCCCACCAGTTTTTGGGCTGAGGCAGTTGCAACTGCTTGCCACACCCAAAACCGGTCCGTCTACATCAAGAGACATAAGAAGACTGCCTACGAAGTACTTAGGAATCGAAAACCAAATATTGGATATTTCCATGTATTTGGTTGTCCAGTTTATATTCTAAACGATTCCAGTCAGCTTGGAAAGTTTGATGCTAAAGCTGACGAAGGAGTATTTTTAGGCTATTCAGATATTCGAAAGGCCTTTAGAGTTTATAATTATAGACTCCAAAAGGTTCATGAGACAATTCATGTCACGTTCGATGAATCAACTGAAGCAATCAACAAGAGACCAAGCCTTGATATCTCTCCAGTCATTCCAATCAACTTTGGTGAAACTGACCAAGTTCATCGGTCAGTTGTCACACCTGAAGATGCTTCCAGTTACAACAAACTGGAACCAGTTAAGAAGAAGAAGACCTCCAGTGACACTTCATTCTATCCTTCCATCAATTTCAACTTACCACAAGAATTGGTGATTGGATCAGATGTACGTGCCACACCAATATCAGCACCAGTTCAAACACCTACTTCTCCAGTTGTTCGTGAAATACCTTCTAATGAGGAATTTCATGATGCAAATCGAGACCTCATTGACTCTGATGAGGATGTAGAAGTTGTATGGACTGATCCTTCTCCAGAAGCTGCTGCAACTGAAGAAGATCGCCAGGTGACTTGCACTGATGTTGTAGTTCACCAGCCTAGTCAATACACCAGATGGACTCAAGCCCACCCAATTGAACAAATTGTGGGTGATCCAACTAGTGGGGTTCAGACTAGAAGAGCCACCAGTGAGCAATGCTTAAACGTCACCTTCTTATCTCTAATTGAACCGAAGAAGATTGACGAGGCTTTGGCAGACCCAAGCTGGGTGGAAGCTATGCAAGAAGAGCTCGTCCAGTTTGAAAGGAACAATGTTTGGGAGCTTGTTCCTTGTCCACCAGGGTTAAAGAAAGAACCCATTGGTACCAGATGGGTCTACCGGAACAAAATGGATGAAGATGGTCATGTTGTAAGAAACAAGGCCAGATTAGTTGCCCAGGGTTATTGTCAAGCAGAGGGCGTTGACTTTGATGAGACTTTTGCTCCAGTTGCAAGACTTGAAGCCATACGAATATTTCTGGCTTATGCAGCCCATCTGCAGTTCAAGGTCTTCCAGATGGATGTCAAAAGTGCGTTCCTTAATGGAACATTGGAAGAAGAAGTTTATGTTAAGCAGACTCCAGGTTTTATCGATGAGAAGCATCCTCATTGGGTTTATAGACTGAACAAAGCATTGTATGGTCTAAGACAAGCCCCAAGAGCCTGGTATGATACTTTAACTAAACATCTTCTCAAAAATGGTTTTCAAAGAGGTGCAATAGATAATACCTTGTTTATCTTGAAAGAAAGAGGTAATATCTTATTGGTACAAATCTATGTTGACGACATTATTTTTGGTTCAACTGATGATGCAATGTGTAAAAAGTTTGCTAAAATCATGTCATCTGAGTATGAAATGAGTTTAATGGGTGAATTAACATTTTTCCTAGGTCTTCAGATTAAACAAACTGAACATGGTATTTTTATAAACCAAGGAAAATATGTCAGAGATTTGTTAAGAAAATACAAATATGATTCAATCCCATCTAAAAACACACCTATTGCAGCACCATTGAATTTGGACTCTGACCCAACTGGCAAACCAGTTAACATAACTGACTATAGAGGTATGGTTAGTTCACTGATGTACTTAACTGCCAGTCGACCAGATATAATGTTTGCAACATGTTTATGTGCCAGATTTCAGGCTAACCCTAAAGAATCACACTTGCACGCTGTAAAGCGTATTTTTAGATACCTGAAAGGGTGTCCTAATCTTGGCCTTTGGTACCCCAAAGGTTCAGGATTAGATCTAATGGGTTATTCAGATTCTGATCATGCAGGTTGTAAGATAGATAGAAAATCAACAACTGGTGGTTGTCATTTCCTTGGAGGAAAACTGGTGAGTTGGACCAGCAAGAAGCAGACTTCAGTCTCTATGTCCACTGCTGAGGCAGAGTACATTTCTGCGGCCAGTTGTTGTGCCCAGATTCTCTGGATCAAAAACCAGTTATTAGATTATGGTCAGAAGTATACCAAGACCCCAATCTTTTGTGACAACACCAGTGCAATTGCTATATCTCACAACCCAGTGATGCACTCCAAAACAAAGCATATTGATATCAGGTATCATTTTATTCGAGATCATGTTATGAAAGGAGATATTGAAATTCATTTCATCCCCACTGACAAACAGTTAGCTGATGTATTTACAAAACCTCTCGATGAGAAAACTTTTAAACATCTCATCAGCGAACTGGGAATGTTAAACCCTTAACTGGAGCTTTCTTTGTTATTGAACGCGTCAGTGACACTGATGAAGTTCTCCAGTTGAGGAGGTCCAGATCATCTTTGCTCGCCAGGCTATCGAACGCCTTTGTGATACTATCTTGGCACTAACTGATATCTGGATCATCATTTTAGGGGGAAAGACTCAAAATAATTTTCTGACTAAAATTCGTTTTTGTTTGAAAATGCAACTGGAGAACCTCTTCAGTTGGAAACTGGCACTGGACTAATCCTCCAGTGACCAGGTTCAGTCTTTATCTTAATTTTATTAACGTTACAAATACTTGGTCAATATGTGTGACACGTGATGATACTCGAGTGTTTTAAACCACTTGATGTCATGATCTGACGTGTTTACAACCATTTTTAGTACTTGAACACTGTTTACGTTGGGAAAACAAAGTGAGTGGGCGCGTGGGTAAGATAAGCCGTCGTAGCATTTAATGCTTACATGGCAAATCAATATTTTATTTCAAAGTTCAAACCAACTTTTGTAAAAATATCTACAAAAAGGATTGTCTTTATTAAAATATTATTTTGGTGTTTCTTTGGGATCCTAAAACCCTTTAAATACCCTTATTTACTCAAAAACTCATTTACTTCTTTTTCATTCTCTTCATTTACTCTCTTCATTTACTTTCCAATCATCAGAAATTGCTTCTTTTCACTCTCTACTTCATAAATCAAGAACCCTAAATCCTAAATTTCACTTTCAATTTCAAATGGCTCCTAAATCTTCTCGTACAAGAGATATAAATCTCTTAACGACTCCATATGCTCCTTCACCTGGTGTCAAACCGGCACCAAGTGCACCTAGTAATGCCTCTGCCATTAAACTAAACCCTAACAATCCAATGGCAAGCTTACGAGGTTCTCAAGGGTCCAATACCCTTATTGGTAGAATTCGAAAATTTTTGAAAAATTCTCCAATAGGACCCTCTTTCTCCCTTAACCCACGTAAGTTGTTTCACAACTACTTATGTGAGTTTTGGTACACTGCTGTTCTTTCTTCCGATTGTTCCTCCATCAGTTTCACTTTAAAGGATGGAACAATCCAGTGTGCCTTGTCAGCGGATACGTTGAGGGATGCTTTATGCCTCAACTACTGGAGAGAGGGTGAATCTCCAGTGGTCTTACCCCCAAACATCAATTTTCGTCAAGTACTCCTAGAGATGGGGCATAGGGAGTGCTTGGACAATGGGGTTTTGAAGACCAAAGGTGCTATGACCATGAAGGGTCTTACTCCTTCATGGAGGTATTTCTTCATACACCTGGTGGAAAGCATGGGTGGGAGTTCTGGTGGCCTTGACCAGATAAACTCCTCACAAGCAGAGATGGCTTACTGCTTGTGGAATGGCTTGAGAGTGGACTTTGCGGATATCTTGTTCAGAAGCCTGGTCATAAAACTGAAGGGCACAAGGGGTGTTTGCATTCCCTTCTCCAGGTTCCTCTCTCTTTGTTTCAAGCGTATTCTGGGCAGAGAAGCATACTATGATACAGAATCTCCATTTACTGCTCCAGATATGCTAGGAATCTCGACTCACTAGTATCCGAAGCTGGTGAGGTTGAACTTCCAGAGCAAATGCTACTGGCATTTGCTAAAACTAATGCACCTTTGGAAAGTGAATCAGAAAGACAACTGGGCGGGCCTCAAAATAATGAGGGACCCTCCAGTTCGTCTCAAGTTGTGGTTGAGGATAGAACAACCATAACTGATGCCATTCCTATCACGTCTATCCCTGGTGAAGATGCTTCGGCATCTGATCCTCAAACTGATGAAACCATCCAGGTAACTGGAACTGGTCATCAGGAGTCTGAACTTGATGTTCAGCCATCCCTATCATTTATGAATCTAGGCATAAATGAGGATGAGTTCCATCTTGAATCTTCGGATTCGGAAGGAACACAAGCTGATCAGGAAATGGTTGATGCATCTGTACATGATCAACTCCCTTCTTTCTCTGATCAACCCCTAGAACCACAAGTTTCAATTTTCCATACAGATACGCTCCCCCATACTTCCCCACAAAGAACTCCAACAACTCCTTTTGTGTCTAGAAATAGACAAACTTCCCTACCGCCGCCGTTGGTCACACCTGAGCATTCTCAGCCTGACCAACACATTGCAACTCTTCATCGTTCTTTTTCACTACCCATTTTTACTTCTTCTGACACTGGAACAACTGGAGAGGCTTCCTTTGTTTTGCCCCCTCCAGTTGAACTGGTACAACCTGCTACTGGTCCAGTGACAACTTCTCCTCTGTCACTGGAGACTCAATTTGTCTCTTTCTCAACCGACATCCAAAACCTGATCAAACGGGTGGAGGGTGTTCATAAGACAATTGAGCAAAATGCCAAGTCCATTTCCAAATTCAACAAGGACACAATCACAAATTCTAAGGTTGTTGATTTGGGAATAAACAAGTTTGCTGCCAATGAGGACTTGGTATTCAGGAAGTTGAATGAGTTAGTCACCAGCTGTAACAATCTGACCACATCTTTGAAAGAAGCTTTTGACTTAACTCGTTCAAATGTCAATACATCTATCTCCAACCTACTGAATAGCACTGTTCGATCATCAGAGGTTGATCTGAAGGAGATAGAGAGGCAGGTCAAGGAATTGTTTGAAAGACCTGGCCTTAATGTAGTTGAGGTTGGACAGCAGGTGGCATCTTCAGTTGGCCAGATTATTGATGACAAACTGGCCAGTCGTGAAGATGAGTTGGTTAAGAAGGTAATGGCTGAAATTGCCAAGCTCCCCTCTACTCAAGTTAATCTGGAGCCTCTGGCACTCGAAGTTAGACAATTAAGGGGTGCGGTCAATGCTGTAAACACTCAGTTAGCCTCTCATAGTTTATCAATCAAGCAACTGGTAACTGAAGTGGATAATTTGAAAAAGAAGGATGATGAAGTGAAGGAACAAGTGGTTAAGGGTTTAGATGAAGATTCACAACTGTTGAAAGAGTTGAAAACTGGTCAAGACCAAACTTCAGCTAATGTCTTGTCCCAGTCACAAGAAGTTAACCACTTGTGGAGATCCTTCCGCATGATTTGCACAGTTTTTAAAGAGTGCAAGGATATGCAAACGTGGCAGCCTCTAGCCCGTTTGCCCTCCAGTAATGAAGACTGGGCAGCTGTTCGTGCAGGTCTAGAAGCTGCCAAGGGGGAAAGGGAACGAAGGAATATCCTTGCACCTGGACCAAGACTGCCAGGTCCAGTTCATGCAAGGCAGTTGGTTGAAAGAACTGTTGTTGGGTCAGATGAAGGTGATGACCAGCAACATGTTATTGAAAAATTTGATGATGTTGTTGATAGGGGGAACAAGGATAAAGGAAAGGGAGTTATGCCGGCCACTGCTGAACAAGCAAAAGCAACTGGTACTGAGGCCAGTGTGCTAGAAACTGGTAACATTGATCAGCTTCCTCCAGTGTCAGATGATGTGAGTAATCAACTGGCAAGACTTGGGGACTCAATCAAGGAGAGAAAGAAACAGATGAGGGTTAATCAAGCTAATGATAGAAAAACTTTAGCCCCTACTCTACTTGATATAAGTGATGCACATCTTCTTGGCTTGACACTTGCAGAATATGCCAAAGTCAAAGCTGACCCCAGAATTATCAATGCCTTAAAAGAACAGCTGGAGGTTGAGCTTGACAAACATTACAGGGAGGATGAAGCTGAATATGATGCCAGATGTCTAAACATCACAGTGGAGAAGGCAAAGGCAGTGAGAACTGAAGGAATTCTTAAAAGAACTGAGCATGTAAAGAAGGTGGTCAAACAAGTGATGAATCCACCCAAGTCCAAAGGTAAACCTAAGTTGTTGCCAAGAGATGCAGACCTTAGAACCTGGGTGGAAACAACTGAACCTACAAGTGAAGATATCAAAGTTGCAGTGCACAATATGAGCACTGGCCAGATCAAACTGGCCAATGAATCTGAAGCTCGAGAATATCTATCTGAAGTGCAGCAGCGGAGATATCACCCTGGTAAGATTACTGATGTGAAAGTTTCAATCAAACCAGGTACCAAACACTTCACTATTGGGGTTAAACACTTGAATGGACCCATGAGGCAAACTGAGAATCCTGATGTTATCTCTTATGGCTATTCGGAGCTGGTGGAGATGGCAAACTTGTTGGGGGCCAAGCAACAAAAGAACAAGGTTGAAAGGGGATGGATGTTTGTTCTTCAAAGTCTGCTCAAGTTTAAAGAAAATGTTGAAGAGAGACTGAATGTTGATCCAGAAGACAAACAGCCCATTTCTACAGTTGCCAAAAGAAGGAGAACTGGCGAAGGGCCATCTGTTTAAGTTCTTCTTCATTTTATCTTCTTGTATTTTGTTTACTTTCTTGTAACTCTTGTAAATTTCATTCCTTGTATAAATGAAGTTACCAGATTGTAACCACAAGGTAGATAATAGATTAAAATCTAACAAACTTAAAAGAAAAATCCTAAGGCATTTATTGATCTATAAAAATGCCTTAGAAACTTAGATAGATTTAAATCGAACAAGTCTCACTAGTTAACACTTGTACAGATACAAAAACTAGAACAAGACTTAGATTATATTTCTAGACAAATAGGGGGAATTTGTTGGACCAGTTCACCTGGAACTGGCCAGTCACCAGTTGACACTGACCAGTCGCCAGTTGCATCTGGTGACCAGTAAAACTGGTGACCAAGAAGATTTGTCGAGAAATATATTGAAGTCCAGTTGCACCGTACAGTTACGCAACTGAAGACTTCCTCCAGTTGAGAACTGACCAAGTTGAAGAAGCATTCCAGTTGAAGTCGAAGACAACAAATGGAAGAAAGAGAATGGCAATGGCAGCGAAGCCCAGTTGACATTCTAGTCAGTTACAAACTGGAGACCATCAGTGGAAAGCCCTTACAAAGCTTTACACTGATTACGAGGAATTGACTTGTATACTTTATGTACTTACCCGGATAATAAGCCTTGTCTTATTATTTAAGTAATATAAAGTACATAAAGGTGAATATGTAAAGTCGCTTTAACGTGCAACTTTACACGGCTTTTAAGGAATAAAATACTATTCCTTAAATGCTCCAATCACATTTATACGGCTAAGGTTAACATCCCAATGTTAACTTTGCCTATAAATACAAGTCATTGCACAACAAGAATATCAAGTGTTTTATCTCACAAAGCGAATTCACACAGTGAAAAACATACAAACACTTCACTTTGCAAACCTGCAATATTCTTGGTGAACTTGTGCAATATTCTCTCAATCGCTAAAAGGAACATTTCACTACTTTAAGTGTTTCGATTGTATTGAGATATTCCGAGTATAGATCAATTGTATTTCATAGGTTGTTAGGATATTTACATTCGTGTATTATCTTGGTTCCGCATCAACCTTGTAATTTGTTTACTATCAATAAATAAATTACATTGAAAAATACATATTGTCTCATTAAGTTATTTACAAGTTATTTGTATTATTGCATTGTTCTTTACTTATTGTCTTTATATAAGTAATCTATCTAGAACTTGGTATATCCACACTGCAACTGGTCATCTCCAGTTTAGTGCGTATATTGCAAAGTAACTCCACCATCGACATAGAGGTGTCTTCAGTAGTACCATCTAACGAGTTGGGACTAACAGTAGGAAATTCAAAGACCTTTCCAGAAATATAAAGTTTGACTCTTGAAGTTCTCTAATGAATTAGTTATGGCGTCTGCAAAACAGACCTACAGAATTCGTCTTAAATCTGACCACTTCTGGAAATTGACATTTTTCACCCAAATCTGGGCAAAATCAAAAGAAACATTGTTCATGTCGAATCAAGACAACACATAGACCTTTTCAAAAATATAAGATTCATCTCCTAACTCCTTTAATTGAAAGAGATACGATTTTTTCAATATTACTAAATTTCCAGATCTAGTAAACCCGAATAATCGACAATGAAACATAATCAAATCAACCTCAACCCTAAAGACCAGAATTAAGATCTATATGATCGACTCTTATGATCACAAATCAAAGGGAAACCGTTCATATTACCTGTAGATGATCATGAGGATGAAAGATCTTGATCAAACTTCACTCAAACATCGCTAAAAGGAACATTTCACTACTTTAAGTGTTTCGATTGTATTGAGATATTCCGAGTATAGATCAATTGTATTTCATAGGTTGTTAGGATATTTACATTCGTGTATTATCTTGGTTCCGCATCAACCTTGTAATTTGTTTACTATCAATAAATAAATTACATTGAAAAATACATATTGTCTCATTAAGTTATTTACAAGTTATTTGTATTATTGCATTGTTCTTTACTTATTGTCTTTATATAAGTAATCTATCTAGAACTTGGTATATCCACACTGCAACTGGTCATCTCCAGTTTAGTGCGTATATTGCAAAGTAACTCCACCATCGACATAGAGGTGTCTTCAGTAGTACCATCTAACGAGTTGGGACTAACAACAGGGAATTCAAAGACCTTTCCAGAAATATAAAGTTTGACTCTTGAAGTTCTCTAATGAATTAGTTATGGCGTCTGCAAAACAGACCTACAGAATTCGTCTTAAATCTGACCACTTCTGGAAATTGACATTTTTCACCCAAATCTGGGCAAAATCAAAAGAAACATTGTTCATGTCGAATCAAGACAACACATAGACCTTTTCAAAAATATAAGATTCATCTCCTAACTCCTTTAATTGAAAGAGATACGATTTTTCAATATTACTAAATTTCCAGATCTAGTAAACCCGAATAATCGACAATGAAACATAATCAAATCAACCTCAACCCTAAAGACCAGAATTAAGATCTATATGATCGACTCTTATGATCACAAATCAAAGGGAAACCGTTCATATTACCTGTAGATGATCATGAGGATGAAAGATCTTGATCAAACTTCACTCAAACACCAAGAAACGAAGTGATTCGAAGGAGATTTGCTTGAGAGAGGAGAGGGGCGGTTTAGGGTTATTAGGAGGAGAGTGAGATCTGATTTTGGGGCTAATGAACTGATTAGTAACCCCTAATCCCGTTTTTGACTTCCACCCATTGTCAAACTTGGTCCCTACACTTCCTAACACTTCATTATTAGCCCAAAACTCCTCTATGGACTATATATAACATAAATACTTCTTTAAACACCACTACATAGGCATTTAACTACATTTTACACACATATGCTGCATTATACATTTAGGCTTTCAAGCCTCACACGTATCACACACTAACTACATTTAAGCATTAAATCCAATTTAGACTTAACGACATCCCCATGTTGACTTAACGACATTAGTCAACTGTTAAATAAAAAGTTTAGGATGTTACATATGACTCTAGGCAAAACCCACAAGCGGGTACAAAGCATCACGGATCCACAAAAGTCCAAGCTCAACCTATCACATGCAATGCAATCATCCATCATGCCTTTGATTCACTTGATTACCTGAAAAGTGTACTAAAATGCGTCAACATAAAGTTGGTGAGTTCGTAGGGACAAGTAATAGGAAACTAGTATCGGGAATACAACCGTTCAACCTTGATTAAACCAACCAACACATAACAAAACGAACTTGTAACCATGGTTAACCCAATGAACATATCACAACACATAACGAACTTGTAACCTTGGTTAACCCAACGAACATATCACAACACATAACAAACTTGTAACCTTGGTTAACCCAACGAACACATCACAAACATACGAACTCGTAACCTTGGTTAAACAACCAAACAATCATATATCGAACTTGTAACCTTGATTGAATAACAAGACAATCATACATATATAACGAACACAACGAACACATAACCTTGATACAATAACCAAATACATATATAACGAACACAACGAACACATAACCTTGATACAATAATCAAACGAGCACATAACGATCACACAAACACAAACGAACAATGTACACTTTTCAGCCCGGATCTCAATTGAGTAGAGAGGGCTTACGAAACTCACCTGAGCAGCTACAACAAGTTAAGATTAAGCTACAAGCGTGCAATATTCACCACACGATCACAACCTATAGTTACACATGCATACATATCAATATACGTTCATACGTTCATAATTCGAGACTCGATTGATCATAAGAATCAAAATGATGTTTGTTGGATTGATTAGTGTTTAGGAGGATGTTAGGAATTGATTTGATAAGGTTTAGACGAGTTAAGAACACAAGGAAACTGCAAGTGTTGAGCCACAACTTTAGTAGTTGAGCCGCAACGATTTGTTATGCCGCAATTTCAAAAACCACATTGCGCCGCAACGATTTGTTATGCCGCAATTTCAAAAACCACATTGCGCCGCAACGATTATCGTTGCGCCGCAGCTTAAACCTTCTGAAAATCAGTTGCGTCGCAACAAGGAGGTCACAACGCGATGGTCTGCAGATCTCAGGTTTTCAAGCCAAACACGATCCAAACATAACCCAAACCCCATTTTTGACTACCAAATCGACTTGGGAGGTTCTATAACTCATTTTGAAGCTTAAATAAACATATTTCAACATAAATAAACATAACCCATTGCATAAATTCGATTCATAACGACATAACAAGCTTTAATCCGATTTTGACCCAAAACCCTAAATGAAACCCTAATTCGACTCAAATCCGGTTTTGACTCGATTCAAGACCCAAAAACGTTTAGATTTGACTAGAAACATGTTCAATAATATAAAATGGTTAATATGAGATAGTTTTTACTTACCAAATATTCCAAAATGCTAAACCCGAAATTGACCCGATTTGAGCTAATACTTGCACTTTGAGATCCAATTTTTGATATGATTTCAGATGATGATGATGAAAAACCCTAACAAAATCTTGCTTGAAACATAACTTTGATGTATTAAATTTTAGAGAGAGAGAGAGAGATGCAAGAGTTCTTGCAATAAGTGAGAGAGAGAGAGAAATGATTTAGGAGTTATGTGTGTGTGTGATGAGAAGGGAGGCCGGCCTAATGGGGGTCCCTAGTGGGTTCCCGCTTCGCTAAATTCGACAAATAGCTATTCGTTAATCCCTTAAACACCAAAATGAACTCGTCACCACAATTAAACTCAACGTTACCTTATAACTTGACAAAACATTCGATAGTTCATATAAACCAACAAAGTCATCCACATTCAATTACGTTAAATTACAAGTCAAACGAAGTCAAAATCAAGATGTTATGAAGATGAAGCGATTCCACTTCGTAGGTCCTCAAGGAAAATACGTGCTCGTGAAGATTAAATCTTATGATTGAGTCTGAAGAACACATATTAGGAGACTTAAATGAACCTCCTAATTTCAAAGCTGCATTATCAGATCCAGAATTTGACAAATGGCTTGAAGCTGCGAATGTGGAAATGAAATCCATGAAAGATAATCAAGTCTGGAGCTTGGTTGATCTTCCACCTAATGGTAGAACCGTTGGGTGTAAATGGATCTTCAAGAAGAAGACCGACATGGATGGAAATGTACACACCTATAAAGCTCGTCTTGTGGCGAAAGGCTATACTCAACTTTATGGAGTTGACTATGAGGAGACCTTTTTTCCCGTTGCGGACATTAGAGCTATTAGGATCATCTTAGCCATAGCAGCGTACTATGACTATGAGATATGGCAAATGGATGTCAAAACCGCATTCTTAAATGGTTTTCTAGAAGGAAGTCTATATGGTACAACCAGAAGGTTTTGTCGATCCAAAACATCCTGACAAAGTATGCAAACTTCAAAGGTCCATTTATGGATTGAAGCAAGCATCAAGAAGTTGGAATAAAAGGTTTGATGAGGAAATCAAAAAGTTTAGTTTTGCTCAAAATCCTGATGAGCCATGTGTATATCGCAAAGCTAGTGGGAGTAATGTTACTTTCCTTGTCTTATATGTAGATGACATATTGATAATAGGAAATCACATTCCAATGTTGCAAGATGTAAATCCCATCTTGGAAAGTGTTTTGCTATGAAAGACTTGGGTGAAGCAGCATTCATTCTTGGAATCAAGATCTATAGAGATAGAAGTAAACGGTTGATTGGATTAAGTCAAAGTTCTTATATTGATAAGATCTTGAAGCGATTCAAGATGGAGAATTCTAAGCGTGGTTATATACCGATGCCAGAAGGACTTAATTTATCTAGCAAGAACGGTGCCTCTACACCTGAAGAGGTGGAGCGTATGCAAAGAATTCCTTATGCTTCGGCTGTGGGATCTATCATGTATGCGGTAAGATGCACTAGACCTGATGTTGCGTTCGCGCAAAATATAGTTAGCCGCTATCAGCAAAATCCCGGAGAGGATCATTGGACTGCTGTAAAGAACATTCTTAAGTACATGCGTGCTACTAAAGAATTATTCTTGGTGTATGGAGGAAATCCTGATGCAGAGCTCAAAGTAACTGGATACTGTGATGCTGGATTTCAGACTGATAAAGATGATACAAAATCTCAGTCGGGATACGTCTTCGTTCTAAATGGAGGCGCGGTGGATTGGAAGAGCAAGAAACAATCTACAGTTGCTATGTCTGCTACAGAGTCTGAGTATATTGCCGCCTCGGATGCCGCCATGGAAGCTGTCTGGATCAGAAAGTTTATTTTTGGGCTTGACGTGATGCCCTCAAATAACTCACCTATGGATCTGTACTGTGATAATACGGGAGCTATTGTCATTGCCAATGAACCTGGAGTTCAGAAAGGTGCCAGACATTATCAGAGAAGATATCACTATGTTCGTGAGCAAATCGAATTAGGTGAAATCAATTTACTCAAAGTTCACACAGATTGTAACTTAGCAGATCCTTTTACAAAGGCTTTGTCAAAAGGAAAGCTCAATAAGCATGCCGAGGGCATAGGTCTTAAATTAGCTAGTTATATCATGTAAATCTGTGATTGGTATTTGGATAATGGGATGTTAAACAATTGTTATTTTAATAAATGAATTATATACTTGGTATGAGTGTTTTCATTTCATAATGATTGTGTCCTATATTTGCATGTTTAAATCCATGAATATTTTAAAATATTCTAAACGTCCATTGTCGATTAACTATATGGGAATATAGTTAAACTAAGACAAATCTGAGAGATTGGTTAAATATTAAGGGAATATTTTGAAGATGGTCTTGCCAAACTCACATGGTATCCATAGAGATGCATATCGGACTTACCCCACTTAACGAATTATCATTTTATGGATCGGCGTCATTAAGTGAAATTCGTGAAATGGTTACTTTATTTATCCTTAGACTTGAGATACAAGCAGGTTATGCATGTGTGGATTGCATTTTCTTGATATAGTTCTAACTGTCCTGAACAAGGTAGTAATAAAGGGCTATTTTCAGAAATGTTGAGAAACGACATGACTAACACGTGTAGTCAATATAGGATTTGTTCCTTCAATTTGCAACTGAAGTATGATACCATTTGGGCCCCTCATTAATTAATTAAGATGTTTGTATGCGCATACCCAAATGAACTCAAGAGGATGTCTTGATTAATTTGGTAATCTTGATTAATTGTAGAAATGAGAAACAGAATCGTTAAATTATGAAATGACATTGATCCATATTCATAATTAACAAGGTATCTGAAACAAAGGGATAATAAAGACTAAATCATTTCAAATGATACTTTAAGAAACTATACTTCAATATTTCCGGGAGCATATGTAACATCCCGAAACTTTTTGACGTTGACCGTTAACTTGTCGTTAGCGACCGTTAGTTACTATGTGCTTTATATATGCTTAAGTGAATTAAATGATTAACGTGAGATATGTGTTAAATTGATTTAAAGTAATGAAATTAATGTTTATAATGATTTATAAAGTCAATTAGTGTTCCCGATAAGATATAAGAGTTGTTAAGTGTTCCCGGTTGTGTTAAACGAGCCGTTAAGTGACGAAACGAGTTGTAACGAAGTGTGAGGGCCTAGATGTAAAGTTTTAAAAGTTGTTTCAGTATAAATAGGGCTTGGTGGTCGACCTAAGCACCCTTTAATCAGATCTAAACCCTAGAAAAGTGTTTCACACAAAACCCTAGGTCAATTCTTCAATAACTAGTCGATTTCGGGGGATTTCGGAAGGGTTTTTGCTTGGTTTTCGATCCGTTGATCAACCCTACAGGTATTATACCATCTATTGATTGTTAATTAAGTTTTAAAGAAGGTTTTATCTCTGTAAATTCGACCATGAGGGCTGGGGTTGTTGGAAGTTGATGTTTTCGGTTAAAAAACGACATTTTCGTGAGTAAAATCATTAATAGAGTTGATTAACTATGTCAAGATGCAAACTTTAATGTTGAATAATGTTGTTTATATGTATATAAGTGAATCCCAGATGTTTAATGATCCATATGGGATCAATTGTGTTTTTGTATAAATTGTTGCGGTTTTGAGCCGTTTTGATGATCAAAAGAGGGATTCATGTATGCAATTGATTCCTGGATCAATTGATGTTTTCAAAGGCTTAATTAAGACCTATTTGATGTCAATTTAATGGGTGTAGGTCGTGGTGGTTGCTATGGTTATTTGATGGTCGAAATAGTTTGAAAAACAAAGGGTTTACTAGATCTGGAAATTTAGTAATATTGAAAAAATCATATCTCTTTCAATTAAAAGAGTTAGGAGATGAATCTTATATTTTTGAAAAGGTCTATGTGTCCTCTTGAATCGATATGAATAAAGTTTCTGGTGATTTTGCTCATAGATAGGCGAAAAGTGTCGATTTCCAAAAGTGGTCGAATTTCGGACGATTTCTGCAGGCCTAACTTATAAACGTCATAAATCATTCATTAAAGAACTTCAAGAGTCAAACTTTATATTTCTGGAAAGGTCTTTGAATTCCCTACATTTCATAAGAACTAAGTTTTGACTCATTTGGTCGTCTTGAGGTCGAAAAGTCGCCTGCAAGTGAAGGGCGCGAGTCAGTCTTTCGACCAGCACCCCATATGCGGCATATAACTTGTGCGGCGCATATCGGGGCCTGGGAGGGTTCTGGGTGATTTTTGAAGCAAATATGCGACGCATATTCAAAGCATGCGCCGCATAAAGTGTCTGTGAGTCCGTTTGAGGTCCGAAACAAGCGTTTAAGGGTTCTATAAGTGTCCCTAAGTTAATGGATGGTTATAACCTTATTAGGATGTGTTTTCACAAGTTTAATGACTATGAACTCGATATAGGTCACTCGGGATAATTGTGAAGCTTGTTAACTTGTGTTTGGTGTATCGTTGCGCGTTCTTGAGGTAAGATACATGACTTTTCTCACGCTGGAGGCACAACAAAACTGTGCAGAGCATATCGGGGCCTGGGAGGGTTCTGGGTGATTTTTGAAGTAAATATGCGATGCATATTCAAAGCATGCGCCGCATAAAGTGTCTGTGAGTCCGTTTGAGGTCCGAAACAAGCGTTTAAGGGTTCTATAAGTGTCCCTAAGTTAATGGATGGGGTTATAACCTTATTAGGATGTGTTTTCACAAGTTTAATGACTATGAACTCGATATAGGTCACTCGGGATAATTGTGAAGCTTGTTAACTTGTGTTTGGTGTATCGTTGCGCGTTCTTGAGGTAAGATACATGTCTTTTATCACGCTGGAGGCACAACAAAAGTAGTTTTCTTTAATTAACCTCTTAACTGGATTATCTTATGTGTGTTGGGTTTTCCGGGTTATGCGGGAGGTTATGTGGGAATGTATGTATGATGAAGTGGCTTATTATGATATGATGACGTTTAAAGTAAAGTGGTTATATGCATATGTAGTATGTTGATTATAATTATGCTGCCATGAAATGATTATGAGATGTGTTGTGATAATGATAATGTCAATGATGTGCTTTGATGATTGTTATGTGATGGCTTATGTGTGGGACTTAAGTATGTTATGTCTAGTTCACTAGATACACGTAGGAATTGCTATGAGTTGTGCACGTTAGTGGGATTAAACGTTAAAGTAGATGTGGGACTAGTTAGGTAATGTATATACCTAATGTTAAAGTAAAATGTGAGATGTGGGAAACCGTTCTAGCCTTAGTGTTAGTGCGTAAAAAGTAAGAAAGATATAAATACGTGAGAAATGCTATAGCTAAATATGTGAGATTGATGTGGGAAGTGTTAAGCTAGTGCGTACGTGGTCGCTTGAGTGGCTCCTTGCGGCATAGTTACGTGGGACTAGTATTTCTGGGTGGAGTGACTAACCACCAATGTTAAAAGCATAACGGGATACTATGGAAATGGCATTGCCTTTCCTGAAAGTTAAGACGTGGGAAATCGTGCTAGTTGTAATGCTAGTGCGTAAGACGTGGGAAACCGTGCTAGTTGTAATGCTAGTGCGTAAGACGTGGGAAACCGTGCTAGTTGTAATGCTAGTGCGTAAGACGTGGGAAATCGTGCTAGTTGTAAAGCTAGTGCGTAATATGTAAGTTGTAAGAATATGTTGATAAAGATGTAAGACGTGAGAATAAGTTGATTATAAGAATATGTGAGAAAGATGTACATGTAATTTAAGACGTGGGATTACAATGTGACGTGATATCTAATAAGATATGTTGAGACGTGTAATAAGTATGATGTATCGTTGATAGGCACAATTAGGAGTATATACTCTACATGTGCTAATACGAATACGTGTGACAAGTGTATGTGTGGTATGCCAAGTTATGATATGAAGCTACGTTTAAGTGGTAAGTCTATGTAGATATGATATGAGATATTGATTAAGATGTGAGTATATGATGATATGATGTATATGTTGATATGAAATGAAATGTGATGCAATGTGGGAGAAGGGAAGTATGGGTTGATATATGATTGTTGTGGATGATATGTAATGTGGTTATGTTTTGATAAGTAAAATATGACGAAGTTTTATGAAAGTAAAATGAAGAACGTTTTATCAAAATGTGTGTATCTTACTTAGCTAATTTTATTAGCTAACGCTTGCTTTTATGAAAATGTTGTGTCCTTCAGGATAAGCAGGTTTGAGCTAGAGAAAGGTTTAGCTCGTGAGATGGGTAGATGCAATAAAGAAGACTAGCATAGATTGTTGAATGCTTAGACTTCCCATAGCCTATGTTTCGGCTACACTATCTATGTTTATGATACATGTAATAATGAATGGCATTTATGTTGGTGCCATGACTTGGATTTCATTTACATTATTTTGATGATGCTATTAGTAACACCGTTTATGAAACGTACCAACCGTTTCGGTTGGGGCAGTTTTTAAGTGATCCTATTTCCGCTACGTTTTAAACGTCGTTTGGCAAAAGTTTTTGAAATCCAGGTTTTTAAAATGACGGGGAGCATTGGCGTGTTGCTAGACGCTAACCAATGTTATTGTCTTTATATAACATGCTCAAGTGGGAGCTGTTGGTATGTGATCACGTTATAATAAACGCATGTCCGGAAATAATTTAAGCCTACGGGTCACACGAAATGACACGGTAACTCTATATTATTAATTAATATATTAAAGTAATATATTAATTGAAATAATCACGAAATGATTAATTAAACTAAATTAAAGGTTTAATAGTGTTTAATTAATTAAAGAGGAGGTGTAAAAGTGAAATTAGGAATTTGTATTGTTTCCTAATTCCACATCAAAGGGCCGAAAATTTCAAGGCTTGGAAAGCCTTGAGATTACTTGTCCATCAAGGTAAAAACCCTTACATATTAGCCTATAAATAGAGGGCTAATTAAAAGGGTTTTTCACACAATTACACAATACAATTAGTTGTAGGTTTTCTCTCCTCTCCTCTCTTTTAGTTCGGCCGAAACCCCTCTTCACAAAGGGTTTTGGATTTCGACTTTTAGGGTATTAAACAAAGGGTTGTTGATCGTGATTTGGTACTAGCATACGGTATAGGGGTGTCTAGTGTGCGATCGTAGAGGGGTTTTACTTTAAACCCTAAATAATAATAAATCTTATTATTAATAATATTATTGGAAGCTTTGCAAAAGGTACACGTTTCGATTCTCTCTTTGTTAATTAATAGTATTGCATATACGATCTTTCTGCTGCGTACTCGTGAATTGTTATTTGTTTATGTGCTCATATTCTAACAGTGTATGAGAATGTGATCTATTATGTTACAAAGATCAAAACTTGATCGAATACAAAGAAATTTTTACATAGAAAAGTTGATATGTAGTCACACAAACCAATAGTAGAAAAAATTATCAAAGTCAACACCGAACTACAATAAGAAAACAAAACTACAAACACGATGGCTACACGACGTGTTGACCATGCCGAAACCACCATGTTGATGACTACCGTGGATGTTTAAGCCGAAACCCAACACAATTTCTCCTATCACAACGTAAAATTGGGCCCATACTGTTCCCCCAATAAGCCATTTCGTATGTGTACTTCGATCATTAAATGGAATTTGTTACAATCAACTAACTAACCCATGTGTAGTAATATTGTGAGTGTTAAAGTTGATTCCACACCGTTCCCTCTAAGTCATTTGCTAATCTGTTTTACATGACTTGTCTAAAGTTAAGTTCTTTAAGCTACTTCTCCATGTCTCTATTGAAAACATAATACCAAAAAAAAAAGCTATTTTTAGGTCTATGAATTAGGCACCTATATTTATTTATGGGATTTGATAAAGCTGTAGTTAAGGTGCATTAAATAGTTATACACTTAACATAAAATTCAGGGGTGAGTTTTTGATATGGAAAGGTACAATTTTTTTATGCACAGTCCTAAGTTTCATTTAGCATTTTCCTAAATTTATAACTAATATTGATGGGCATTTATTTGTATTTGTCTTTCTAAAAGAATTATTATTTTCACTGAGACAATTAATTTTTGTACAATAGGTTAACCATGACCCCGTGACAATGTTCACATAATCCTTATTTTCTTTTAACGAACACGAAAGAGTTATACTATTAATAGCTTGTTGAAACAACAGATATGTAAATACATATGTGATCAAGTATTAAGTATTAACGCTTCATGCCATTATTGTTTACATCCAGTCATGTGTTTATCATCACAAGATGATACTAGAAATATCTAAAAACTTCAATAAATATAAACCAAACAATGTGGTTTACAGTAGTTAAATGTTAAATTATTTTGAACTCATCCGTAAGATCTAGGGATGAGCACGGGTCGAAACCCGGCCCGACCCGCGACCCGCGAGAGCATGAAAACGTGACCCGTGACCCGGCCCGTGAAGGTTCGGGTCGGGTTCGGGCGAGTCACGGCTTTCCTTCACACTTTTTCGGTTTTTGCCTTCACCGGCCCGACCCGTCCAACCCGTGACCCGCGAAAACACCAAAAGCTTGACCCGTGACCCGGCCCGTTAGGGCTTCGGGCCGGTCGGTTGGGCCGGTTCCAGGTCGGGCGCGGGTCAACGGTTTTTTTGCTCATCCCTACATGAAACTACTAGGTTTTATACATATATTATAAAAGGGATTACATACATCCCCTAAAAAACTCTATTATTACATATATACCCAAATATATAAATTAACAAATATCTCCATTTTTATCATATAAACTTACATTTTTATCCAATCATATATATTACATTAAAAATATTTAAGTTTATGATAATTTTGCCCTCTCATCAATAACAATCATCCATCCAAATTGCGATCCAACTCATAACTACCAACATTCAAATGGATCATCAAAAGACTCGTAGTATTCTTCAATACCTACACTATGTTGTCGTTGTTTTTCATAAGCGAAACTCCTGCTAATTATATTGTTACGTGTCTACATCTCATAACTATATATGTCTCACCGGTAATACGAAGTCGGAGAGTGCCATCATATTTTGGATATAAGAATTGGATATTCATTTTGTTGGAATAAACATGATTCTTGTAAGTACGACATAATTAAATGGTATAACATTGAATTCTAATTTACATTTGCCAATTAACATATTTGCAAGATCATATATCATGTCCATATTTTATACAAGTACGAGACAATTTGTTAAGAAACAATATCAAACATAAAAGGATGATGACTAAGAAAATATTACTTGTGAAATCAAAAAGTTATTACTACCACTATAATGACGAATAAATTAATCAAAATTGTGAAACTACTACCATATTACAAAATTAAAAAAGAATATACAACAATGCATTAGATCGAAGTGTGAGTTTGCTTAAAAAACACTTACTTGATTAGAAAGCAGGTACGAATTGTTGAATCCTTTTATTGATTGAAAGAGAAGAAGCATATTTAAGAAAAATTAGTAACCTAAATGGAGGGACTATTTTGAGAAAAGTGAATGTGTGGTTGTTATGTAATAAGGTAGGTATAATGGTTTTAATGATGAGAAGAAATAAAAATGGGGATAATTGTTAATTTAGGTATAACTTGGATATATATGTAATTAGTAAAGTTTTTTAGGGGATGTATGTAAAAAATTATAAAAAGAATAGTTTTTTATTTATGAAAATATTGAAAATTGTGTAATATTTACACATAGCACCTCTTAAAATGTTTTTATCTACACTATCACTTAACATTAATAATTAAATTACACTATTAATCATTTATCTTTCAAAATATCTTCATTAACCCTTTACATCAATTACTTTTACATCAATAAGTTACACCATTCGACACCGCTTCCGTCACTAACAATCGCCCTACCACCACATCGTCGCCGCACGACTACCGCCGCATTGCGCGGGTAACGTGCTAGTTTAGGTTTATTGAATTATCGGTAAGATTTTAGTACCTTGATCAGTCATCCGGGTTTAAGATTCACTATGCATATTTGCGGGTTAGAGTGGAGAATAAGTATTTTAGTTATATTCAAAAATCCTGGAGTCAATCTTAAAAATTCAGGACAATTTTAAATTAACTTCTTTACTAAGTCAATTGAATGTGAACAGTGTTCACTTTTTTGAATTAGTAGAAAGACGTCTTATTTTTTATTAACAACAAATTCAAAAATAATATCTTTAACATAATGTTTTAAACCATTTGGTCTTAGATCAAGTGGCCACTTGGGACCCTTTTTGGGATTATGGGGAGGAGATGTTGGCTTGGAGACCAAAGATCGAATCTCAATTCCCCATGGTTTCGGGCATTTACCTCTTCAGACGCGTGCGGGCCGTGTTATCGCACCCTTGGTCTCCAGGGGTGCCTTCGGGTTCCAACCGCTAGCATACTGTCCGCTTGGATGTCACTGCTAGGGTTCGAACCACTAACCAACTAACACGCCGTTCTAAAAAAAAATAAATAAATAAATAAAAAATAACGTAATTAACTTAGTTTTATTTTGTTCTAAGATATATAAGCCCATTTAAATTTAGGCTAATTCCTTTATCACGTAAATACGCATACCATCATTCTAATTTCTAGTTTCTTAAAATCCATCACTGAGCTCCACGTCTCCACCCCTCCACTGCTCGAACTTCCATCATTCTATTTTCTATTTCCTTTATCATTATTTCTTCCTATTATTTAAAGCTTAAGCGAGAGATGCTATCTCATATTCTCATGTAATGGCATGACCTCCTTATTCCCAAAGTCCCTCCTCTGGGGCCATGTGTTTTGCGAGTGTAGGTACCTTTGTCTTTATTGTTTCATTGTTTGGTGTTCTTTTTTTAGTCTTCATGTTACATTATGTATAGACTTCAAATAGGGGGATATTTAATGGGTCAAAACAGGCAGTCTTTAATACGATTTGGGTTGGGTTGACCCGGAAACATATATCCCAACAGGTTATTTTTCGTTTTGTATGTTTTCAGTAAAGCAATTTAGAAGTTGTGTGCATCATAAAGTGAAAAAACAAAAACCTCGGCGACTCTAAAGTGTTATTTCAGCCCCAATTTTTATTTTTTATTTTTAGCCAAGTATCGAGAAACAGTTAATGTATCAATTAAAACTTATACACAAGCACATAATGTAACCTATACTTTCCCAATTGCCAAAGCATTGGCTGTAATTTGACAACAGAATTATGAAATAGAACTAACATTGAGAGAGGATCTAGTTCTTGGAAGATACAACCGGAACACAACCAAACAGCACAATGAAAAATCTTTTAGTAAATGCTTCGTTACCAAAAATAATACAAGAGAGCTAGTTATAAACATTGTTAAAGAGCAAAGTTGCCACTACCCAAAAAGTTATGTATCAAAAAACCAAAGTTCGAAACCGAGTGTGATTTCTTCTCCCCCGTACCTCAGCTATGATACCACTTTGTTGGGATCGATCACCACAAATGAAGAAATCAACACGCAAATAACCAATAATAAGTAAACAAGAAAAAGCAAACGACACAATGGCGACTCAGGTGGGGGCAAAAAAATTTACTTTAGTCGAATAGACGCAAGTTAACATCAAATCTGTTAGCCCCAAATCTTTAGCAAAATAGCCTTAATGTAACATAAAAAATGATCAATATATTGCAGAAAGGCTAGCACCAAAACACCTTCTTATAAGCGACCAAATACAACAGATTTAGATGAGGAAAACGTCACCTGAACAACCTCATATATGACAAATCAGCAGCTCTCAGGCAACCTTAAATCAGCAACGAAACAGCACACTAAGAACAACCTTATATCTACAACAAAACAACACTA
Source organism: Erigeron breviscapus (assembly GCA_034093135.1). Taxonomy (NCBI): domain Eukaryota; kingdom Viridiplantae; phylum Streptophyta; class Magnoliopsida; order Asterales; family Asteraceae; genus Erigeron; species Erigeron breviscapus. Next base: position 30,476,496 of record CM067167.1, read on the forward strand.
AGTACAGCTCAAATCTGCAACAAAATAGCAGTCAAACAGCCTAACAATAGTCTACGAACAGCAATAAAAACAGCAGTAACTACAACCCAAAATCTGCAACAAATACAACAGTCAAACAACCTAAAAACAGCAATAAATCAATGCAAAACAACACTATAAACAGGAGTAAAAACAGCCTGAAAATCAACATACATACATCATCAAAAACAGGTTAAATACGTAAGAAATTTTCTTTTCAAGTATTTCTCCATGTCTCCTAATAAAACAAAATATAACTAATAAAATTATAAAATATTTCAAAACAACTTAAAGAAATATAAAATAGCAACTTGCCAACTTCACAACAAGAATTGAACAATAAAAAATTCACAACCGAAAAATTATAAAAAATCTCAATAAATAAACAAATTGTTGTTGAATTTTACTTATTATAAAGTTCATAATTCACAAATTAACATTCACATAACAATGACCTAATACAAAATTAAATTGGGGATCTGAAATACCTGCTTAATATCAAGATACTAAGGTAGAATAATTATAGATTAAATGATTAATGTGATAATGTGATCAGAAGAATAGATCTTGACATCTTGTTGCTGCGATGCTGCCTATCTTTTATTTGTTTGGAAAACTTCCAATTCTACCAAAAGTGATGAAGCCACGTTTTTTATTTAATTATTAAACTAAGATGAGTTAATTTTTTTGTTGGGCTGGGTTCATTCCAATTTTTGGGTTGGGTTCATTTTGGTTTTTGTTATGGGGTCTGACCAAAATATCTATCAATATTAGTAGTCTTGGGCTGACTAAGTTGGGTTCTACATCCCCCCTTCTTCTAGACTGCTGGATCCGCCCCTGACAACAACAACAACGAAGAGTTACTTGGTTCGACTCATAGAGTCTAATCCACTACCACAAAGAAACTACAAACTTTGTATTACAAGAATGGAGACTCACTCTCAACACTCTATTCTACACACACAAAGTTTTTGCTACTCTCTCACTCTCTCTTTTTCTCACTACTACTCTTCTTTAGCTTCTTGGTACTCTTCTAATAGTAAGCTTGCTCACTACTCTTCATAAGCCACAAAAGTCAAATAAAGACAAACAATAATTATGGGTCAACATTTTCAACAAATCCTCCCTTGACCCAAATTCCCTAATATTTCAACTCTATCCGAGAAATGCACTCTTCTCTCGGTCTTCTTCAGCTTCTTGTTCTCGAAACAAGTCCTCCCTAATAGGGATTCACCATCCAAGTAACATATATTCTTCGAATTTCTCCATCCTCGAAGAACTAGTCGATCTCTCATGTACACCTTCAAAGTATTTCTTCTTCCAACATAACGGTACCCACGGGATGTCAAAACTCCAAGTGAAAGTATATTCGTCGACGCACCCGGAACATACTTCACATTCAAAGCGGTTTTCACAACTCCATCATGAAGTTTGAAGCGTACACTCCCAACACCTTCAACCTTCATCTTTTGCTTGTTACCCACTTTGATATCACCAAACTGCCCGTTCCCGTTAAATGTATCAAACATAGCCCGATCATTACAAATGTGTACTGACGCTGCATTATCAAACACCCACTTTGGTTTTTCATCCTTCAATATTCCCCCACTAGAACTTTCTGCCAACATAAACTCACTATCACAATCATCAACCATAATCGCCTCTTCATTGTCCTTTTTCTTTACCTTTGAATCTCGTAAACTCTTCAAGTCTTCACGAAATTGAGGACAACGAATTTGCATATGGCCTTTTCTCCCCACAATAGTAGCACTCTACATTACTCATGTCTCGATCTCCTCGCGCTCGAGACTTTGAATGCCCCCTTGAACTACCACGGTTAAAACCTCTTCCTCTTTCGGGATCATCTGTAACTAATATTTTCTCTCCACTCGAGAAACTATCACTTCTAGTCATTCTTTCATTATCCCGTAAAGCTTTCAACACATCCTCAAGTTTCAAAGTGGTCCTCCCTGTCAACATAGTCTGCACAAACGACTTATAGGATTTCGGCAATGATGACAATAATAACAAGGCTTGCTCTTCCTCTTTCATCACCTCATCAACATTAGACAACTGACAAACCAACTGATTAAAAGAATTAATATGATCATGCAAATTACCTCCTTCTTCGAGTTTCAGTGAATACAAATCCATCTTCAGAAATAGCCGATTCGTCAACGACTTTGAAGCATAGATGCCCGCGAGCTTATCCCAAATACCCTTCGGTGTGTTCTCTTTCAAAACACTATATTTAATCTCGGGAGCAAGTGCCAACCTGATTGTACTCGAAGCCTTCTTCTGCATCGTCTTCCAAACATCATCTTTTATATCATCCGGTTTTGTCTCTTGTAAAGCTTCATCAATACCTTGTTGTACCAACACATCTTCAATAGTCATCCTCCAAACCGTGAAATCCATCTTCCCATCAAATATCGGGATCGAGAACTTTGAACCATCACTATTCATCTTTTCTCAACAACTATTCGCAACATGAACAATAAAAACCAACAAAAATTGTTCTTATATAAAAAACTCACCAAAAAACAGATTCTGGCAGAAATCTTCGAAAACTTATATCTCACTGTAGGAAGCTCAAATCAACAAACCCAACGGTGAAAGTGTAGATCTATGTGACCTGAACCTTCTGCTCGAAAATCACGATGATCCAACGGTGAACGAAGCCACGATGCTCGTTTTCCTACAGCTGCGCAGAAAACCCAGCTGATTTCTGCAGCCAACTTCGAAAAATAATATCTCGCGATTGAAACCTTCAATCAAAATTCTGAACGGTCAGATCTTGGATCTATGTGTTGTGAAGCTACTGCTCAAGTTTCACGACGATCCAACGGCTAACAAAAGAGATCCGTCACTTTTACCACCGCTGCGCAGAAAGTGACAAAACCCTAAAAAACGAATTTTCTTGTTTTCTATCGATTGGATTCCCCCGAGCGTGTGATTTCTTCTCCCCCGTACCTCAGCTCTGATACCACTTTGTTGGGATTGATCACCACAAATGAAGAAATCAACACGCAAATAACCAATAATAAGTAAACAAGAAAAAGCAAACGACACAATGATTTACTTGGTTCGACTCATAGAGTCTAATCCACTACCACAAAGAAACTACAAACTTTGTATTACAAGAATGGAGACTCACTCTCAACACTCTATTCTACACACACAAAGTTTTTGATCTCTCAGACTCTTCTTACTTTTTCTATACCTTCTTTAGTTCTCTACATATATATATATATATATATAATATATATATATATATAATATATATATATATATATATAATATATATATATATTATATATATATATTGGACTAAGACTGGTATATTTTCAATTTTTCTATATATATACTAGCAGGTATCCGGCTGTGTAATGCACAGCCCACCTAAATATTTTTCTTTTATGTTGTCACAACTAAACGTATATTGCGCCATGTTGATGCCTAATTGGCTTAAATCTCACAACCTTAATCGATAATGGTCTCTCCCTTGCATAGTACAGACCTTGCAAACTTTGCAAGGAACCTCACCATCTTTTGTGAAACAAGGACATTCCATAGACATTCCATCATATAAATTTCTGTAGGACTTGCTAGATGCTATAAACAAGGACAACCATGTCTTTTTTAACCCTAGAGTAATGAATGGGATATGGTGTTCAAACAAAGCAGGACAATAAAGTTCTCTGAGATCTATGAACAAACAAAAGCAATCATATTTATCTTATTATGAAAGATAATATTATATCTGCTAATATCTAAGTGTTGGTAATTGTACATGTAACGCATACAACATAATGAAGTACAGTAGAAACCGAAGTAAACAGTCACTCACAAATGCAGCCAAGTAAGAAACAGAACATACTCGATATCCAACACATCGTAACGGTATCAAAAATCTAAACCAAACTTGTATAGAAATGCAGCAGAACAAACCAAATTTCCTCATGTAATCCTTCAAACCTTGTGTATCTACATCCCATGGAATCCCCAATACCTAATATACATACATATACATATATTTATTATATATATATATATATAATATATATATATATATAACTATAACAGTAGCACACGGCATATTCAGACCGTTTCATTCATAAAGGTCTAGATCGTGATTTGAATAGTAAATTTTATAAGCAGCATCATATGTAACATATATACTTGTCTAGAAATTGTTAAATAGAAAAAACAAAAACAGTTAACAAGAAGTTTAAGATGGTGATCCTAGAACAAGCAGAATAAAAAAGCCGGAATATAAGATGGAACAACGGTCCAATACCCGGGAAGTTCCTTAAGCTCCTTGCATCATGAGGAAGCATCTGTTAACTTTATATAACCGACGCCTAATTTCTGCAGAATAGGTACCTGTACCAAAGTCAACAAGTTGTGAGACCCGGTACAGGAGGGTGGATTAGTTTCTCAAGGAGAACGACTCAATTGAGTGAAAGTGTCTTTAAGTTGGGTGAACGAGCAATGAGACATAAGGGTGCTGAGATATTCACGTCACAACACAAGCAAGACATGTTAAGAAACCTTATAATTATCATCTTCAGATTCATCGCGTAAGAGTTTCCAACGAATACCCTCCTCCTGCCACTTCTCAAGCTCATAGCAGGACCTGCAAACTAATGATACAAAATTCCGGTCGTGATGCGAGGTTATGAACAAGAAAACATGCTCTAGTACTTCCTCTTAGTCACCAGTAAACAAACTCAAGAATTCAACAACCTTCTTCAACTTAACGTCGATACACCTCAACAACGTATAATTCAAGCAAAAATCAAGAATATATCACCAGGATTTTTTCTAGTAACTTTTAATTATCATATTAAGCCAAAAATGTACATAAATAAATACATGTCAAACAAAATCAACAATATATCACTGAAAATATTCATTTGTTTAACTCTATGAATCAAATTTAACACAATAGACATCATTTAATCAAGTTTTAGATTTAATAATAAAATATATATATATATATATATAATATATATATATATATATTATATATATATATATATATAATATATATATATATATATATATATATAATATATATATATATTATATATATATATATATATATAATATATATATATATATATATAAAAAAATTCCAATTACATTACATCGATCATATACCGTTCAAACACAACCAACAATATATATATATATATATAGCCCCAAAATATTATATGTAGATAAATAAATAAATAAAAATCCCAAAAAGTTGTATAAAAATCAAACCCGGAAATCCATATTTTTACGAAACGGGTGTTACAACTAACGTATTAGCTAGGAACAATCTAGTGGAGGTCCTTTCCCTTTCTCCGAGTTCAGCCATATTCTTTCATACGATTTCATAAGCTTCTCCCTGGCTTCCTCTAATTGTTACATCTTGTCAAACTTCTGTCCCTGTAAAAACATACCAGCAATACTTCACTCAACAAGCAGAAAATATAACAGAGCATCATTAAGAAAAGAGCTGACCTTGAACATACAATAACAAATCTAACAATGAATATATTAATCTAACAATTAAATCTAAAACTCAATTAATATAACAATCAACCAAATAATCTAAAATGAAATATTATGAAGTATAATCCAAAAAAAATTTAATTAATCTAAGTTTAACTAAATAATTTAAAATAATTCAGAGTATAAAATATAAAAATAAAAAACATACAAAAGTAGGGTGGGTGGCTTGAAGCTCCGATGGCCAGTGGCGGCTGGTGGCTGAGGAAGACGAAGAGAGACGGATATGGAAGTGGGTGGGCACCTATTACAGTTTTTTGCAGCGATGGAGATGGAAGCGTAAACCTGTGCGCACGTATGTGTTTTCCGGCGAGATACGGGTGGACGGTGGTGGTTTATAACAAATATATACTGATTAGTGACTGAGCAGCCATAATAGGGGTGGATGGTTGTAGTGAGATCGCCGACGACCGGGTTGCCGAATTATGAGCTTGGCAAACTGGTGATGTGGCGGAGGAGGCGGCAGTGGGGTTGTCATCCTGCCGATGTATAGAGAGAAAGACAGGGAGAGAGATTTTGAGAGAGAGGGGGATGGGTGATGGATGTGAAAAGGGATGGTGGATTGACTTAAAGAAGATTGGGTAAAAAAAAGCAGTGGGAGAAACAGTCACCAATTATTTGCCCTTAAGTGGCAAATTTTTTGGGTTGTTACAGGCCCTTATGTGGCAAATTTTTGGGTTTGTTACAGGAATTTAGTGGTTTTTTTATAATATAGGTAGATATATATAGTCTCATGCACTACATGGACTATAATACGAATAGATAAGATATAGATGTCGATATATATAGATTATATATAAATAAATATAGATATTATATATATTATAGATGGCACAGGGTATCCCCACCAGGAACAGGGCAACCCCACCAGGGTATTAGCGGCGACGTCGCCGCTAATGGTGGGGCCCCGACAACTTTGGAACCATGACTGACTACGCTTGTTCCCGGGGTGCCACGTGCACTTATTAGCGGCGACGTCGCCGCTAATAGCGCTACGTGGCACCTCGGGAACAAGCGTCCAGAACTGACGTAGCCGTCCAGTGTGCCACGTCGCAAGTATTAGCGGCGACGTCGCCGCTAATACGTATGTGCTTCAATAGCATCGAACAGCTGCTTTGAAGTTTTGTATTCTTGTTTGGGAAACAAATGCACTAACTCTTGTGGAATGCACATCCGAAGAGTTGAAAGAGCCTTTACTTCGATTGCATATGCAGTCTTTTCTTCTCCTTTTAATTCTGCCATCTTGTATGTCGAAGTAACGCCATTGACTGTAAGAGTAGGCCACTCATATCCTTCAGTAATCATAATCCACATATTCAAGTCTTCTCTTTGAATAAAATCCTCGAATCGACCTCTCAACGCCCAGAAATCAGCTAATGAGACTAACTTCGGTGGAGAATTAGTCCTTCCGACTAGATGATCATGATAAACCAGAGAATTCAGATATTGTGCAACAGCACTGTTGACAGACGATGTGGAAGCCATGAGCTAATATAGCAAAAACCTTAAAGGAACGAAGATAAATGATCAAACGAAGATAAGGTTGGAACGAAGATAGAACTACAAACGAAGATAAATCTAAGTTCGTAAGAAGTTCTAAGTTCGTAAGGTGAAACAGAACGAAGATAAATTTAACTTCGTAAGGAGAGTTCAAAACGAAGATGGCCTAAATTCGTAGACAAAGATCTGAACGAAGATAAGTTAAATTCGTGGACAAACGAAGATAAGTTAAATTCGTGGACAAAATTCGTTTGAAATAGATTCAAAACTTCGTTTGTATAATCTTCGTTTGATGAAATTTGAACGAAATTGAGTTAACTTCGTTTGCTAACTTCGTTGAGCAACTTCGTTTCACTAAGTTCGTAGAGCCAACGAACTTAACGACAGAAAAGTGTTCGGGAGGCTTTTGAGAGAATAACCACCAAACAAACGATCTCAAACCCTTCGATAAGATATCGAATGGCTCTGATACCACTTGTGAGTCCCTCGATAGCTCTGGATCGCTCTCGAGATCGTCTATAGAGA
>CM067167.1:30485100-30550514 GCA_034093135.1 Erigeron breviscapus
GTGAAATCCAACGACGGTACATTGTCTTGAAAACCAAGATGGAAAAAAACCGTGCAAGAAAACAACAAAAACGAAAAACGCAAATAGATTAAAATGTGACGAAATCCTAATGACGGAATGGAATGCGACATCGTCCAATCGGAACTCGCCACATCACAATTCACTAATATTTACATATGTTCCAAAAATAGAACATAATTGCTTAGAATGCATTCTACCCTATAAATAAAATAGAGATCTAGTTCTTTTTCCAAAATCTTCTCACCTAAAATTTTTTATGTCCATTTCTTTTTGGGGTTAATAATTTGATTAAGTAGATAATACGAATGTTTCTTAAATTAAGTATCATGAAGGCATGGTGAAAAGGTATAGGTAGAAATTGATTGATTAACAAAATGATATCTCAAGTAATATTGATGAATAACCGTATTTGGTTGTTTATCCTGATGATAATGATGATCCGGCCGGCGGTAATTATATTGGCAGGCGGAGAAAATAAAAATCCAGCACATATAACAAAATTAGATGACTTTTTAAAAGAACGGGCAGACAAAGCAGTTATTGAGGCTATGAAATCATATCAACCACATCCCGAAGAAGTTACCAATACCTTCACCAAACAGATTAGCGAGTACGTGGGTTTTTTCTTTTTTTTTCTCTTGATTTTTCTATTAACTTTTATCTTGCCGTTTGGAGATCTTTATGAAAAAAGTTTTTACCTTTATAAATCAAAGACAAAAATTAAACGTTGTTTTTGTTAACCCAAAAAGGTTCACGTCTTTATATCTACTAATCATAGATACTAAGATATAATATATTTTAAAATAGTAGTTATGCCAAAAAATTGTAACGTAGAATTTATTTTACGTGCCATTTCCATACTTTTTTTTCTAACAGTATTTTATCTTTTTTTTTGTCGAAAATATACAATTTACATATGTGTAAAGTTATTACACATATATAAAACAATATTATTCAAACCAATACACTGCTTTACACATGTGTAAGTAAATAAAATGAGTCAATATTTACGGAAATGTCACCGCGTCACTTAGACATATGTAAGTGAAATGAAAAAATAAAAGAAAAATGAATGACTGAGATTTGTACCCCGGTACCTTTTAGAAGAGGTGTCCTCAAATTAACCCACCCCTTGCAGGAGCCGTTATAAACCTTCTTTAAATTAAAATTAGAAGGATAGTTTAGTAAAATCATTTATCATTTAATACATATTTGCTTACAATATTTATATAACTATCTATATAGATCACCAACTATCTCATGAAACATTAATTTATAAAATATTTGCATATAAATGCTCGACTTGCATATAGATATGCTCAAAACACTATTCATGAATGTATGCTCATAGAATGTATGTCTCCACATAATTGTAAAAATGTAGGATCCCTTTTGTTGGATCGTTAATCACTTGTTCTAGTTATCCAGATGTGCGGAATCCCTCTCTATAACCTGGTGATCAACAACAAGCCCCTAGATCATCTGCAACCTCGCAGATCTTCTTCGGGCTAGCGGAACAAGCTTTGATGACTTAACCTGCACTATATGCTCGAAATTTCGACAAATGTTCAACCCTAAACTCTGTTAGGGTTCGGTATTTATAGGAAAACACCCGATTGGACTTCCAGCGAGTTAGCCTCGCAAATCCAGCCCAGCCCGTCACTTTTACGAGGTCGTAATTGTGATTGGCCTCGTATTTGTCCCTGCAAATACGGGGTCGCATTCCCATATGCTTGCCTCGTAATTGACCCTTCAATTACGAGGTCGCATTTCCTCTTAAGCAGATTAATTACACATTCAATACTTAAACTTAATCTAGTATTCTATGCATAATATCAAGTTCATTAATGACAATCACAATACAAAGACATATTACAATATAAGCCCAAACAATCTAGACTGCTATTGACATAGACGTGCACTTACAGACTCCCCCTTGGCAATAGCTTCTAGACGTTAACATAAATATGTCTTTGTCTTGTCTTTGTCATTAATCTACTCTCCTGGTTCTTGTCATCAGCCTTCTGGAGTAATAACAGTTGACTGCTCAGCCAATCCCTTACCCGGATCTAATCGATCAATGTCAACCTCTTTTGTAAGGGGTTGTGCTTGTGGTGTGTCAGACTCCACTGTCATAGTCAACCCTGTGACAACAAGTTCTGGAGTCTGGGGAGCTCCTGAAGTTGCCTTGCTAGCACCACTAGCCTGGCTAGACTCCCCTTGAGTCTCTGTTCTGAATACGGAACTCTCTCCTAGCTCCTGAGTAGCTTTGGCAGCATCTGGATCTTCATTGTGATCATCGTCATGCCTTACCCTAGCTAACTCATCATCCTTTCAGCCTGAGCTATCTCTCTCGGCTTTTAACTTCATGTAGTTGTCGATGAACTCATGCACCTTTTCTTCAGAGATCTTGACTCCCTTATCCAATGCATCTTTCATCCTGACAACTCTCTCATCTAGAGCCAAATACTTCTTGTACACCCCAGACACCACAACCTCTGCCTGATTCAGCTTATCAATAAGCACTTTGTTCCTGGCAGCTTCTCCTTTGAGATTCTCAGACAATTCATGGATCAAGCTTCTCATCTCAGACATATCTTTGTCATATTGCTCTCTCTGCTCAGACAATTGTCTCTGCAGACCAGCAATATCTTGAGTAGCTTCTTCAAATATCTGTGGTTGTGTAGTCTCTTGTACAGAAGCAACTTGCACTCTTTGTGTGCTACCAACAGCAGCAGAAAATACTTGTTCCCTGACAAGTCTAGTTCTTTTAAGTACTGACTGCTCTGGCACACGACTTTCATCTGTTTCTCTCCTTCTTCTTCCAGTCTCCATACCAGATCCACTCGCCTGTCCTGCCATTGATCCATTAGCTTCAGCAGCACCTAACCCACCAGCTCTATCTGTTTCAGAACCACCTGTAGCTTCAGCTACATAATCATCTATGTCTTGGTCAAGATTCACATCCACTAGATCATCATCATTGGCATTGTACCTCTGCACTTGTGCAACATCACCCTCTGGATCAGCCAATTATTCCAAAACATCATCCACTATTTCAGGATTGGCTCCAGCTTGATTAATCACATCATTTGCAGCTTGTACAACCACTTCAGGCTCAATCGGTACATCTCCTTCAACATCAACATCATGCAACTGCTCTGGAAGCTCAACATTCCCAGCAGCTTCACCATCCTCTGGCTGAGGCCCTTCATAAGCTGATATGACCCCATCAGCTGGTGCTACATAGTTGACATTGATGATCGCACCGAATAATGCAACATCTTGTGCATTTGGATCATTCTGGTATCTAGACACAAACTCATCATAACCACGTCCGATGATAGTACTCACTTGCTTCACTTCCTCTACTGCAGGTAGATTCAGAAGTCTAGCATTGATTATCATCATCACAAGCCGAGGATACAACAAGAACCTTCTCTTTCCCGTGGCTGTGATCGGTTTTCTCATTTCTTTGAAGAAGAATTTCAAGAAACTATATGGCTTATTTAAAAACTAAGCCAACAATCTGCGCCTGGGCTTCCTGGTTCAACGTATCAAAACCAGACTTTTTGTTACTAAGCCCAACATTTAACACATGGGCCAGATACCTCCACCTGCCATAGAAACCTATTTTAAACAGAGTTCTACTTGTCAGATCTCCGGCAAACCCCATTCTCCGGAAAGCACCTTGAATCACTTCGTGACGAAACTTGGTGAGACCAGTCGCACCACCTTCCTGTTCAACTGTGCCTAATCATAGAATACCGATAAGATCTGCAGCTGTGAACTGTATCAACTACCCAACAACAGTAGTGTGAAAAATATGTTCGTTTCCAGCACGAACAGTATTCGCATTCGCCCAAAAATCTCTTAAATAGTCCAGATAAATAACTGGCGAATGTGTAAGTACATGATGAATCCTTGATCTCCTGAAGAAAGCAAATATCTCGTGATAATATTCAGTTCCTTCTTGATTATCATCGAAGTTCATCAAGTAGTTATGCCCTGCTATGAAATTTCTTGCCATTTCTGTAATCAATAACAAATAATTAATTACCCAATATGACATAAAAATTCATATGCAAAACATAAACAACTAAGATTATCTCAGTAATCTAGTCAAAAATACAATTATCATAAATTATCCCTGTAATTTAGTTAATAATAACTCTAATTATCTCAGTAATCTAGTCAAAAATACAATTATCATAAATTATCCCTGTAATTTAGTTAATAATTAACTCTAATTATCTCAGTAATTAAGTTAAATCAAATCTAACTCATTTTCAAATATTTATTAACATAATCTGTTAAATTAACTTTAACTAACCCTGTAATTAAGTTAAATATAAAAATTAACTAATTTTCAAATATTTATAAAAATAAACTTTTGAAAATCTGTTAAGTCAAATATGAGGTCATCTCTGTACGAGGTCGTATTTCAAAGTCAAAATACGGTCAACCAAACTCTAAAATACGAGGACGTATTTTCCAATTTGGCATCGTATTTGGTCCAGGTCGTAAATCCACATCGTATTTCTAAAGTCAACAAAGTCAAAATTAATTGACAAATACGAGGTCGCAAATCTGGGCTAGCAAACCCACTTTTGCGAGGTCGCCGTACTGTTCGTCTTCCCCAACACGATTCTAAGATTTACCCAACCAAAACTTGTAAAAATGGTTTCTATACACTCGTATTCAAACGATAAACATACCCCAACCCCTATTTTTAACCCAAAAACATCAAAATCGAAGAAACTTAGAAAACCTAATTCGAAAATTTCGAGTTCTATTTTCTTGATTTTCTTGTTGCATGGTTAACTATAGGACGATTAGATAGTATACCTAGATTCAGTATTTCACGAGGATCAAAAATATATCACTCAAAAACACTCGATCTAATTGTATAAATCAAATCTCAAACGGGGTAGCAAACTCGTTTTTCGGGGTCATAAAGCTCTACTATTTGATTTTTAATTGTGAGGTCGTATTTTAGGGTTATTTGGGTATTTATACCCACTCGACCCGAATGGACTTGGATTGACCCGGCCCATCCAATTACGAGGTCGTAATTAACTTGGCCCAATCTGACCAATTGTGAGGTCGTATTCTGCCATTCTCAATTACGAGGTCGTAATTAACCTGCACACTTTAAACTTCAAATTTTCGTCAAAGTTTCTGAATAATTGATCAACGTTTATTACGAACTTCCTGGAAATATGAAAATTAAAATGACCAAACCTGTAGGCATCAAATTTTCATCTTTTCCCTGATCTTCGTCTTAAACCTGAAAAGTTAATAAAATTACCTAAATTCTTTAACTTTCCCACGATCAATCTTTCCAAAACTCTCTTGAAACGAGCTTTCCCGAATCTGAACCATTTGTAATGATTTGTACATGTAACCTGTACAACTTACAAACCACTTGTGTAAAATACATAAAAAGTTATAAAATTGATTCTTCATTCTTATATTTCCCCCTCAATTTTATGACTAGTAGGTATTACTATGACCAATCAATATAACTACAATCATTCTTATGTACTCCCCCTCAATTTATGACTGGGATACATAACTATGATCAGAGCAAATTAACCCAACTTCAAATACAATAATGATTAACTACGTCATATTGTTCAAAACCATATGATTTAGATAATCAATATACCATAAACACTTTTTACATACATATACATGTTTCAATATAACTTTAGATATAGAAACATAACACTTATGTCTAAGGCAAAAATATATACCAACCTTTCACATTCATATAATCGTTTTTATTTCTAAGGTTTATGTTCTTTGAACCCTTTCAAATTTAAACGATATATCTATGTCTAATGCTATAAAACAAGAAATAAGTAACCTTTACATTAAAATATTATATTTCTATGTCTAAGGTTTTACATTTAAGTGCCTTTTATATTCACTTAATGTCTATGTAAAAAGTTTTCTAAAGTAATAAAAACTTTCTACATTCACATTAAGTCTATATCTAAGGTCTTAATTAACCTTCTACATTCACATTATGTCTATGTCTAAGGTAAATAAATATAAAGTTGATAATCTTCTATATTAAAAATAACATTTCGATATCTAAGATCTTCAACCAAAAAATATAACTATCAACATCTTGTAATTACTATATAAACGATATAGTATTGTTAGGACCAGTTCACCTGGAACTGGCCAGTCACCAGTTCACTCTTTCCAGTCACCAATTGCATCTGGAGACTAGTGAAACTGGTGACCAAGATGATTTGTCGAGAAATATATTGAAGTCCAGTTGCACCGTATAGTTAACGCAACTGAAGACTTCCTCCAGTTGAGAACTGACCAAGTTGAAGAAGCATTCCAGTTGAAGTCGAAGATAACAAATGGAAGATAGAGAATGGCAATGGCAGCGAAGCCCAGTTGACATTCTAGTCAGTTACAAACTGGAGACCATCAGTGGAAAGCATTTACAAAGCTTTACACTGATTACGAGGAATTGACTTGTATACTTTATGTACCTTTACCCGGATAATAAGCATTATCTTATTATTTAAGTACTAAAAGGTACATAAAGGTGGTTGAGTAAAGTCACTTTTACATACGACTTTACACTGTCTTTTAAGGAATTAAATGTTATTCCTTAAATGCTCCCAACCACATTTGTACGGCCAAAGTTAACATCCCAATGTTAACTTTGCCTATAAATACAAGTCATTGCACAACAAGAACATGACTTCTATCGAACAAGTTCTCTTGAACTACTTCTTCGAATAAACTTCGATAGAATTCATACTTTGCAAACCTGCAATATTCTTGGTGAACTTGAGCAATCTTCTCTCAATCGCTAAAAGGAACATTTCACAACTTTAAGTGTTTCGATTGTCTTGAGAAATTCCGAGTGTAGATCAATTGTATTTCATAGGTTGTTAGGATATTTACATTCATGTATTATCTTGGTTCCGCATCAACCTTGTAATTTGTTTAATATCAATAAATAAATTACACATTGAAAAATACATATTGTCTCATCAGTTATCTTACAAGTTATTTGTATTATTGCATTGTTCTTTACTTATTGTCTTTTATATAAGTAATCTATCTAGAACTTGGTATATACACACTGCAACTGGTCGTCTCCAGTTCAGTGCATATATTGCAAAGTAACTCCACCATCGACATAGAGGTGTCTTCAGTAGTACCATCTAACGAGTTGGGACTTATAAGTGGTATCAGAGCAGAAGGCTAATAAACTTGCCTAGATCTGCTTAGATGAACACTACTGAAGGTGGAGATGGTTCTGGTTCAGGTGAAAACCCATTGAATAATAATGCCCAACCTTTTCAAAATGTTAACACCAATCCTCCTCCTCCTACTGCCCCAAACCATGTCCATGTACACTACTCTAACACTCCTGTTCCAAAATTTGATGGGAACAGTGAGACATTCGGTACATGGAAGGCTAGAATGCTTTTGCATTTTGGTGGGATTGAAAGGTATATGTTGAAAATCGTTAAGGTTGGACCATATATACCTATGTCCCTTGGGGTCAGTCCTCTTCTTGATCCAACTGGAAGAAGAGGTTCTAGGGAAAAGCCAGAAGACCATTGGTCTGATGAGGATCGCAGACTGGTGGACTTGGACACCAGACTGAAAAACATGATCCTTGGGGCTGTCCCTGAAGACCTAATTCCAACACTTGTGTTGTTTCCCAGTGCCAAGTCTATGTGGGATGAATTAGTGATTCAATTTGAAGGAGGTGATGACACTATTGTCACCAGAAAAGTTGCTTTGAACAAGAAGTATGAATCCTTCTTTGCCTTGCCCAATGAAAGTCTAACTGGTACATACACCAGATTTTCTAGCCTCATCAATCAGTTGAGAGGTTTGGGTGTAGAGAAGGATAAGGATATTCTTCTTGAGAAGTTTTGTGATATTCTTCCTTCCAAATGGAAAAACATGGTTCTTGTCTTGAGACAAGGTAAAACCTTGCACACTCACACTCTTGCATCGCTCTATGGAGCCTTCAGATTCACTGAAGATAATAATGCAGCAAGACTTGTGGCTGAGCAAGATGCCATGAACCATGCCCAGAGTCCCAAGGTTACTAGTGTAACTGAGCGACCTTGTGCTGCTTTAATGTCTGCTGAGAGTGTCCAGGTACACTCGATGAAGGAGATGTTAAACAGTTTCTTACACTCTGGACTGACCACTGAAAACAGTGATGGTTGTAATGAAACTGACGATGATGATCTGGTCTCCATGATTGCTAAAACCTTTAACAGGTTTAAGCATAAATCCAAAAGATTTAATGGCCCCAACAATGCTTCCAGCTCCAGCTCTCTGGATAAGGCCAATCTTACATGCTATAAGTGTGGCAAGAAAGGTCATTTTATGAAGGAATGCAGATCTAGTCAGTTGAACAACCAAACTGGCCCCTCTGTCCCTAATTTCAATCGGCCTGATGATAGCTACAAAGCTAAATACAAGAAGCTTAAGGCCCAGATTGCCCTCCTGTCCATGCAAAAGGAAAAGGATCAGTGCTTAATGGCACAAACTGAGGGAAAATGGGAGTACTCTGATGACTCATCTGATGATGATGAAGAGGAAAGGGACATGTGTTTCATGGCCTTGGAAGATCAACAACAGCAGCATGTGGTGAAAGAAGATGTCATCTCTGGTAGATAGGTGGACATCATACTAAAGAAGGTATGTGACTATGTTAACCAGGTTGACCCTGAACTAAAACTGGACCTGGCTGAATCATTAAGTGGTGATTTGGCATTTGTGGAAACTGTAAGAGCTGATAGTGAAAGATATCTTGACACTATCTTAATTGAACTGAACAATGTTAAACCACAACTAAATGATTTGCAAAGTGTCCAGTTGGCTCTCAAGGAGTCGGTTTTAAAGATTGAGGCTTTAGAACTTGATAATCAAAAATTATTTTCTGACTTTGAAAAAGCACAAAAGATTATCAAGTCATGGGTAAAAGCATCTGGCAAAAACTATGATGCATTTTCAAGAACTATCGATGCCCAGAAAAATGCATGGAAATCTGAAGATCTGGAGATGGCAGCTCTTATACCAGATCTTCATGCATTGCCTCCAGCTCTCCAGGTTGAAACACCTTATGATCAACCTGAAGCTGTTGAAACTGAAACCAATGAGACCACCCCCTTTGAGGTTAAAACTGGAGCCAAACAGGCTAAAGCTCCAGTCAAAAAGGCCACTGGTAACAAGCCTTTACCTCAAAAGTCTAAGGTACCCAAGACCCGACAGACTAAAGCACCAGTTGAACCTAGGTCCAAGGTTCAACTGCCTGATCAAAATAATATTTTGGTTAATCTAGAAAGTCAACTCCAACTTTTGTCTCGGCAGGTTCAGAGTTGTACTGCCCGGATTAACAATCTGGAAGGAGGTTTATCACCTCCAGTTTTCAAACAAAATATTAAACAACTCCCTTCTATACCTAAACAAAAGAATGTTCCATCTGGAACAAAATCTGGTAAAAATAAAGGGAGCAAGTATCAAGTACCAATAGTTTTTACTCCTGCACCTGGAGCTGGTGATAAAGGTCCAGATGCAGCCTCCAGTTCAACACCTCAACAATCAACTGTGGCTTCTGTAGAGAAGTCCAGTGGACCCATCAAGAAAAGATGGGTTCACAAAAAGAACTAATGATTTTTGTGTGTGTGTAGGGCGATCGAAAGAAGAATATCTGGTATCTGGACAGCGCTGCTGGCCGGACTATGACCGGATGTAAGCCCCTACTGGAAGAGTTCACTGTCCAAGATGGACCGACAGTGACTTTTGGTAACGATCAATCTGGAAAGACTGAAGGATATGGTGTGCTCAATAATGGACAAGTCGAATTCAAAAGAGTTGCATTTGTGAATGGTTTGAAATACAACTTGATCAGTGTAAGCCAACTTTGCGATGATGGCTTCAGAGTATTGTTCGATATTGCACAAGGCACCATATTTAACAAGGATTGGAAAGTGGTGATGATTGCACCAAGAAAAGGAAATGTGTACATCATGGATATGGAACCAGCTCCAAAAGAGCAATGTTTCTATACCAAAGCTGATGAGAACACCAACTGGCTATGGCATAAAAGGTTATCCCACCTAAACTTCAAAAACATTAACAAGTTGTCTCGCAAGCAACTGGTTGATGGGATACCTCAGATTTCCTTCAATAAGGAAAAGCCATGTCCAGGGTGTGAGATGGGTAAGCAGAAGAGAGCCAGTTTTAAAACTAGGCAAAATTTTAGCATCACTGAACCTCTTCACATGCTACATATGGATCTTTTTGGTCTAGTGAATGTTCAAACTAGAGCTGGAAAGAAGTACACTCTAGTTGTGGTTGATGAATTAACCAGATATTGCTGGGTGGTATTCATCAGATCCAAAAGTGATGCATCTGCTGAAATCATCTCTCTTATCAAACGAATTGAGCTCAAGTATACTCGAAAAGTTTGTCAGTTGCGAAGTGATAATGGTACTGAATTCCAAAATAAAGTACTTGAAACATTTTGCAATGACACTGGCATCTCTCAAAACTTCTCATCAGTTCACTCTCCAGAGCAAAATGGAGTTGTTGAAAGAAAGAATCGTACACTGATAGAAGCCGCCAGAAGTATGCTATCTGAATCTGGTCTTCCCACCAGTTTTTGGGCTGAGGCAGTTGCAACTGCTTGTCACACCCAAACCGGTCAGTCTACATCAAGAGACATAAGAAGACTGCCTACGAAGTACTCAGGAATCGAAAACCAAATATTGGATATTTCCATGTATTTGGCTGTCCAGTTTATATACTGAACGATTCCAGTCAGCTTGGAAAGTTTGATGCAAAAGCTGATGAAGGAGTATTTTTAGGCTATTCAGATATTCGAAAGGCCTTTAGAGTTTATAATTATAGACTCCAAAAGGTTCATGAGACAATTCATGTCACATTCGATGAATCAACTGAAGCAATCAACAAGAGACCAAGCCTTGATATTTCTCCAGTCATTCCAATCAATTTTGGTGAAACTGACCAAGTTCATCGGTCAGTTGTTTCACCAGAGGATGTTTCCAGTTACAACAAATTGGAACCAGTTAAGAAGAAGAACAGCACCAGTGACACATCATTTTATCCTTCCATCAATTTCAACTTACCACAAGAATTGGTGATTGGATCTGATGTTCGTGCCATTCCAATATCAGCACCAGTTCAAACACCTACTTCTCCAGTTGTTCGTGAAATGCCTTCAAATGAGGAATTTCATGATGCTAATAGAGACCTCATTGACTCTGATGAGGATGTAGAAGTTGTTTGGACTGATCCTTCTCCAGATGCTGTTGCAACTGAAGAAGATCGCCAGGTGACTTGCACTGATATTGTAGTTCACCAGCCTAGTCAATACACTAGATGGACTAAAGCCCACCCAATTGAACAAATTGTGGGTGATCCAACTAGTGGGGTTCAGACTAGAAGAGCCACCAGTGAGCAATGCTTAAACGTCACCTTCTTATCTTTAATTGAACCAAAGAAGATTGACGAGGCTATGGCAGACCCAAGCTGGGTGGAAGCTATGCAAGAAGAGCTCCTCCAGTTTGAAAGGAACAATGTTTGGGAGCTTGTTCCTTGTCCACCAGGGTTAAAGAAAGAACCTATTGGTACCAGATAGGTCTACCGAAACAAAATGGATGAAGATGGCCAGGTTGTAAGAAACAAGGCCAGACTAGTTGCCCAGGGTTATTGTCAAGCAGAGGGCGTTGACTTTGATGAAACTTTTGCTCCAGTTGCAAGACTTGAAGCCATAAGAATATTTTTGGCTTATGCAGCCCATCTGCAGTTCAAGGTCTTCCAGATGGATGTCAAAAGTGCGTTCCTAAATGGAACATTGGAAGAAGAAGTTTATGTTAAGCAGACTCCAGGTTTCATCGATGAAAAGCATCCACATTGGGTCTATAGACTGAACAAAGCTTTGTATGGTCTTAGACAAGCCCCAAGAGCCTGGTATGATACTTTAACTAAACATCTTCTTAAAAATGGCTTTCAAAGAGGTGCAATAGATAATACCTTGTTTATCTTGAAAGAAAGAGGTAATATCTTATTGGTACAAATTTATGTTGATGACATTATTTTTGGTTCAACTGATGATGCAATGTGTTAAAAGTTTTCTAAAATCATGTCATCTGAGTATGAGATGAGTTTAATGGGTGAATTAACATTTTTCTTAGGTCTTCAGATGGATGTCAAAAGTGCGTTCCTAAATGGAACATTGGAAGAAGAAGTTTATGTTAAGCAGACTCCAGGTTTCATCGATGAAAAGCATCCACATTGGGTCTATAGACTGAACAAAGCTTTGTATGGTCTTAGACAAGCCCCAAGAGCCTGGTATGATACTTTAACTAAACATCTTCTTAAAAATGGCTTTCAAAGAGGTGCAATAGATAATACCTTGTTTATCTTGAAAGAAAGAGGTAATATCTTATTGGTACAAATTTATGTTGATGACATTATTTTTGGTTCAACTGATGATGCAATGTGTTAAAAGTTTTCTAAAATCATGTCATCTGAGTATGAGATGAGTTTAATGGGTGAATTAACATTTTTCTTAGGTCTTCCAGATGGATGTCAAAAGTGCGTTCCTAAATGGAACATTGGAAGAAGAAGTTTATGTTAAGCAGACTCCAGGTTTCATCGATGAAAAGCATCCACATTGGGTCTATAGACTGAACAAAGCTTTGTATGGTCTTAGACAAGCCCCAAGAGCCTGGTATGATACTTTAACTAAACATCTTCTTAAAAATGGCTTTCAAAGAGGTGCAATAGATAATACCTTGTTTATCTTGAAAGAAAGAGGTAATATCTTATTGGTACAAATTTATGTTGATGACATTATTTTTGGTTCAACTGATGATGCAATGTGTAAAAGGTTTTCTAAAATCATGTCATCTGAGTATGAGATGAGCTTAATGGGTGAATTAACATTTTTCTTAGGTCTTCAGATTAAACAAACTGGAAATGGAATTTTCATAAACCAAGGAAAATATGTCAGAGATTTGTTAAGAAAATACAAATATGATTCAATCCCATCGAAAAACACACCTATTGCAGCACCATTGAATTTGGACTCTGACCCAACTGGCAAACCAGTTAACATAACTGACTATAGAGGTATGGTTGGTTCACTAATGTACTTAACTGCCAGTCGACCAGATATAATGTTTGCAACATGTTTATGTGCCAGGTTTCAGGCTAACCCTAAAGAATCACATTTGCACGCTGTAAAGCGTATCTTTAGATACCTGAAAGGGTGTCCTAATCTTGGTCTTTGGTACCCCAAAGGCTCAGGATTAGATCTAATGGGTTATTCAGATTCTGATCATGCAGGTTGTAAGATAGATAGAAAATCAACAACTGGTGGTTGTCATTTCCTTGGAGGAAAACTGGTAAGTTGGACCAGCAAGAAGCAGACTTCAGTCTCTATGTCCACTGCTGAGGCAGAGTACATTTCTGCGGCCAGTTGTTGTGCCCAGATTCTCTGGATCAAGAACCAGTTACTAGATTATGGTCAGAAGTATACCAAGACCCCAATCTTTTGTGACAACACCAGTGCAATTGCTATATCTCACAACCCAGTGATGCACTCCAAAACAAAGCATATTGACATCAGGTATCATTTTATTCGTGATCATGTTATGAAAGGAGATATTGAAATTCATTTCATCCCCACTGACAAACAGTTAGCTGATGTTTTTACTAAACCTCTCGATGAGAAAACTTTTAAACATCTTATCAGCGAACTGGGAATGTTAAACCCTTAACTGGAGCTTTCTTTGTTATTGAACGCGTCAGTGACACTGATGAAGTTCTCCAGTTGAGGAGGTCCAGATTATCCTTGCTCGCCAGGCTATCGAACGCCTTTGTGATACTATCTTGGCACTAATTGATATCTGGATCATCATTTTAGGGGGAAAGACTCAAAATAATTTTCTGACTAAAATTCGTTTTTGTTTGAAAATGCAACTGGAGAACTCTCCAGTTGGAAACTGGTACTGGATTGATCCTCCAGTTACCAGGTTCAGTCTTGTCTTATTTTTATAACGTTACAATTACTTGGTCAATATGTGTGACACGTGATGATACTCGAGTGTTTTAAACCACTTGATATCGTGATCTGACGTGTTTGAAACCATTTTAGTACTTGACAACTGTTTGTATTGGGAAAACAAAAAGTGAGTGGGCGCGTGGGTAAGATAAGCCGTCGTAGCATTTAATGCTGACATGGAAGCATTTAATGTTTACATGGCAAATCATTATTTTATTTCAAAGTTCAAACCAACTTTTGTAAAAATATCTACAAAAAGGATTGTCTTTATTAAAATAATTTTTGTGTTTCATTGGGATCTTGAATCCCTTTATAAATACCCTTATTTACTCCGAACTCATTTACTTCCTTCTCTTACATTCCTTCATTTACTTCCAATCATCAAAATTGCTTCATTTTTCTCTTTGCTTCACAAATCAAAAACCCTAAATCCCAAATTTCATTTTCATTCTTCTATGGCTCCTAGATCATCTCGTTCAAGAGATGTAAATCTCTTGACTGTTCCATATAATCCCTCACCAGATGTCACACAGGCACCTGGTGCCCCTAGTAGTGCTTCGGTCATAAAACTAAATCCAAATAATCCTATGGCCAGCCTACGAGGATCTCAAGGGTCCGATACCCTTATTGGTAGAATTCAAAAGTTTTTAAAGAATTCTCCAATAGGACCCTCATTCTCTCTAAACCCACGTAAGATGTTTCACAACTACTTATGTGAGTTTTGGTACACTGCCGTTCTTTCTTCTGATTGTTCCTCCATCAGTTTCACTTTAAAGGATGGAACAATCCAGTGTACCTTGTCAGCTGATATATTGAGGGATGCCTTACGCCTCAATTACTGGAGAGAGGGTGAATCTCCAGTCGTCTTGCCCCCAAATATAAACTTTCGCCAAGTACTTCTTGAAATGGGACACAGGGAGTGTTTGGAGAATGGGGTGTTGAAGACAAAAGGTGCGATGACCATGAAGGGCCTTACACCTTCATGGAGGTACTTTTTCATCCACCTGGTGGAGAGCATGGGTGGGAGTTCTGGTGGACTTGACCAGATTAACTCCTCGCAAGCAGAGATGGCTTACTGCTTGTGGAACGGATTGAGAGTGGACTTTGCAGATATTCTGTATAGAAGCCTGGTTCAAAAGCTGAAGGGCACAAGGGGTGTTTGTATTCCCTTTTCAAGGTTCCTCTCACTTTGTTTTAAGCAAATTCTGGGCAGGGAAGCATATAATAGTACAGATTCACCGTACACTGCTCCAGATATGCTAAGGAATCTAGACTCACTGGTATCTGAAGCTGGTGAGGTTGAAATTCCTGAACGAATGCAACTGGCATTCGCTTCAACTGATGCACCTCTTGAAGGTGAGTCAGAAAGGCAACTGGGCGGGCCTCAAAATAATGAGGGACCCTCCAGTGTGTCTAATGTTGTGGTTGAGGATAGAGCAACCATAACTGAAGCAACCCCCATCACATCTATCCCTGGTGAAGATACTTCGGTATCTGATCCACCAACAGATGTACCCATCCAGGAAACTGGGGAAGGTCATCTGGAGACTGACCAGGAAACTGGGGAAGGTCATCTGGAGACTGACCAGGTAACTGGTCAGCCCTCAGTTACATTCATGGATCTGGACATGAGTGTTAATGACGAGGAAATCCTTATTGAATCTTCGGATTCTGAAGGTACTGAAACAGACCAGGAGATTCTTGATGCTTCTGTACAAGCTCAAGACCCTTCATCTCCAGTCTCACTTCCAGACGCATCAATTTCAGTTTCACCTCCCCAAGTAAATGTGCCTATAGATATATCTTTACCAATAAATTTCGCTCCTTTACCAACTGGGCAATTCTCACTTGCTCGAGAAATGCCACCCCCACCGTCGCCGTTGTTCACACCTGAGCATTCTCAGCATGAACAACAATTTTTTTTCCAGTTTTCTTTTTTTTTTTTTTTTTTTTTTTTTTTTTTTTTTTTTTTTTTTTTTTTTTTTTTTTTTTTTTTTTTTTTTTTTTTTTTTTTTTTTTTTTTTTTTTTTTTTTTTTTTTTTTTTTTTTTTTTTTTTTTTTTTTTTTTTTTTTTTTTTTTTTTTTTTTTTTTTTTTTTTTTTTTTTTTTTTTTTTTTTTTTTTTTTTTTTTTTTTTTTTTTTTTTTTTTTTTTTTTTTTTTTTTTTTTTTTTTTTTTTTTTTTTTTTTTTTTTTTTTTTTTTTTTTTTTTTTTTTTTTTTTTTTTTTTTTTTTTTTTTTTTTTTTTTTTTTTTTTTTTTTTTTTTTTTTTTTTTTTTTTTTTTTTTTTTTTTTTTTTTTTTTTTTTTTTTTTTTTTTTTTTTTTTTTTTTTTTTTTTTTTTTTTTTTTTTTTTTTTTTTTTTTTTTTTTTTTTTTTTTTTTTTTTTTTTTTTTTTTTTTTTTTTTTTTTTTTTTTTTTTTTTTTTTTTTTTTTTTTTTTTTTTTTTTTTTTTTTTTTTTTTTTTTTTTTTTTTTTTTTTTTTTTTTTTTTTTTTTTTTTTTTTTTTTTTTTTTTTTTTTTTTTTTTTTTTTTTTTTTTTTTTTTTTTTTTTTTTTTTTTTTTTTTTTTTTTTTTTTTTTTTTTTTTTTTTTTTTTTTTTTTTTTTTTTTTTTTTTTTTTTTTTTTTTTTTTTTTTTTTTTTTTTTTTTTTTTTTTTTTTTTTTTTTTTTTTTTTTTTTTTTTTTTTTTTTTTTTTTTTTTTTTTTTTTTTTTTTTTTTTTTTTTTTTTTTTTTTTTTTTTTTTTTTTTTTTTTTTTTTTTTTTTTTTTTTTTTTTTTTTTTTTTTTTTTTTTTTTTTATTTGTTTTCTGTTTTTTCAATTTTTCACTTTTTTTTTTTTTTTTTTTTTTTTTTTTTTTTTTTTTTTTTTTTTTTTCAAAGAGTGTAAGGACTTGCAGTCATGGCAGCCTCTTGACCGGTTGCCATCTCACCCCTCTGAATGGGAAGGTATTAGGGCAGGTCTAGATGCTGCCAAGGGGGAAAGAAGTTCAGTCCTTACACGACCAGTTGCACCTGGAAGGACTCCATCTGGATCTGGAAGAGAATTGGTTGTGGCTACCAGTACTGAAGCTGGTGAGCAAAGAGTGGGTGGATCTGGTGATGTTGGAGATAGGGGGAGTATTGTTTTGGATAAGGGCAAAGGTTTAGCTGTTGATGCATCTGCCCAGCCGGCCACTGATGTAATGCTTGAAACTGGTAATACTGATATACTTCCTCCAGTTTCAGATAGTGATAGCAGAAGACTGGCCAGACTTGGTAATGACATTAAAGAAAGAAAGAAGATGAAACAAAGAAACCAAGTCGAAGCCAGGGCACATCTTGCTCAGATCAAGTTGCTTGATATGAGTGATGCCAATCTTTTGGGCATCACTAAGGAGGAGTATGTTAGGATTAAGAATGATCCTAGGATAGTTGACCAGTTGAATGAAATGCTGGATGTTGAACTGGAAAGACACTATCATGAGGATGAAGCCGAATTTGATGCCAGAAGTTTAAATATTTCAGTGGAGAAGGCTAGGGAGATAAGGGCCAGTGGGATTCTTAAGAGAATTGCAAATGTTAAAAAGGTTGTGAAGGATGTATTGAATCCACCAAGAAGAAGGATTCCACAACCAAGAAGACCACTGACAAAGATGCAAGGGATGCTGACCTTAGGACATTCGTTGAACCAACTGGCGAGGTATCAAATGAAGACATTAAGTCCGCTGTACTGGCTGCTGGTGCTGGGAGTATAAAAATCACTAATGAATCTGAAGCTCGAAGTTATTACTCCCAGATCATGTCAACCAGAAGACATAGTGGTACTATAAATAGTGTCAATGTTACAATTAAGCCAGGCACCAAAGTCTTTCAAGTCGAAGTTAAGTATGCTGGTGGGCCACTGGTGAAAACTGACAATCCTGGTGCGATGCAATATGGGTTCAGCGAATGGGTCGAGATGGTGAATGTGCTGGATGCTAAGGCACAAAAGAATAGGTTTGAGAAGGCATGGGCAAACTTCTTAAGGGGCAAGATTCAACACAAGGAAAATCTGGAACTAAAGCTGAATATTGACCCTGAAGACACTCAACCTATTTCTTCAGTTGCCAAGAGAAGAAGAACTGGCGAAGGGCCATCTGTTTAAGTTCTTTCTTCAGTTATCTACTTGTATTTGTATTTACATTCTGTAACTTGTATAAATTTCATTTCCTTGTATAAATGAAGTTACCAGTTTGTAACCACAAGGTAGATAATAGATTAAAATCTAACAAACCTAAAAGAAAAACCTAAGGCATTTATTGATCTATAAAAATGCCTTAGATAACTTAGATAGATTTAAATCGAACAAGTCTCTATAGTTCACACTTGTATAGATACAAGAACTAGAAAAAGACTTAGACTATATTTCTAGACAAATAGGGGGAATTTGTTAGGACCAGTTCACCTGGAACTGGCCAGTCACCAGTTCATACTTGCCAGTCACCAGTTGCATCTGGAGACTAGTGAAACTGGTGACCAAGATGATTTGTCTAGAAATATATTGAAGTCCAGTTGCACCGTACAGTTAACGCAACTGAAGACTTCCTCCAGTTGAGAACTGACCAAGTTGAAGAAGCATTCCAGTTGAAGTCGAAGACAACAAATGGAAGATAGAGAATGGCAATGACAGCGAAGCCCAGTTGACATTCTAGTCAGTTACAAACTGGAGACCATCAGTGGAAAGCCTTTACAAAGCTTTACACTGATTACGAGGAATTGACTTGTATACTTTATGTACCTTTACCCGGATAATAAGCCTTATCTTATTATTTAAGTACTAAAAGGTACATAAAGGTGGTTGAGTAAAGTCACTTTTACATACGACTTTACACTGTCTTTTAAGGAATTAAATGTTATTCCTTAAATGCTCCCAACCACATTTGTACGGCCAAAGTTAACATCCCAATGTTAACTTTGCCTATAAATACAAGTCATTGCACAAACAAGAACATGACTTCTATCGAACAAGTTCTCTTGAACTACTTCTTCGAATAAACTTTGATAGAATTCATACTTTGCAAACCTGCAATATTCTTGGTGAACTTGTGCAATCTTCTCTCAATCGCTAAAAGGAACATTTCACAACTTTAAGTGTTTCGATTGTCTTGAGAAATTCCGAGTGTAGATCAATTGTATTTCATAGGTTGTTAGGATATTTACATTCGTGTATTATCTTGGTTCCGCATCAACCTTGTAATTTGTTTAATATCAATAAATAAATTACACATTGAAAAATACATATTGTCTCATCAAGTTATCTTACAAGTTATTTGTATTATTGCATTGTTCTTTACTTATTGTCTTTTATATAAGTAATCTATCTAGAACTTGGTATATACACACTGCAACTGGTCGTCTCCAGTTCAGTGCATATATTGCAAAGTAACTCCACCATCGACATAGAGGTGTCTTCAGTAGTACCATCTAACGAGTTGGGACTTATAAGTATAAAACCTGATGTTCTTAGCTCTTTGTATATCAAGACAATGCACATGTCTTGAACATCAAGACTGAAGTGTTCACTCTTTTGCTTAGAAATCCTTCCTTTGGATCAACTTCTCTGTAAATACCCTGAAAACAACAATAATTTCGAGACAACAAATGTAATTGCCATACCCGAAACTCGATCTTCTGAAACTTCAGATTTGAAAAGCAAACTTCAAACTCTCTGTATCGTCATGATAACCAACTAATGCACCATAGCTTGTTGTAGTTCTCCCCCTCAACGATAAATCCCTCCGAATTAAACATATCTCGAGTCCCTGCTCGCCTTGTCTAACCGGCATATGATAGAGAGGTAAAATTTCCAACAATCAATCCTGAACTAGTTGACTTCCATGAAAACCAGAAACTTTGAAACTTGAATCACAAACTTCAGGAACATGGACCCTGTTTCCATAGCAATACTATCAAAGTCTCTTTATCTTCATAACTTTGAATGTTTCTTCTGATTATGCTCAACATCTTCAGACAAAACATGTAAAGTACAGCTTAATGTGCTTATACCTGCACACATAAGCTTAAAAACGCAACGAGATAAAAATAATAATGTCATTCTTAATTATTTCATCACTATACTCAGCAATGACTTAATCTAGAACTACATTTTTCATTTTCTTCTCCAATTTTGTTATTCTTTACTATTATAAGTCATAAACCTGTATGACCTTATCTTAGTCTAGAACTACAAATCAATTAACAACCTTGAGAACACTGTCTCATTGTTTTAACATCATGACCTATAAACTACCAGTTTACTTGTCAACTTATCAAAAATCTAGAATCTTAAGATTTCGGTCTTATCATTCTACGGATATCTATGGATAACCTATTCTAAGGTCTTCTATTTATATCTACTTCAGTATGCAAATTTATATAAATTCCGTTTCTAAAATTCTCATGACTTTAACACTGTAAAGACATCTAACTGAAACCTAATTACTTATACTTTTGCATACAAAAACCATAGGGTAAGCTCCCGAGAAAAGACTCTTATGTTACTTACATAAACTATTCATGCAAATATTAAAAACCATATGTAATACTCTTATGATAGTCTCATCATACTAGTATACAACTTGGTTAACTAAGATAACAATTATAAATACTTCTATGATTATCGTATCACACTAGTATTTATCTTTGTTGCATAAAAATGACCTATACAACTCTGTGTATTTGTCCCTCTTACTTCCATTGTGAGATCTTGCTTCACAACCTACAAAAACAATCATTTGTACTTTGTCCTGCACATCTCAACAAATATCAAATCTTCTCAAAGTAATAATATACAATCTGAATAATTGAATAAAAATAACAAGATAAAATGAATATACTACATAGTATATTATTAACTATGACTTAGGCAAATAATTCACTGTTTAGCACTTTCAATCTTCGCACATAGTCTATCAAAATCAAATGGAATAACCTTTTCTTCTCTGAAACAGAGATTCCAAATCTTTTTGATTTAAACAAAAGTCTTTTCAAAGATCAGTTTCAAAACAATGAACATCTATGTGTTCAATCTTTGAAAATCTTCTTTCCAAAGATTAAGACAGAATAATTCTTTCAAAGATTAAATTCAAAACTATGAACAACTCTGTGTTCATTTTTATGAAAATCTTCTTTCTAAGATTTAAGCAAATACACATTTAACTTAATATCTGTTTATTGAAATTCAACAACTCTGTGTTCTTTTCCTTAAACCCATATTCTGTTAATTTTAACACACTTTCTTTTAGCTTTTGATCACAACACTATTGCTTAACTACCATACTCGTTTATTCAGTGTTCCATACAGAACGTAGTTGAGTCCTCTTGGAAACTAGATTTTATTCTGACTCTGTCTCTTGTGCAATAGGAACTTTTTATTTTTACAACAACAACAAAAATAAATAAAGACACTTCACGAAAAACATAACACACACACACATATTAAACACAAACGAATATAATAGTTACAAGAGCTAAAGTTAGTGCTGATTAGATCAGATTACCATGTTACATAAGCCTACAAGCGAGAAATAATTCTCTTATTATTAGTTATGAACAGTGATCCAAAAACGATTACCAATATGTTTATCCTCTTAAACACTCGGTACTTCCAGTTTCCTTTTGGTTTGTGACACTTTCGACATACCCTGGTCAAGGACAGTCACCATGTAACCTGAGTAGCCTAATATGCCACTTAATCAAGTTTGCGAACTTAAGTGACCCACATTCAGATATACTCTCACAATCGACACAAGCACTAAGATTAAGACATTTGGTAACTACAGGGAGACGATCTTTAAGAATCAAGTCAGCGGTGACAGGTCGGTGATTCCTCACACACAAAGTGACTTAACTTGACTTACGTATGGAAATATACTCAACATTGCATAATGCTAAGTACTTGCATATTTGTGACATCATTTAAAGCGCTTATGAAAACCCGTGACTTTCGATGAGACCCGTGTAGCGAACTTTCTGACAACCTATCCCAAGTTGGAAGCTTTAGGTAGGCTAGGTATACAAAGACACCCCAAGGACTTACTTGTTCGAATCTCAAAGGACACATTAGCTCCATAATTTTAAAAAGATTAATAAGATACTTGCATATCTTGTCACAAACATACATTCGAAAAGCAATACACACACATGTATGTACCCGAGATCTTCTATAAAACGACAAAATATACATAATTACAATGCTAGATCTTTCGTAAGATTTAAGGACCAGATCTAATCATTTGAAAAGCAGGCAGTCTCAGCCATATATCTCAATATGTTTCCCATAAGAACATTGCATACATTTAAGTTCAAATTATAAGGAAACCTTGGTACTTTGTGCCTATCGATACATCATATAATGGTATCACTGAACAAAGCAATTTAAAGTACAATTAAGTAGGCTTAAAATCTAAAGTCTCGTCATGTCTAATCGTCTTCATGCAATGACTTTACTCTGTTTATTACTTTCTTTTTCTTTTCTGATTTTTCTCATTTTTCTTTTGTTTTTCTGACACTATATGACACACATACATAACGACACAAAACACAAACACATTTTACAAAGTTCCTTTAGAGAGACACTGTCACTATAGATTTCTCATTTCAGTCAATTGGACTAACAACTTGAAACGAGTTCGGTCGAAAGCCTTAGTGAATAGATCAGCTAAATTAAAGTCACTCGGCACCTTTTCTAGGACTATTAATTTCTTTTCAGCACAATCACGTATAAAATGAAATCTTATGTCTATGTGCTTAGTCCTACTGTGCTTAACAGGATTATTGGTAATGGATATGGTGGATTCATTATCTATCTTAATAGGAGTATAGAGAAAATTCTGACCGTAATCACGCAGTTGTTGCTGAATCCATAGAACCTGTGAACAACATCCACCAGCTGCCATGTATTCTGCCTCGCAAGACGAGATAGCAACAGAAGTCTGCTTCTTACATTGCCATGAAACCAATCTCCCTCCTAAGAGCTGACATCCACCTGAAGTTGATTTCCTATCAAAATTACAGCCCCCATAGTCAGCATCTGTATAAGCCACGAACTCAAAGTCTCCCCCAATCGAATACCAAAGGCCCAACACTGGTTGCCCTTTGAGGTAGCGAAGAATTCGCTTAACAGCTTTCATGTGACTTTCCCTGGGACAGGACTGATAACGTGCACACAAACAAACCGCAAACATGATGTCTGGTCTTGATGCTGTAAGATACATCAATGACCCAATCATGGCCCTGTAACGAGTAGGATCAACTTCTGGATCGTCAAGAGAAAACATTCCAAGTTGATGGTTCTTTTGTATGGGAGTATCCATCGGAGAAGTATCTTTCATTCCAAATCGTTTCAAAATATCTTGTGCATACTTTGTCTAATGAATAAAGAATCCGTCCTTTTTCTGTTCAACCCGTAAACCCAAAAAGAAGTTCATCTCTCCCATAGCACTCATCTCAAAAGTCCCTTTCATTATCTGCTCGAATTCTTTGCACATCTTTTCGTCTGATGATCCAAAAATAATTTCATCCACATAAACTTGTACAATTAGGAAATCCTCTCCCTTCCATTTTGTAAACAACGTGCTATCGATCAATCCTCTTTCAAAATCATTCTCGAGAAGATGCTTCGACAGTTTGTCGTACCATGCCCTAGGAGCTTGATGCAATCCATACAATGCCTTATTCAGTCGATAGACTCTATCAGGATGATCTGGATCTTCAAACCCTGGCGGTTGAGTAACATACACTAATTCCTGGACAGTACCGTATAAGAATGCACTCTTGACATCCAATTGATATACCTTAATGTCCTTGAAAGCAGAAATGCTAGAAATAGACGAATAGCTTCTAGCCTAGCTACTGGTGCGAATACCTCAGTGTAGTCCAACCCTTCCTGTTGAGCAAAACCTTGAACAACTAGCCGAGCTTTATTACGTGTCACAATACCTTTTTCATCCTTTTTGCATCTAAAGACCCATCTGGTGCCGAAAGGATACTCTCCTAGAGATAAATCAATGAGCTCCCATACCTGGAGCTTATCAAACTAAAAAAGTTCCTGCTGCATTGCTTCAACCCAGGATGGATCTTTTAAGGCCATTTGAATGTTGCTTGGCTCTTCTTAAGATACAAAGCAGCTTAACTTACATTCATCAACTATACCTATTTCTTTCATCTCTGCGAATAAACCGGATAGCTTATTAATTTGAGCTCTTGTCTTAACCCTTGCACTTGGTTCACCAATAATATCCTCTACTGGATGATACTTGTTGACTCTGTGCTGTCTAGCCTTATCAACTTGAAGATTTACACCCAAATTTGAACCTATTTCTCCTTTATCAGATGATCCTTGATGAAGTGGAGTAACTGGTTCTGATTCTTGTGCACTTGTATCTTCAGAATCCTTTGATGAACCATCTGCACTGGCGTTTCCCAAAATTGGCGTAAGCTCAGACAATTTATCCTTTCTTGATTCCTCAATCTCCTTTGATGCTTCAGTCATAGAAGATTCAGTAACTTGACCAGTGCCAATATTCTGATTACGTAATAATACTACATCATTCACCTCTGAACTACCTGCACCAAAAGATATAGGACCATTAAAGGAAGTAAAAACATCATCATAATTAAACAGAATAGAAGACCCTTGATGTACAGGGGGATTATAGCTAGAAATTATGACATTGAAACCAACATCAACTATTTCCGCCTTAATATTGTACACCCTCCAATTTGGAGATCCCGGAATGTAACCAAGAAAAATTCCCTCTTCAGCCTTCTCGGCAAATTTGGGTTGGTCACGGACTTTTAAAAACGTGCATGGGACTCCAAAAGGTTCCAACCCAGTTAAATTCGGTTTTCTATTGTTTAAAAGTTCGTAAGGTGTCTTATTAAATCTTTTAACAATTAAAACCCTATTTAACACATGACACGCAGTATTCACTGCTCCCCCCCAAAACATAGTAGGAAGCCTTGAATCAGCTAGCATGGTCCTGGCGGTCTCTATCAATGTTCTGTTTTTCCTCTCTACTACTCCATTCTGTTGAGGTTCATAGGGTGCACTGAATTGATGCTCAATTCCCTTGCTCAGACTGTAGACTTCCATAATCTAATTCTTGAACTTTGTTCCGTTATCACTTCTGATTCTCTTCACTCTTGTGTTGTACTGGTTTTCAATTCTTTCAAAGAACTCCATAAGGATTTGAGACGTCTCATCCTTAGTCCTCAAAAAGAACACCCACGAGAATCTAGAGTAATCATCAGTAACTACTAGACAGTAGTACATATACCCTATGCTTCTGACATTTACTGGTCCGAATAAGTCCATATGTAGCAACTGAAATGGAGAGGCAATAGAATTCTGAGTCTTCGGCTTATGTGGCTTCTTAGTTTGTTTTCCTTTAAGACACGACACACATTTATCTTCCACCATAAATCTCTTGTTTGGAACGCCAAGAACCAATCCATTACTTGTAATATAATTCATTTTTCTGAAATGGATGTGACCCATTCTTCTATGCCATAGCAGAGATTCATCCATAGAAGCTTTGGTGAGCAGATAAACTGGCTCCACTGAATCAATTACGCCTAATTCAAGTCCGTAGATGTCCTTCTTTCTTGGAGCCTTTAGCAAAATCCATTCCTTTGGAATGACATAAGCTGGTTTCAAGATTAGAGCTTCCCTTTCTGTAAAATGAACTGGATTCCCTTTGTCACATATTTGAGAAACACTCATCAGATTATGCTCCAGCTGCTCAACAAAGTTTACATTCTCCATTTTAATCTTCCCATTGACAACCTTTCCAATACCAGAAATACTTCCGCCCTTGGGACCGGCAAAACTGACATAAGACCCTTTAACAGGAGTAAATTCTGTCAATAGTCTCTTGTCACCTGTCATATGTCTTGAACATCCACAATCGACAAACCAAATTCCGGTAGTTTTCCTTAGTGGTTCCTTTTGTTCAATGTCTTCCAGATGTGCCATGAAGCCAGTCTCGGCTTCGACGTTCATATTGGCTCTTACTGGTCTTGATGGCTCAGGTTCCTCTTCTACCTTCTGATGAAGACTATCATGATCATCCGTGCTGGCATACAGTGTATAGTCGAATGAATTATCAACAAGAT
This sequence comes from Erigeron breviscapus, assembly GCA_034093135.1. Classification (NCBI taxonomy): domain Eukaryota; kingdom Viridiplantae; phylum Streptophyta; class Magnoliopsida; order Asterales; family Asteraceae; genus Erigeron; species Erigeron breviscapus. The sequence continues at coordinate 30,511,357 of CM067167.1, forward strand.
CGTTCATCCCTCCATCAAAGTCTTGTATTTCAGCCATAAATGCATGATTCTGATCATCGGTACTAGTTGAACCCCAATTATATGTACCATCATTTTATACAACCAAAGCTCTTGACTTTTCAGTTTCTCCTGAGCTTCTATTCCCAGTATTAGCATATTGACGCCCTGAATTCTGACCTGTAATAGAACCACCCTGATTGAAGTTCTGATGACCTGTAGCTGAATTGTTATCCCGTCTTGGCCTCTGACTATCACGTGCAAAATGTCCAAAACCATCACAGTTAAAACACTTCACTTTAGTTTTATCAAACCCCACCTTGCCGTCTATGACCTTCCTTCCGGTTCTATCAGTGAATCGCTGAACTCTCAAAGTTAGCATAGCTAATTTCCAGTTCAGATCCATTTCTTCCAGATCATCTGGATTAACTTACTTGTAATCCTCCCTAACCAGATCAGGATCAATCAGTTTTCCTCCAATCAACTTCTCATGAGCAGACACAAATGAAGCGAGCATGCCCAAATGTCCCTCAGCAGATCTTATGCTCATCGGCATCCCTGTGTAACCCGAGCTTGGAGAACTACTATTCTGATTCCCATTATGGACAACCATAACTGATTCTGGAGAAGTTACATACATCAAGTTGTTGTCAGAATCCATAGTCATCTTCAACTTTTCATCATCTCCACTGTAGAAGGCAGTGATCCCTCCACTTGAAGATTTTGCAGAAGGAATGCTTGATTTGCTATGATAAAGTTCAGGACGCTGAACAAAATCACTGCTTCCTGTTTCCTTCGACTCTCGTTTCATATCTTGACCTCTTAGCTTTCGAATAATATGATCTAGTGTCCACTTGTTAAATTCGGGATTTTGTTGGATTGAAGTAACAAATCCTTCCCATTTACTTGGAAGAGACTCCAACAACTTCTCGATAACATCCTCTGGATCCGGATATACCCAAAGTAGGCAAGCTCAACCAGCAGGTGACTGTAACGAATCAATGTCTCATCAAGAGTTTCATCCTTGAAACTTGTGAATACATAGTATTGTTTCTTCAACAAGTCTTTTCTTCTCTTATTGAGATCTTCATCACCTTCACAATGCTCTTTGAGTGCATCCCATAAGCCCTTTGCACTGTCATATTTTTCAAACAGATGCAAGAATTCCCCTTGGAGAGCCATTCGGAGTGATCCTGAAGCCTTACTTTCAGCCTCGTTGTTTTTCTTTTGATCAACATTCATTTGCTCATACGTAGCTGCTTTTCCACCACTCGAACCTGGAGCATCCTTGTCATTTGTTACCAATGGATGTACATATCCGTTAACAATGCAGATCCACATACGGACATCCATAAGTCTACAATATGACTCGAATCTGCCCTTCCAATTGAAATATCTATCAAGGCTTATCAACTTGGGTGATGAGTTGGCCTTTCCGGTTTCATGATCCATCAGAATCAACTGATTCAGTAAAGCTTGATAGTTTGCGGGTAATTGACACGTCATTTTCTTCGAGCTAGCAAAGTTCACGAATTGTTCAAAAATAAACGTCGTCGTAAAAGTTTACGAGGTCGAGAATACGAGGTCGCAATTAGAACTCGAGGTTGTAATTGAACTGGTGAGGTCGTAAAGAGCTCATGAAGTCGCAAACGAAATACGAGGTCTCAATTGAACAAGCGAGATCGTAATTAGCTACCCAAGTCGTAATTAGAGCTGGATGAGGTAATACGAGCCCACGAGGTCGCAAACGATACTGAACCCTTAGATCTCTTGAATTCGATACCCTAAATGCCAAAAACTCACTTTCGACGGCTGCAAACACCAAAATATGACACAAAGAAGATTTCTGGTCGTAAACTCGTGAAAGAATCACGTCTAAACGACCCTAAATCAATGTTGTCAATCACCAACAAGCTATAACCTTCCGGTATTAAACCAAAAGGCTCTGATACCACTTGTAGGATCCCTTTTGTTGGATCGTTAATAGCTTGTTCTAGTTATCCAGAGGTGCGGAATCCCTCTCTATAACCTGGTGATCAACAATAAGCCCCTAGATCATCTACTGCCTCGCAGATCTTCTTCAGGCTAGCGGAACAAGCTTTGACGACTTAACCTGCACTATATGCTAGAAATTTCGACAAATGTTCAACCCTAAACTCTGTTAGGGTTCGGTATTTATAGGAAAACACCCGATTGGACTTCCAGCGAGTTAGCCTCGCAAATCCAGCCCAGCCCGTCACTTTTACGAGGTCGTAATTGTGATTGGCCTCGTATTTGTCCCTGCAAATACGGGGTCGTATTCCCATATACTTGCCTCGTAATTGACCCTGCAATTACGAGGTCGCATTTCCTCTTAAGCAGATTAATTATACACTTAATACTTAAACTTAATCTAGTATTCTATGCATAATATCAAGTTCATTAATGACAATCACAATACAAAGACATATTACAAAATAAGCCCAAACAATCTAGACTGCTATTGAAATAGATGTGCACTTACAAAAAACCAATAGTGCACCCAAATAATTAAAAAACAATTACCATGTAAAGAATAATCAATGATTGAGCTTGATTCAAAAAGTTCTTAAAGGTTCTTGTAATTTTTGGGTTCCTAAAATAACTTTTCACTTATATTATTATAAATATATTATATATATATAAAATATATATATATATATAGGGTTGGTTATTGTAAAACAAGTATTAAAGTAAAACAAATAGGACAAAATCTTGACCCTTAGATCATGATAAAATTGATGCACGAAAATTCACGAATCACAATATATATAGGTTTTAGGTAAAATAAAACAAGTATTAAAGTAAAACAAATAAAACAATAAGTTTCTCTTCACTGAACATCACCGTGCATCATGAAATTATCGTGCATCAATTGCTTCGTGAATCTTCGTGCATCAATTTAACCATGATCTAAGGTCAAGATCTTGTCTTATTTGTTTTATTTTAATACTTGTTTTACAATACCCAACCCCTATGTATTTAATATTATATATATTTGATGCACAATGATTTTCAATGAGGAGAAAGTTATTGTTAATTTGTTTTACTTTTATACTTATTTTAGTTTAGAACCTCTCTCTCTATATATATATATCACAGTTGGAAAATATTCACGTGAGAACCATTTGAATTGAAAAACTATTATAATTTCTAAATTATAACTTGATGTTCATATGGGAATGGTTATATATGAACATATTCGATCGCATATGAACTATAAGTTATGCTTAAAATTACATATGTTCATATAGTTCTCACATAAACCTTACCTTATCACATTTTAGTTTCAACTAACATGTCTACGATGATTTGTATAAGGTCGTTGCAAAATGAACAACCACATGCCAGAAAGCAACTCAAAGAACTCATCAGCAGAAGATGAACATGAATGTCCATGCTAAAACATGCATGCCATTGTAAATTTCGATCTTGAAAAGTTTTGTTTGCTAACGTAAGGCCAAAGTACCCATAGAATTTTGGATTTGCATACTCTTTCTATTGATTATCATATATGTTGGATATTTGATATAAATTTTCTGTAGTGGTATTGGATTAACTTATCGAATGGTTGATCTTAATATTCAGTTAATCGAGTTAGGTGATGCGGGAGTGCGAACTCGATTATGTATATTAAGATGGTTGCGTATATCGACGGTTTGGTTTAACATTATTAAACTAATGTTATGAGTTCAATTTTAACATTAAACTAATTACGTTCCCGGGCGTTGCCCCAGAGACATAACGTTGGCCGTCTTTTATATATATATACACGAGTTTTGCCACCCGAGCGTTGCTTGACAAAACATTTATATACGAAAAATTGTAAAATTACAATGTGCTTTCTTAAACATATAAGAAAAAATAATGCATGTGACATTATCCAAGTAATTGTCAACTATATTTAATTCTATGATAGTAAAAATAATTATGCATGACTTGTACTAACAATTCTATATAAAAACGATTTGATTTATTTCACAGTGAATTAAGAAATCAAAAAGAAAATAAAAACCTTTAAGAACCCTTTTAAAACAATCTTAACCATTAAATCAATAGATCAATGACTATAATAACTAATGGCATTATTGTAATTAAATAGAGGACTATTAATGTAAAATAAAGAGAATAAGGGTACTATAGGAAGTTTGTCGTATCATAAAAAAAAATAACGTCCTTTCTGTCTATAATTAAGAAAGAATAGTTTAGGGCTAATGTGGCTATAATCTTTGTTTCACTACTACAAAACTGGCGTATTCCCACGGCCAAATCCGTGGGGCCGACGTTAAAAGGGGCGTGGGAAACATTTTCCCACGGATTTTCCCACGGCCAATTATTATCTCCCACGGTTTTCCCACGAGCAAAAAAATCGTGGGAAATTTTCCCACGGATTTATGTTCACACCGATTTCCCACGGATTTAATTTCCCACATATTTCCCACGGATGTTGTTTCCACAGATTTCCCACGGTGTAGTTTCCCACAGATTTCGACGATGTAGTTTCCCACAGATTTTCCACGATGGTTAGGTTTACCACGATTTTCCCACGGATAGGTTTTTTCTTTCCCACAAATTTCCCACGAATGTGCTTTCTTTTTTTCCCACAGATTTCCCACGAATGCAATATTTTAATGAAAAATAGTTTTTATTATTATTCCATTTTTCTGTATATCCAAAAATCTAAAATACGCCAATTCAACCACAAAAAATTTCAAATAATATTAAAATTATTAAATCGCATAATAATTCAAATATTTAAGAAACAAAAGTACATTCACCAGCAAATTATTCATACAAGTCATTTGAAAGTTAAATTGCATAAAATCATTCAAACTAACGAGTACGTTTTGAGATCTAGGACAGTGGCGTCATATTGGGAAAAACTTTATCATAGCGTCGACGGTCACTTTCATTTCTTCCGTTTCCGCTTAACTTTTTGCTTTCAAATGTTCTAGCTCCTTTCTTTGCGTTTCTTCCCGTTTTTTATATATTCAATCTCCCTTTGTCGTAACTCATGTTTTTCTGGCATCTCTTCCACAATTTGGGATAACACTTGTACCTATTTATGTCAATTACTTTCATTAAAATTGAGTAAAGAAATGAAAATTGGTTGGGTAAGGTGAACAAACGAATTACTATTGGCTACTAACAGGTTTGTATAATTTTGTACACAAAACTGTTTTGAGCATCAGCCCCACCCGACCATGCCTAGTTTGACATTGTGATAAAGCTGACTCATATTAACCCCAACTAGTTTGACCCATTGCCTAACCTGTTCTTAAAGAAAGATAGTTGCTTGTTGACTTGTCGACCAGAAGTAACAAGACCTGTTTAAAACAACAATATTAGAAAGGCCTATATTTACACAAACGAGGCGTTCTAAAGGTTTAAGTAAGTGAAATAAAGAATACACATATAAAGTAGCTGAAGTAGCAGCGGCGCGCAACGATACCAAAAACAACAATCGAGCAGAAACAAACCTAACCATATGACACCACATCTCATATATTAGTGTGTCATCAAAGTTCCTAATCTAGCCAGCAACAGAAATACAAATCACACATTATGTAACCATGGATTATAAAATATTTTAAATAGAAACTCAATCAATAACTAATAATTGGCTTGTAAAACTCGCTAGAAGTTTCCAATATGTAGCTGGGCAAATAAAGGTCACGAGACATATACCATCTAATAATCACACTTTCAAGTTCAAGCAATATTAGAGCTCTTGACTTAAAAGTTTGTATGCTAATGATATCAAGGACGTCATTGATGCTGTTAAAAACTATCCTTGTTACAACCTCGAAACAGCTAGTAAAAGTTTATAGTGAGTGTACAAAAATCAGTAAGTTACTTATATACGTAGGTTTTAGGTAAAATAAAACAAGTATTAAAGTAAAACAAATAAAACAATAGATTTTTCTTCACTGAAAATCACCGTGCATCATGAAAATCATCGTGCATCAATTGATTCGTGAATCTTCGTGCATCAATTTAACCATGATCTAAGGGTCAAGATCTTGTCCTATTTGTTTTACTTTAATACTTGTTTTACAATACTCAACCCCTATATATGTATATCGACCCAAACTCATTAAAAAGCGATCCTATTTTTAGTTAAAAGTTAAGTTACGAGCTAGTTAAAAATTACAATCACCATTAGTAACTACAATAACAAAATGTGTAAGGATTATATAAATGAGATTTATAAACTAGTTTAAGATACTAAGTGGAATGTTGTTTAGTCTAAAAATACAAGTGAATTCAACTCTATTTCATCAACTACTGTGAATAGAGCATGACACTTATCTCTTGTTTAGTCTAAACCCGAGGCCATGATTTGTAACCAGTAACAGTAGTAATGTCACATGTTATTCTCAGCTATGGAAATCTCACACATGATTAACAAAACTCAAACTGAGACTAGTACGAACACATGATTAATATACATGAACGAGTTTAGTATACCTCTAATGCCGACATCGAATCCTAGCAAGATGATACCCTCCTTGTTAACTCTTAAACCCACGGATTAAAGCTATTTCTCACCTATCACTTCTGCTGTACTCTGCCTTCTCCCTTACCTTGATTTAAATTGGAATGGTAAAAAAGCGAATGAATGTCACCAAGTATGAATTAACTAATGAAGTCAATTAATTGTAATGCTATCAATATATACACCGAGCAATATACATGATAGGAAATAAAAAGAAAAAAGAAGTCATACCGTGTCGTGTCCAAGATGAGCCAGAAGTAAACCTCAAAGCAGTGACCTTCATACAATAATCTACTAATATTATTTATAAAAAGAAAAACAATACATATAAAAAAAATTCAAATAATAATTAACTGAATAATACATTAATAAAAACTTACAAGAAAAGGGGATGGTCACCGACGGCGGTTCATATCAGAGGGGGTGGGTGGGTTTTGTTCCGGTGGCCAACGGCGGTTGTAGAATAAGATGGGTTGGTGTTTTTTCCGGCGATAGATCAAAGGGAACGATGTATTTAGAGGGCTTTTTTTCCGGCGAGATCAAAACAATAGAAGAGGGAAAGGGGGTGGCTGGCGGCGGCGGTTTGTGTAGCAAAGGATGGGTGGATTTTTTTTCCCGGCGAGTTCTAAATCTAGAAGATAGGGTGAGAGACTAAGAGGAGGATGAGAATGCTTCTTTTTCTTGTTGGGTGGAAGTGTGAGATAAAAATGATTTTAAATTTTTTTGGGTTGAAAAATAGAGGGGGTTTTAATTTTGTTTTGGGTGGAAAGTCTTTTCAATTTTTTTTAGAAAAAATGGAGGGACTTTTTAAAAATGTTTTTGATGAAATGTAGAGCATAAAAATGATTATAACAATATTTAGACATATAACTACGCAAAAAGTGGAGGGATTTTTTAAAAAGATTTTTGATGAAATGTAGAGCATAAATATGATTATAACAATATTTAAATATATAACTAGTCTTAATATTCGTACAATGTACGGATTGATCATATATATTACGATTGATTTTTATTTTATTTAAAGAAAATAATATTTGAACAATTTTCATCACATGCATTTGATCTTTCCAATGATAGCCTAATAGCGAGAGATATGTATCAGAAAGTATTCATCAAGATCTAATATTATTTTTAATATTGGTAATGTTATCATCTAATCTAAAGTCATGATGATGAAAATATGGTTCGTGTGGTCTTTTTTTCTTAAGTTTTGTGTAACATGCAAGTGGCATTCCCTATATACTGGGAGTTTGATATAAAACGGGGGTCTGTGATAATTTTTTATTTTTTTTGTATAAGTTTTGTGAGTTTGTAGATTTGAGTGTTGTATGTTTTTGGGTTTTCTTCTGTTAGTCGCATTGCATCTAAACCACAAAATGTTAACAAATCTAAATCACGGGTTTTACATATAAATATTGCTTTCATGTATATCTAGCCTAGATGAGATAACAAGCGAGGTTTAAAGCTCAGTTGGCCCAACCGAGTGAAAGACAGACACATATGACCCATGTGGCTCATTCATACAATTGATGAAAATATTTTGGCACAACTAATAAAACATATACACATACTTGGCTCGTTATGCCCAAATGAATTATTGAGAAACATATTGGGTCTATTAGGCCCACATGAGACAACAAGCAAGGTTGATTTTAAACGAACTTTTCAATGATATAACTTTCATCAAATATTATATAGTACAAACAAAACTATTTACGATCAAAGTTGAAGCAAAAAGACTTTGAAAGTCAACAGTGGACAACTAAAATGGGACGGAGGGAGTAGATCTAATCATAAGTTTTTAGCTAAATTAAATATATAACTTAAAACTTTATAAGGTAAAAAATTACTCAGGATGTGAAAAACAACATCATTGTATACAACCTAAGGATTTTCATATCGTTTGCTTACCGACAACATGATCATCAAACTATTACGTTTTGATAACCTAGATAATAATCTTAACAGTATTTGTGTACCAGAATTACTTATCATCAAATAGGAAATAACAGTAACCTAAATTCCATCAAATTTACCTAATATCTAAAATCAATATACTGTACTAATAATAGAAACCAAGAAAATCATTACTATTAATAATAACAGTAAATATTTTAAATCATCGATCACATATGTAGTATTTCTTCAAAACATCCCATCATATTTATTAATTTTGGGCTACCAATAATAATTTAATATCAATCATATGTACGATAATTACCTCTTTGAGATCTTAAGAATAATTGATTTTCAAAATTTATTGTTTTACGTCTTTGAAACCTTAAAAATCAATAATATTTTTCTAATGGAAAAACTGGATAGTATATATAAGGCATTGCAAAGAATTAATATCATACGTGTATTATTCTTATTACTAATGAAAAAAAGGAAACTTAGATAGATAAGGAAAGAAACTTTATGAAGAAGTTAGAGAATGATATAGATAAGGAAACAATTATAATATATGGATACTAATACATATTTTTTTAATTATTATTTAAATTAGTTTTTTAATAAATAAAGGACACTTGTCGTTTTAAGACGGCACCACATGTCATTCAATAGAGGCTACAATCTTGTTTTAGTTTATTGGTAGATATTAAATGTCATATAGGATATTACATAACATGACCAAACAATAAAGTGTTACATACATACATATGTATGTGTAGGGAAAAGATAAATTGGGTCCAGGTCTTAATTTGAGTCAAAAGGGTCCATTGATTTTCTTCCCTCTCCTCAAATCCAACCACCTCCTACCACCACCACCATCATCTCCGACCACCACCATGATCTTCCGGCGACGGCAACCACCGCCACCACGACTTACACATGTGTAAGTTAACTTACACATGTGTAAGTTATACAACCACCATCACCACCACCACCACCATCATCTCCGACCACCACCATGATCTTCCGGCGACGGCGACCACCGCCACCACGACTTACGCATGTGTAAGTTACAACTTACACATGTGTAAGTTACATGGACCCTTTGGACTCAAATTAAGACCTGAACTCAATTTATCCCACCCTATATATATATATATATCTACCAATAAACTAAAACAAGATTTATATATATATATATATATATATATATATATATAATATATATATATATATATATTATATATATATATATATATTTGTTGAGTGTGTATGTATGCTTTGTTTGAGTGTCAAATACATATATTTACATACAATTTACATCCATTTATTTATATAGTATATACACTAAACAAAATGATAACTATTTGAATTTTCAACAAATAGATTACCCATGAAATATAATAATAAGTGGGAAATCTATAGAAAATATTCCCATGGATTTTTCACGGATAAACCAAAACAATTTTAACAAAATACATCTTATGGATTTCCCACGGATTTCTCTCGGATTTATGAATCTGTGGGTAATTTGTGGGATACGTTTCCCACTGATTTTTCACGGCTTCAATTAATCTGTGGGTAATCTGTGGGAAATCTTTCCCACGATTTACCCACGGATAACACAACACCATTTTTCAAAGTATTTGCCATGGATTACCCACGGAAGTAATTCATCCGTGTGTAATCTGTGGGAAGTGTTTCCCACAAATTTCCCACGGCTTAAATTTATCGGTGGGTAATCTGTGGGAAATATTTCCCACGGATTATCCACAGAATATACACAATCTTTCCCACGGATTTCCCACAGATTTCCCACGAGGGCATGTTTTGCGGGTAATCCGTGGGAAATTGTTATTTATTTTCTTTGGATTTCCCACTGTTTTCCCACGTATATAAATTTGTGGGTATTCCGTGGGAAATCTGTGGCAAGAAAATGAAGATGTATTGACTCTTTAATTTTAACCCAAAATCGTGGGTAATCCGTGGGAAATTTTCCCACGGATTTTTCGTCGCGGGAAAATCCGTGGGTATATCCAGATTTTCTAGTAGTGTTTGACAACTAATACTTTTGCTTACTTGTCATTTTCATATATTATTTGATTTATTTATTTATTATTGCTAAGTAAAAATGTTGATTTAGATTTAATTATTAAAAAAATAAGTAAAAGTTTAATTCTAAATTCAAAAACCAAGTAACATAGCTTACCTTAAAAAAAGCATCATACTGTTTGAAAAGCTTTGAGAAAAAAATATTGAATTTAAAATTGATAATTTATCTTACCTTAAAAAAGGGCAGCATATCTGAAATTTTAAATGTCATTCATATCTATATTGTATTAATGTGTTTATAATTAAATCTTTAAAACTAATCACTTTCATATTCAATTTTCTCTGATTATACATATGCTATCTCTCATTTTTCATTATTAATTCATTGATCAAGTGACTAAATAAAATCTATGTTACGATGTTCATTTCATTGCATATAAATTACAAACATGAATAACGTTTATATGTTTAGTCTCATAACCTCTCAATGGCTATAATAAAGGACTATTAATGTAAAATAAATAGAGTAATGGTATTATAGGAAGTTTGTCGTATCATAAAAAAAAACTTAACGTCTTTTCGCTTTATATCACTAAGAGAGGATAGTTTAGGGATAATGTGGCTGTAATCTTTATTTGACAACTAATACTTTTGATTACTTGTCATTTTCATATATTATTTGATTTGATTTTATTTATTATTGCCAAGTAAAAATGTTGATGTGGATTTAGTTATTGAAAAAAAAAATAAGTAAAAGTTTAAATTCTAAATTCAAAAACCAAGTAACATAGCTTACCTTAAAAAAACATCATTCTGATTGAAAAGCTTTGAGAAAAAGAAATATTGAATCTAAAATTGATAATTTATCTTACCTTAAAAAAGAGCATCATATCTGAAAATTTCAAATGTCATTGTATTAATGTGCTTATAATTAAAACTTTATAACTAATCACTTTCATATTCAATTTTCTCTGATCTTATACATACGCTATCTCTCATTTTTCATTATTAATTCATTGATCAAGTGACTAAATAAAATCTATGTTACGATGTTCATTTCATTGCATATAAATTACAAACATGAATAACTTTATATGATAGGTCCCAATGGAGATAACATGATGGTTTAAGATGTCTCAAAGAGTTGTAGAAAGGGGGGGGGGGGGAATACAACTTTTAACTTAATCAGCTCAAAATACTTTTTAATGCGGAAGATAAATTATCTTAAAGTATTTGTCCATATCAGCTTGAGATAATTATTGATAATGAAACAGTAAGATAAATAACAGAATATAAAGACAATAAAGTAAAGTGCAGTCCAAGAACAAAGTGCAAGCTGATTTCAACTTATTCTTTTATTGATGAATAAAAAGAATTACAAGTTGTGGAACAGATTAGCCTACAAATCTAACTACTTGGTTGAATAGCAAGTTACAACTTTGTGTATTAACTCTACTAGCTTAAGCTGAGTACAACACGAAACTAAGCTAATAACTTTAATCGTTGTGAGAGTTAATATAATGGATGCACACATTCTTGAGACTCTAAGGTTGGTTTATAGAGGCATCAACCATGCCCTGGATGCCGTCCATTTTTTCCACGCGTCTTGATCTAATGGCCTCTGCAGGATCAGTACCTGGTGATAGTGACATTGTCCTTTTTGTTCCCCATATACTCACCAAAAATGATCGTGCAGCAACAATACAATGGACACCTCATAGAATGTTTACAATCAACAACTAGCACTTCTAGAATGTCCTTTCTGATGCTTATCCAGTTGATTGATGATATATACAAAGTTATAACAACTCTGGAGTACTTGCAATACTCCAGGCTGAACTTGTACCTTCCAAGGTGACTGCTGTAACACCCGTCGTTTAAAAATATGGGTTTTCAAAAACTTTTCACCTAACGGTGTTAACTAGCGGAAGTAAAGACTGTAAAAGTCAAAACCGATAAAAACATTTCGGTTTCTGCATTTATTTGGTGTTACATGCCATATCAAACAATAGTTCAAATGAAAACCCAACGGTTGCCCAACATAAAACAACCGTTCACACATCACTACATAAATTCGACATTAAATACGAAATGTAACGAATGTCTAAAGTAAGCATCGTTTAAGGGTAGCTAAGGCTCCTGCATTGCATCTACCCAAGCTCACACGTCCTGCATCTAGATTCCATCAAGCTAAACCTGAGGGAACAACCACATTAAGAAGCAAGTGTTAGCTATAAGAATAGCTAAGTAAGATAACACTTAATTTAAAAGCATTTGTCCAATTAAAACAATCTTCATTATTAGACAAGTTTTATTAGGCACAACACACATCACACGTTCACACATATACTGCATTTCAACTTCATCTCAATTAGGATAATCATCCTAAATGTGCCTATCCTGCATTAATTCCCACATTATCACACATATCTTCGTTATCTGCATTATTAGTTCACACATTGTCACACGTATCTTTGTTAACTGCATATAAGTGTGCCCTGCATCACACCCGACTGGATGATTAGTCAAAAGACTACTCATCTTACGTCGTTAAGGAATGGCAAGCCAATCCTTGAGTAATCCGAATGTGGAGGTTGGTCGAACCCCTCGTATTACTCGCCCTGCGTTATAAAGACCACGTTGCGAGGAGCCACCCAAGCAACAACTGCATCTACGCACTCGCCCGGCTAAGGCTAGTACGGGTTAAGCTTAACACTTTTCACTGCATCTGTTTTATGAGCTCAATTTCACACATATAGATTGGGTCCCTGCATTCCCAAACATTCACACACATATGGTCTAGGTAACACACATTCCTAGACATTCACACACTTTAACTTCATTACGTTTGGATCCTTAAACGTGCAAGTGACATAGCAACCTAGCAAGTCTAGTGAACTAGGCGTACAAGTCAGGCATGCATATCACACATCAACTTCATTTCTATATATCATACATATCAAAATACTTCATTAAACTACATCAACTGCATAACTACATATTACATTAAGCAATACTGCATTACACTACAATAGGGACTGCATCTCAGGTCTCATGGTCAATTGCATAACCCATAATACCTCCCAAGTAACCCATATGCCCACATGCAATAATAAGGTACCGAATGGAAGTGTTTACGATTTGAAACCAGCTTTTAGTTGATCCCTCAGCGTGTTAAAGTAGTGTATCTTACCTGGTAGTAGTACACGCGCACCAACAAGTAGCTAATAATGCTTATCAGTAACCTCCGACACCTATCGTACATTAACATATAAAGTATAAGTCATTTAGGACCTTAAATGGACCCTTGTACGAACTTAAGACTGTCTACGTAAAATTCCAGAATACACCTTACGAAGATAGACCTTATCTTCGTTTGGTTCTTACGAACTTAATCTTCGTACGAACTTAGCTAACGAAGTTAATCTTCGTACGAACTTAAACTTCGTTCGTTTTACTTTACGAAAATGGATTCTTACGAATTTAATTTGGTCTTACGAAGATAACTCAAAAATCAATCTTACGAACTTAATCTTCGTACGAACTTTATCTTCGTTCCGACGAACTTAGGCACAGTTACGAATTAATTCATATTTTCGTCCAGAAATCCCAAAAACGACTGACTTCATCAATTTTCCAGATTTTGATCGATCAAGGCTTCTTCCCAAACATGTTTTTGACACAAAATAAACATCTCTTGATTAACTTGATCGATTAAAGACTCGTTTAACACCATTTTGAATGTTAATTAACCAAAACACCTTTTAAGCCCTAATTACTTGCTAAATTCCTTTCTAATCAGATTTGCCCCATAATTAAACCACCTCTAAATCTGAAATACAATCAATACATCAATGATTACCTGCTTGACTCGATGATTGATCAATTTACAACACCAAATCGTTTGATCCAATACTTGATTAATTGCTTTAGGATTCAAGAAAAGATTAGAGACTTTGTGTATGAGTTATTATTTGTTAAAGGCTGCTCAATTCACCCTAATTACACCCTTCCAAACCTTAATCCCGTTTTTTGATTTCAACCTATGTCAAAATCAGTCCCTGGACTTCTAAACCCTTCATTATTGGTCACAAACTGCATTATTGACCATATACAACATTAGTCCTTCATTAAAAGGCACTACATAGCCTTTAAGCGACATTAATCACACTTTTATTCGTCATTAAAATTTAGGCTTTTAAACCTAACTACTTTATCTACGTTAACCACACATAACTACATTCAAATATTAAGTAAAGACTTAACGACACCCCAAATTGACTTAACGGCATTAGTCAAACGTTAAATAAAAGTTCGGGATGTTACAAATACCTCCCCCTTAAGAGGATTCCGTCCCGGAATCTCATCAGATAGAAACAACTCGGGATATTTCTCCTTCATTACTGCTTCAGTTTCCCAAGTCAAGCTTTCTCCATGATTATGCTTCCACTTTATCAAGACAAGTTCGATCACTTTTCGGCGTAACTTCTTTTGCTTTCTTCCAAGTATCGCTACCGGTTCGTCTACTATTCTCTTCATCGGGTCAATACTCACGTCTTTAATAGGAATCACACTCGACTCCTCAGCTAAACATTTCTCAAGTAGGATACATGGAAGGTGTTGTGAATTCCATCCAATTCTGGAGGTAATTCAACTGATATGCCACATCTTTAATGCGCTTCACCACTTAAAAGGTCCAATGAAACGTGGACTCAACTTTCCCTTCTTTCCAAATCGGATAACTCCTTTCCAAGGTGATACTTTCAGCATCACTAAATCACCAACATTAAACTCAATCGGTCTCCTTTTCTTATCTGCATATGTTTTCTGCCTTTCTCTTGCCACACGTAAGGCTTCTTTAGCTACATTAACCTTTTTAGAGGTAATTTCAATAATTTCGGGACCGGTCAACTGCTTTTCACCGGGCTCCATCCAACAACTTGGAGTCCTACATTTCCTTCCATATAACATTTCAAATGGTGGCATCCCAATACTTGCATGGTGACTATTATTATAAGCAAATTCAATCAACTTCAAGTGTTCATCCCATGCTCCACCGTATTCAAGTACACACGTTCTCAACATATCCTCCAAGGTTTGAACGGTTCTCTCACTTTGCCCATTGGTTTGGGGATGATAGGCGGTACTCAAATTTATTCTACTACCCAACTCCCGTTGAAGACCCTTCCAAAAGTTTGACACAAACCTCGAGTCTCGATCCGAAACAATAGATAAAGGAACTCCATGCTTCGCAACTACTTCATCAATGTACATCTTTGCCATCTTCGTTAAAGGCACATTGTCGGGTAGCTAGAAAATGAGCACTCTTCGTCAATCTATCTACAATCACCCATATCATATCATTCCCTTCGGCGTTTTAGGTAGCTTCGTTACAAAGTCCATGGTAATACGATCCCATTTCCACTCGGGGATTTCTAATTGATGCAACAAGCCATACGGCTTTTTATGGTCCGTCTTCACTCTTGCACACGTCAAACACTTTGCTACAAAATGAGCTACTTCACCTTTAATATCCGGCCACCAATAAATCGGCCTCAAATCTGCATACATTTTGGTGACACCGGGATGCATCGAATACCTACTTCTATGGACCTCTTCAAGGATCAACTCTCGGTTACCACCAAGCAGTGGCACCCAAATGCGACCCTTGTATGTTTTAAACCCACGGCTATTAGTCTCCATCACAAGTCGTTTCTTCTTCCCAATTCTCTCGTTATCAATATTATCCTTCATTAATGCCATCTCTTGGGCTTCTTTAATTCGATCTAGTAGACCCGACTTGGCCTGAACTTGCATGCTCATCAACTTACAAGAAGAGCTTTGCACTTTCCTACTTAGTGCATCCGCCACTACATTGGCTTTACCCGGATGGTATTTGATTTCACAATCATAGTCTTTAAGTAATTCCATCCATCTTCTTTGTCTCACATTCATCTCCTTTTGAGTAAACATATATTGTAAACTCTTATGGTCGGTGTAAAGTGTGCATTTAGTACCATATAAGTAATGTCTCCATAATTTCAATGCAAACACCAACCGCCGCTAGCTCAAGATCATGGGTAGGGTAATTCTTCTCATGAGGCTTCAACTGACGTGAAGCATAAGCAATCACTTTGTCTCTCTGCATTAAGACACAACCCAAACCCGTAATAGAAGCATCGCTATATACCACTTACATATTACGTACTAGCTTTACAACTAGCACGATTTCCCACGTCTTACGCACTAGCACTAAGGCTAGAACGATTTCCCCATTTCACACTTTACTGCAATCATTAGGTATATACATTACCTAACTAGACCTTCATCTACTTTAACGTTTAATCCCACTAACGTGCACAGCTCATAACAATTCCTTCATGTATCTAGTGAACTAGATACTCCACACCTAAGCCCCACACATTAAGTCATCACACAACAATCATTTCATGGCGGCATATTATAATCGACATACTCCATATACATATAACCACTTTACCTTTAAACGTCATCATTTCATAGTAAGCCACTTCATCCTTCATACAATCCCACATAACCTCCCGCATAACTCGGAAACCCAACACACATAAGATAATCCAGTTAAGAGGTTAATTAAAGAAAACTACTTTTGTTGTGGCTCTAACGTGATAAAAGACAAGTATCTTCCTACACCTCGTATCATAATAGATGTTATCACATTACTGACGACATTCAAATGAGCATGTCACCACGGTTCACAAGTCTCCTTAAGTACCATTTTTGGTCATTTCGTTTTCGGATACAGAAATCTTACTTTTAAACGTATTCCTTCATGATGGTTCGTCTCACCTCTTCTGACTATGCTTCATTTCTACTACATTCTTGTCTCAAAGAACATTACCTTGAGCTGATTTGCCGTAGTCAAGCACTCACCATAGCCTCACAACCACGGATTTAGCCATTAAATAAAACTTTGCTCCTTTCAACATAACATGACAGCTGCTCATTTAACTTTTACTCACTTTTGACGAATTTAAAACTAAGCCTCTTCGCGTTGAAATTCGCAATCACACTCTCTACACAAATATGATGTCCTACATCATGCTTAGACTAGGCAATATTGTCATCACTTAACATGACGACTGAGCGATCTAGAGAACACTCCAACTTGATCCCTTAACTTCATTCACGAGGACTTTAGTTATCATAAAGCATTTTCAGAAACTCAATAGGGTCGTCATAATGAGCGTATGCATAACTTCATCGGAACTTTCATTATCAACAACGGGTAGCAACATTGTAAATCCATCTTATAAGATAAATAGATCCCACAATCGGAAACAATAACTTCTTCCTATAACGGAGAACCAAAATGGAAGATGCATTTGCACGAAAGTGACACTAGACATACATCACTTGAAGGCTCTACCTCACGATCGCAACGAAACCGAGAACCTTAAAAAAAAAACGTCTCAAAACTACGAGTAGGCTCGACTTTAGAAGTATAATCTTTACCTTGCATTAGTGGATCACTTCGAAATCAAATACTCTTGAAAGCTTTTACTTCATATGCTATAGGAAGCTATAAATGTTCCCATCATTATACTTTTTACTCCTTTCTTAAGGGAAAACTCTTCATCTTAAGAAACAGTCATACATAAGACTCCGTACAAATACAGGATATCAACATCACCTATACTTTCATGTAATAAGGAAGAATCTCCCCCGTTGGTACTCGTCTCAATTGTCACACATCGTCCCGTAACAAAATCAAAACTAAACGAGTCGTAATTCCCAAAATAATCCAAAGTATGCGCCACATCTTTCATCAAATTTCATCCTCTAATTGAATTTCATACGAACTCAAACCTTCAATCTTATTCCCAAGCACTACTTTCACATTTAGCAGCTCGAATAAAACCTCACATCATATCATAGTGCTCTTGGAATGGATGAGTTTCATGTTTAAGGGTTGAACTCACCATAGAATTGACTTCTTTACTTGCCTCAACTTCGTCCTCCTTTACCGCATTCGTACATATCTACTCTTCACATGGCTAAATGGGATACCATTCAATGATTCCACCATTGTCATCTTCACTTCATTTGGATCATTACAGACACAGTCTCACAAACACACACATGTCGTGATACATTTACAATTACGTTCGCGACCGGAATTGTAACTATATTCTTTCATACGTGTGCCGGTAACCCTTCTGTGCATCACCTACTTATCACCCTTCAAATATCCAGCATTAACTCTACTTGTTAGGTTCAAGTCCATGTTCCCATGAACTAGTAGACTCAACATCATCGTCCACCAATCACTTCACTCTCCACCGACTTTTAAACTTCATTTAACTTCATGTACTTCGTAATCATCGTACACGTTTAACCGGCTATAACTTTTCATTGATCTTCACATACTTCTACACGCACGAGACATCAACGTCATTAAAGTTGTTATACGATGTTTATTTTCGACACTAAAAGGTTCACTACATTGAAACCTCTCCAACTTCATTACTTTGCACACCGGTCAACACAAGTACGGCTATACAAACTCATTCGTGTCGTGATACGCTTGCAATTATGTTCCGGACCATAATTGTAATTGTATCCTTTCACTCGCATGTTCGTTACCGCATTTGTGTATCGCCTTCTCATCACCAACTACATTCACGCAAACATCTTCACACATATGCAACTCACTTCTTTTACGATCCATGTCACGAACCCCATGGGTTGGACATTAATGGAATACCATTTCATCAACTTCTCCAACATTCCTTCATTTCCAACACTTCACACATAAACTACATCGCACACTTATCAAATTCAGTTGGAAAAATGGCACATCACCTCGTGGACCTTCTATCGTAGCAATAGGATAACTAGCGACGGAGGAGCGAGAACGAAAGAATAAAGGCTAAAACACATATCCACATATCAATAAACACACATCAAATAGCCTTAATCCTACACTCTCACTCAATCCCAACCCGTCTTAGAGTACTTCATCTCAAAGCTAGGCATCCTACTTAAGCCTAACATGGTCTTCGTCGGTCTAAGTCCAAAATCCTACGGCATAAGTCGAATTTTGGTTCACTTAAACCAATTCTCTGATACCAACTTGTAACACCCGTCGTTTAAAAATATGGGTTTTCAAAAACTTTTCACCTAACGGTGTTAACTAGCGGAAGTAAAGACTGTAAAAGTCAAAACCGATAAAAACATTTCGGTTTCTGCATTTATTTGGTGTTACATGCCATATCAAACAATAGTTCAAATGAAAACCCAACGGTTGCCCAACATAAAACAACCGTTCACACATCACTACATAAATTCGACATTAAATACGAAATGTAACGAATGTCTAAAGTAAGCATCGTCTAAGGGTAGCTAAGGCTCCTGCATTGCATCTACCCAAGCTCACACGTCCTGCATCTAGATTCCATCAAGCTAAACCTGAGGGAACAACCACATTAAGAAGCAAGTGTTAGCTATAAGAATAGCTAAGTAAGAAAACACTTAATTTAAAAGCATTTGTCCAATTAAAACAATCTTCATTATTAGACAAGTTTTATTAGGCACAACACACATCACACGTTCACACATATACTGCATTTCAACTTCATCTCAATTAGGATAATCATCCTAAATGTGCCTATCCTGCATTAATTCCCACATTATCACACATATCTTCGTTATCTGCATTATTAGTTCACACATTGTCACACGTATCTTTGTTAACTGCATATAAGTGTGCCCTGCATCACACCCGACTGGATGATTAGTCAAAAGACTACTCATCTTACGTCGTTAAGGAATGGCAAGCCAATCCTTGAGTAATCCGAATGTGGAGGTTGGTCGAACCCCTCGTATTACTCGCCCTGCGTTATAAAGACCACGTTGCGAGGAGCCACCCAAGCAACAACTGCATCTACGCACTCGCCCGGCTAAGGCTAGTACGGGTTAAGCTTAACACTTTTCACTGCATCTGTTTTATGAGCTCAATTTCACACATATAGATTGGGTCCCTGCATTCCCAAACATTCACACACATATAGTCTAGGTAACACACATTCCTAGACATTCACACACTTTAACTTCATTACGTTGGATCCTTAAACGTGCAAGTGACATAGCAACCTAGCAAGTCTAGTGAACTAGGCGTACAAGTCAGGCATGCATATCACACTTCAACTTCATTTCTATATATCATACATATCAAAATACTTCATTAAACTACATCAACTGCATAACTACATATTACATTAAGCAATACTGCATTACACTACAATAGGGACTGCATCTCAGGTCTCATGGTCAACTGCATAACCCATAATACCTCCCAAGTAACCCATATGCCCACATGCAATAATAAGGTACGAATGGAAGTGTTTACGATTTGAAACCAGCTTTTAGTTGATCCCTCAGCGTGTTAAAGTAGTGTATCTTACCTGGTAGTAGTACACGCGCACCAACAAGTAGCTAATAATGCTTATCAGTAACCTCCGACACCTATCGTACATTAACATATAAAGTATAAGTCATTTAGGACCTTAAATGGACCCTCGTACGAACTTAAGACTGTCTACGTAAAATTCCAGAATACACCTTACGAAGATAGACCTTATCTTCGTTTGGTTCTTACGAACTTAAGCAGAAAACGAACTTAGCTAACGAAGTTAATCTTCGTACGAACTTAAACTTCGTTCGTTTTACTTTACGAAAATGGATTCTTACGAATTTAATTTGGTCTTACGAAGATAACTCAAAAATCAATCTTACGAACTTAATCTTCGTACGAACTTTATCTTCGTTCCGACGAACTTAGGCACAGTTACGAATTAATTCATATTTTCGTCCAGAAATCCCAAAAACGACTGACTTCATCAATTTTCCAGATTTTGATCGATCAAGGCTTCTTCCCAAACATGTTTTTGACACAAAATAAACATCTCTTGATTAACTTGATCGATTAAAGACTCGTTTAACACCATTTTGAATGTTAATTAACCAAAACACCTTTTAAGCCCTAATTACTTGCTAAATTCCTTTCTAATCAGATTTGCCCCATAATTAAACCACCTCTAAATCTGAAATACAATCAATACATCAATGATTACCTGCTTGACTCGATGATTGATCAATTTACAACACCAAATCGTTTGATCCAATACTTGATTAATTGCTTTAGGATTCAAGAAAAGATTAGAGACTTTGTGTATGAGTTATTATTTGTTAAAGGCTGCTCAATTCACCCTAATTACACCCTTCCAAACCTTAATCCCGTTTTTTGATTTCAACCTATGTCAAAATCAGTCCCTGGACTTCTAAACCCTTCATTATTGGTCACAAACTGCATTATTGACCATATACAACATTAGTCCTTCATTAAAAGGCACTACATAGCCTTTAAGCGACATTAATCACACTTTTATTCGTCATTAAAATTTAGGCTTTTAAACCTAACTACTTTATCTACGTTAACCACACATAACTACATTCAAATATTAAGTAAAGACTTAACGACACCCCAAATTGACTTAACGGCATTAGTCAAACGTTAAATAAAAGTTCGGGATGTTACAACTCAAGAACCAAGCTGACTTCCACCCATCAGCTTGGCCTTCTATCCTTGTTCTTTATCTTCGACTTAGACCAAGTGCTTGTTCTTCATTTGATGCAGCTTGAATGATACCATCTTCTCTTGAAGATGTTCAGGCTGACTCAGCTTGGATCAGTCCAAGCTGACTCAGCTCCAGAACCAAAGACTTAAGTATTTCTGAATTGTTTGTCATCTTCAAATCTTGTAATGTATGAGCAACTTGACTCCAACACTTAACATTATCATATTTTTTTTTTCTATAATAACAATCATTATTTCTTTGATTTTGACTTTGTGCTTTTTAACTCATTGGGGTTTACATTTTCATATTAATGGAGATTATATGATTTGTTAATTTTTCCCCACAAATTTCTAAGTTTTATGATTTTGCAAGTTTAAGTTTATACGACATTTTCTTATGTAAGTTAATATGATTTGGGCTACAAGCAAATATCTGTATTTTTTCAGCAAATTTTTTTAATTGATTTTGTTATTAAATGCTAAGTTTTTTTTTTTACTTAATAATCTCTATTTCTTTTTGCATATATATTATTTTGATTTTACTTTCTATTATATTAAGGTGTCTCTTGTAAATTGTAATTTGTTCTAAGTTTTTATAAATTTACTTTTTAGAACTTTTTTTGTTTGTGTTTTAATTTGAAATTATGTTATTTTTAATAATATAACAAAGTAGGTTTTTAAATTTATTTTGCAATATATGTTAATAATAATGGCAACATAAAAGGTTTGAATTGTTTTTTTTTTTTTAAAGAAAAGTATCCACCTAAATTTTTTGTTTAGTTGTCACTTTGTGTTATTATTTGATTTTATTTGTTGCCATGTAATTTAAGTTGTTTTGGGAATACAAGGTCAAAATTAAAGGGTTGTGATCATTTGAAAACAAAAATTTTCGTGAAAACTAGAAAACTGGTCCAAAACACACTGTGATCTGAATTCAATGACACGTCCAAGTGTATCAATATACCAGAGTATATTGTACACAGGATAGTTGTAGAGGGGGGGGGGGGGGGGGGGGGGGGGGGGGGGGGGGGGGGGGGGGGGGGGGTGAATACAACTTACTTCGATCTTTACAAACTTTTAAAAATAGTTTTAAAGACTCACCTTATATATTAAGAATGTAAAGAACAGGAATCAATAAAACAGTAAAGCAAGTAAAATAAAGAAACATTCTTCAACACAGATTGTAATTTTCAAAGTAACTCTTTATTAAGATATAATCTATACAAAGAATTACAGGGTTGTTGCGAAAACAAGATAGCCTACAGATATCTAAACAACCAGCTGAAATGACAAATTACAATCAACAAGTTTCTACTCAAGAGAATCAGCCCAAGCTGATCTCATACAGACTAAGCTGTGTATAAGAGCAAAGAAAACTTATGTGAAGATTGATTCTCAAGAATGCTACACATATGCAGTCAAGGAATGGGGCTTTTATAGGCGAAGACCCTTCTTCTCTTGGTATCCAATTCAACCACGTATTGATCTTCTATTCGTTGTTAGAAGGAATATTTGATCATGCCTATTCATAGTACTTGTGGTCCCCATGTAAGTCCCCTTGAACTGGATCGTTAATAGCTTGCTACAGTTATCTTGAGGTGCGGAATCCCTCACTATAACTTGGTGATTCACAACAAGCCTTCAGATTATCTGCTGCCTCGCAGATCTTCTCTAGGCCTAGCGGAACAGCTATTGACGACTATAACCTGTGTTAGGTTCAGATTGACTGGACTTACTCCAGACTTGACGACTGGAGTCCCACTGAAGATTTGTCCAGAAATTATGTGAAGACCAGTGAGCTATTTACTTGTATAGGAAATCTGGAATCCTCCAGATTAGCTCACTGGACTTCACCCAGTCCAGATCTACTCTACTGAAGACATTCTCACTGAAGTCAAAGACTGAAGTTAGAATAAAGAAGACTGACAAAAGGCGGAGTCCACTGGAAGTCTTACCAGATCTACGACTGGAGCATTATCAGTGTTCTAGACTTTACAACTCTGGACACTGATTACGAGGAATTGACCTTTTGCCTTTTCACACTTCCTAAGAGACATTTCACTTGTCTATACATGTGTGTAAAGGTGGTTGGTTAGAAGAATGACAAGTCACATCAACATGACTTTATCCTTGTACTTTAACCAATGCATTTAATGAATCATTGTCGGTTCATTAAATGCATGCAACCATATTTGTACGGCAACAAATTCACTGGTGAATTTGTTGCCTATAAATACAAAGTCATTTTCCTTGTTAAAAATACTTTTAAGCATTCCTTTTGCATTTAAGTGAATTTGTCTAAATACTCTTGATCGTAACAGGAATACTTCACAACTTTAAGTATTTCGATCTTGAAGAATATTTAACAAATATAGATCATTTGTAATTCAAAGGTTGTTAAGATATTTACTTATTTGTAATATCTTGATTCCGCACAACCTTGTATTTTATTTAACATCATAAATAAAATACACTTGAAAAATTACATTGTGTTCCACCTTTACTTTATTATTGCTTTAAGTCTTGTATTACTTTATTTATATACTTGCATTTATATTTAAGTAATACTAGTCCAATCTAGTGATTATTAGACTTGTTGTATTTTACACTTTGGGGTTAACCATCGATTTAAGGGACTCACATTTGGTATCAGAGCAGTAAGGCTAACAAACTTAGATCTGTTTCTTGATGGCCACCCCATTAAATACAGAAGATCTTGGTCCTGAACCTAATGTTAATGTCAATGACCAAAATAATGATCCTCCACCTGTTATAAATACAAATCCTCCACCTCTACTCTCCTGCTTCTCCACACGTGCATGTGCACTACTCAAATAATCCTGTTCCTAAATTCAGTGGGAACAGTGATGAATTTGGTACGTGGAAAGCTAGGATGATATTACATATTACTGGTATTGAGAGGAATATGTTAAAAATCTTAAATGAAGGTCCTTATATTCCTACATCACCTCTCAATGCTCTTCTTGATCCAACTGGATCTAGAAGAGGGAGGAACATTGGTCTGAAGAGGAGAGGAGATTGGTAAATTTAGATACCCTTCTCAAAAACATGATCCTCGGGGCTGTTCCAGAAACCCTAATTCCTACACTAGTTCTTTTTCCCAGTGCTAAAACCATGTGGGATGAGCTAGTGAACCAGTATGAAGGAGGTGATGACACTGTTGTCACCAGAAAAGTCTCCTTAAACAAAAAGTATGAGTCATTTTTTGCTCTCCCCAATGAGTCTCTTACTGGTACTTACACCAGATTTATGAGTATTATTAACCAGTTAAGAGGACTAGGGGTTGATAAAGACAAGGATATACTTTTGGAGAAATTTTGTGATATTCTTCCAACAAAATGGTCTCACATGATTCTGGTCTTGAGACAAGGCAAAACTCTTCATTCCCACACTCTTTCTACCTTATATGGTGCCTTTAAATTTACTGAAGAAAATCAAGCACAAAGAGTTGAGGCTGAAAAGGATGCCTTTAACCATGCCTCCGGTAGTTCCAGTGTGGATCAGTCATACTGAAACACAAGGTACAGCACTGATGTCTTCTGAGAATGTATTTTCTATGAAGAAGATGATGTCTGAACTTATGGAATCTGGAGAATCTACCAGTATCTCTCCAGACCTGGTCCTTTTTCTTCTATTAAAAAGCCTGATGATAGCTACAAATTTAAATACAAAAAGCTTAAGGCTCAGATTGCTCTCATGTCTCAACAAATTGAAAATAATAAATGCATGATTGCAACAACTGAAGAAAAGTGGGTTCCCTCTGATGATTCATCAGTTGATGAAGAAGAGGAAAGAGATTGCTGCTACATGGCTCTGGCAGACGAAGAGCACCTGGTGAAGGAAGATGTCATATTTGGACGATGGGTGGACATTGTTATCAAGAAGGTTAGTGATTATGATAATGAACTGATCATGAATTAAAATTGGACATTGCTGAAGCTCTTAATTCTGATTTAATTTTTGTTGAAACTGTTAGATCTGAAAGTTTATATGGTCTAGAAACAGATTTTTCTGAAATATCAATTTTAAAATCAAAATTAAAAGAACTTCAAGATATTGAACTGGCATTTCAAGCCCAAGTTCTGGTAACTGAACAACTGGTTCAAGAAAAACATGACTTGGAAATAATTTTAAAAAGAAAAACAGGTTATTAAATCATGGCTAGAAACAAGAAAGCCATATGATGCTGGAGTAAATCAATTTCCCTCTCAAAAACGAGCATATTTAGATGGAAATACTCATGTTGCATCCTTGATACCAGTTATTGATCGTTTACCAGAGGAGGTCAGGCCCATTACCATATATGATGAGCCTGTTACTCCCAAGGCCAATACTTTTCCAGTTCATTCCCCAAAGGTTAAAACTGGAGCACCAGATGACTGCTCTGGTTAAAAAGGTCAATCTGAATAAACCTTTGCCTCAGACTGCTTCTAAGACCCCAGGTTCCAAAGAAAAAGAATGCCTCCAAACCTAAGCCTATAGTCCAGTCAACTGGAAAGGCTCAGGTGTCATATGAAGAATGTATTTTGTTAAGACTAGAGAGCCAGTTTCAAATACTGACTCGTCAATTTCAAAGTTGTAATGCAAGATTAAACATTTTTGAGGGTACTTCATCTGGCCCTAAACAAAATACAAAACCTTTTTCAAGAAAGATAAATTTCTCTCCAGTTGAGAAAAAGAAAAAGGTTAGCAAACTATCAGTTCCAATGATCTTTGCAGAGAAATCTGTAACAGAAGAAAGTGAACTTAACCAGAAACTTCCAGGGACCTATCTGGTAGGGTCCAGTGAACCCATCAGTCGATGGGTTCCTAAATCTAACTGATAAATCTGGTGGATGTGCAGGGCGATCGAAAGAAATATATATGGTATCTTGACAGTGCAGCTGGCAGGACAATGACCGGATGTAAGACCCTGCTAGAGGAGTTCATAATTTCTGATGGACCCTCCATTACTTTTGGAAATGATGGTTGTGGAAAAACTGAGGGATATGGTGTTCTGAACAATGGACAAGTCAAATTCAGACGAGTTGCATTTGTGAATGGTTTGAAATACAACCTGATCAGTGTAAGCCAACTGTGTGATGATGGCTATCAAGTTTTGTTCAATATTGTTCATGGCATTGTATTTAACAAGGACTGGAAGGTAGTGTTGATTGCTCCCAGAAGAGGAAATGTGTATGTGATGGATATGGAAAGATCTCATTCAGAGCAGTGTTTCTATACTCAAGCTGATGAAGACACAAACTGGTTATGGCACAAAAGGTTATCCCATTTAAATTTCAAAAATATTAATAAGTTGTCTAGAAAACAACTCGCAGATGGGATACCTTCAGTTTCCTTCAAAAAGGAAAGGCCCTGTCCAGGATGTGAGATGGGTAAGCAGAAACGTACCAGTTTCAAGACCAGACAGCATTTCAGCATATCTGAACCTCTTCATATGCTTCATATGGATCTCTTTGGTCCAGTGAATGTTCAGACACGTGCTGGTAAAAGATACACCCTGGTGATCGTGGATGAATTCTCCAGATATTGTTGGGTTATCTTTCTCAGGTCTAAGAATGAAGCTGCTGCTGAAATCATCACTCTTATCAAGCAGATTGAGCTCAAGCACAAGCGAAAAGTGTGTCAGTTAAGAAGTGACAATGGAACAGAATTCCAGAATGCCACTCTGGAGAAATTCTGTACTGACACTGGCATCTCCCAGAACTTCTCTTCAGCAAGAACTCCAGAGCAAAATGGAGTTGTAGAAAGAAAGAATCGTACGCTGATAGAAGCTGCCAGGAGTATGCTAGCTGAATCTGGTCTTCCCACCAGTTTCTGGGCTGAAGCAATTGCTACTGCTTGCTACACCCAGAACAGGTCTATTTACATTAAAAGACATAAGAAGACAGCCTATGAAGTATTAAGAAATAGAAAACCAAATATTGGTTATTTTCACATTTTTAAATGTCCAGTGTACATCCTGAACGACCCCAGTCAGTTAGGCAAATTTGATGCCAAAGCTGATGAAGGATATTTCTTAGGTTATTCAGCCATTCGCAGGCCTTCAGAGTCTATAACAAGAGACTGGAGAAGGTCCATGAGTCAATTCATGTCACATTTGATGAATCAAATGCTGCAATCAATAAGAAGCCAACCCTTGATACTCCCCCAGTAAATCCAATTGTCTTCTGTGAATCTGATCCTATCAACTACAATAAAGATTCTCCAGAAGAAGTTTCCAATCATTCTGATCTGGAACCTGTTCAGACTAAGAAACTCCCAGTAGTACTCCTTTCTATCCTTCAGGTAAGTTTCAAACTGCCCTCTGAACTTACTATTGGATCAGATGTACGTACTACTCCCCCAGTATCAGTATCAGTTGAATCCTTTCCGGAACTTCAAGAAATGCATTCAAATAAAGAATTTCTAACTGAACCAGTTATTCAAGAAATTCCTTTAAATGAACAATTTCATGATGCAAATCATGATCTAAATGATTCTGATGAAGACGTTGAAATAGTCTGGGAAGATCCTCCTCCTGAAGCAACTCAGAGGAACTCAACTGCAATTCTTGCACTGATATTGTTATTCATAACAATCCTGGTTAGTACTCCAGATGGACAAAAGCTCATCCTATCGATCAGATCATAGGTGACTCCAGTCGAGGGGTTCAGACCAGAAGAGCCTCCAGTGATCAATGCTTATATGTCAGTTTCTTATCACTGAATGAACCAAAGAAGATTGACGAGGCTATGGAAGATCTAAGCTGGGTGATAGCTATGCAAGAAGAGCTTCACCAGTTTGAAAGGAACAAGGTCTGGTATCTGGTTCCTTTCCCAGTTGGTAAGAAAGAACCAATTGGAACAAGATGGGTCTTCAGAAACAAGGTAGATGAAGATGGCCACGTAATCAGAAACAAGGCCAGACTGGTAGCACAAGGATACTGCCAGTCAGATGTTGATTTTGATGAATCATTTGCTCCAGTGGCTAGACTTGAAGCGATCATAATTTTCTTAGCATTCGCTGCTCATCATCAATTCAAGGTCTACCAGATGGACGTAAAAAGTGCATTTTTGAATGGAAAACTTGAAGAAGAAGTTTATGTCAGACAACCACCAGGTTTCGTTGATGAAAAGCATCCACATTGGGTATATCGTCTGGACAAAGCACTTTATGGTCTCAGACAAGCCCCACGAGCCTGGTATGATACTCTGACTAAACACTTATTGAAAAATGGTTTTAAAAGAGGTGCAATTGACAATACTTATTTATTCTTCATGAAAAAGTAATCTGTTTATGGTACAAATTTATGTTGATGATATTATTTTTGGGTCTACTGATGAAAACATGTGCAAGAAATTTTCTAAAATCATGTCCTCTGAATATGAAATGAGTTTAATGGGTGAATTAACATATTTTCTAGGGCTCCAGATTAAACAAACCAGAGATGGTATTTTTATTAATCAAGAGAAATATGTTAGAGATCTTTTAAAGAATTATGATATGAACTCTTCACCATCTAAACCCACTCCAATTTCTGCACCACTGACACTGGACTCAGATCCAGATGGTAAACCAGTGAACACCACTGTCTATAGAGGCATGGTTGGTTCACTGATGTATTTAACTGCCAGTAGACCAGATATTATGTTTTCAATATGTTTATGTGCCAGATATCAGTCTAATCCAAAAGAATCTCATATGCTTGCTGTAAAGCGCATACTAAAATACCTTAAGGGTGTCCCCAGTTTGGGCCTTTGGTATCCCAAAGGCTCAGGCATGGATCTAATGGGTTATTCAGATTCAGATCATGCAGGTTGTAAGATAGCCAGGAAATCCACTACTGGTGGATGTCATTTCCTTGGTGGCAAACTGGTCAGTTGGACCAGTAAAAAGAAAACTTCAGTTTCATTGTCCACTGCTGAAGCTGAATACGTGTCTGCAGCCAGTTGTTGTGCTCAGATACTCTGGATGAAGAACCAGTTGCTTGATTATGGTATTAAATATTCAAAGACTCCAATCTTTTGTGATAATACCAGTGCCATTGCTATCTCAAACAATCCAGTCATGCACTCAAAGACAAAGCACATTGACCTCAGGTATCATTTCATTCGTGATCATATTATGAAAAAAACATTGAACTCCATTTTATTCCCACTGACAAACAACTCGCTGACGTTTTTACCAAACCACTGGATGTAAAAACTTTTGAATATCTTGTTGGTGAGTTGGGAATGTTAAACCCTTAAATCTGGAACCTTGGTATTGAACGCCTTTGTGTACTATCATGGATCCTTGATTTAAAGATTTATAAATCTATGAACTGCTTAGATATAACGCCTTTGTGTACTATCTTTAATTAATAGATTTATGGATCAATATTCCAGGGGGAAGACTCAATTTAAAATTTTCTGTCCTTAAAATATTTTAATTTCAGGGGGAATTTAATTTTCTCACTGGACAAATTCTTCAGAAAATATTACTGGTGCTTTGTAAATATGTCCCTCTCACTGGTATTGGATAGGTTGAAGTGCGTGTTTGAGTTGACTTATGTCTTCTTGTAAATGTGTCCCTCTCATTTGTCTGTATTAGTTGACGTGCATGTTTGAGGTTACCAGTCTCTTTCAAATGGTTTTCACTGGTAGTGTCCCTCCAGTGTACCATCAGTGCATGCTTCACTGGACTAATCCACCAGTGATACTGGAGTGTCCAGTCAACCTCCAGATGCACTGAAATGAGTCATGGTTTGTCAGTCATAATATTTTAATACTTGGTGTGTGTGCCACGTAAGCAAACTCTTTGAAAAGACATTTACTGTTATCCTACGTGGCATGACATTTCAAACTAAATGATGGATATTTTTAGATTGGGAAGATAAAAAGTGCAAGTGGTTATTTTTGTGGGCTGTCAAAACCGTTGTATAGTGATGTGAGTGGGCTGTCAATCGTCACACATTTATGTGTGATGGGATGCATTAAATGCTGATTTCAAAAACCGATCAAAATTACAGTTTTTAAAATTCAAATTAACCTTTTGAAATCCATTTTCTCTCTCCTCTATAAATATCCAATTCAGTTTCACTTTTCACTTTCATCTCGAAAAATATTAACTCCCAAAATTCCTTCATTAAATACATTCTTCATTCAATTCCAATCATAAATCTCTTTCTTCATTCAATTCCAATCATCATCAAATCATCAATTCTTCATAAACCCTAATCTTAATTTCATCTTCATCTTCCATCATATTCAATGGCACCTAGACAATCAGTTCTAACAAAACCTCCTTGCTGCCGAATATGCTCCTGTAGAAAATGTGAAAAAAGCAGGGTATATTATTGAGAGGCAAATCCATTCGAATCAATATGAATAATTGGATGGCAAAGCTTTCTGGCACCACCCATGAGGCTCAATCCCTCATTAGCAGAATAAACTCTTTCTTTCTTTCCTGTCCTCTATACGGTGCCCTAACCCTCAATCCAGGAAAGATGTACCATGATTACTTATGTGAATTTTGGTACACAGCTGTGTATGTTGAAAATGAAAAAGCAATAACATACACACTGAAACAAGGCACCAGACCATTGCGTCTGACTGTAGATTCACTTCGAACCACTCTCGATTTGAATTACTTTTCTGTCAATGAATTCCTGTGTACTTCCCTCTGGTCTAAATTTAAGGGATGTATGCAGACTGATGGGTCACTCAGATATCTGGATGAGCGTGGCCAGTTACAAAGAAAAGGTACAATCTACATGAGTAAACTGACGGACTCATGGAGATTTTTCTTCACTCATTTGGTTGAATGTCTTGGCGGTGGATCTGGAGGGCTTGACCAGATAAATCAAACGCAGCTCCAGATTGCATATTGTCTATGGTTTGGGTATAGAGTTGATTTTGCACAGATTTTGTTCGACGATCTGGTGGATCGTATAAGAGTAAATAGTCAAAAAGAATTTGTACCATTCATTCGATTTCTTTCACTCGTCTTCAAAAGAGCTCTGGGTGATCAATACGATTTTGAAACAACTCATTTTTCAGTAAGTGAGTATATGCGTGAACTCACCCAGTTGAAATCATCAGATAATGAGGTAAACATTCCTCAAACAATGCTCAGTTTTCAAAGGGAAGAAGAAGAAAGGGAAGATGTTGAAAGGGTTGATCTGGATGATGCTCCAGGTGAGGTTCAAGTTATTGAAGAGCCTGCTGGAGCCCTTGATGCTGAAATTGTACAACCAATAACACAAGTGGCTCCAGATCAACCACAACAAGAAAGTGTTCTACCAGAACCCGCCAGACGCCCAAGAAGTGGCAGACGTCTTAGACTGGCGGGTATAGCAATTGGTTCCAGTAGAACAGAAACTGGAGATGTGTCTAGGGAACAAGTATTTGAAGGATCTTGTGAAGAAACCAGAGTTACTAGTGATACAATGGCTGCAGATGGTTCTCCCATTGTTGACCAGGAAGATGCTACACAAGTTGATGTGCAGGTCTAGAATGTTGAGCAGGAGACTCAACTTGATTTAAATAAGTTGGTAATCTGGCTGGTGATCAGACAGTTAGGACGGCTCCAGATTGGGATGAAATTGATTCCCCAATGTCTGAAGGTAATGAAATTGATACAGATTTAAATTTTTTGGGCGTTGATATAAAAATGGAGGTGGAGCAAACATCTGATATGACACCACCTCCAGAATTACAAAATATCATCACCACCAGAATCATAATGTACCACCACCACCACCTTCATTACAATCCACCTTCAATTCAAATTTCACAAATTCAACCACCACCACTTGAAGAACCATTGCACTTTCCTCATGTCCAGACACAAGTTCCTTTGGCGACCAGAATGGTCTCTGAACTTACTCCTCCAGGTGGTCTCTCCACTTCATCTTCAACCGAGGTCCAAGGCCTTTTAAGTAAGGTGGCGGACCTGGAGAGATCACTTCAATCATCTTCTCAGGTTATTTCTGACTTCAAATCTTTATTGTCAAATAACCTAGCTTCAGAAATGAATGTATTTGTTGGAAATGAGAAGATAGTGTTTGAGAAGCTTGATGAATTGGTACTGGCCACCAATCGTAACACCGAATCTATCAAAGTGGCAATCCAGGGTTTGGAGGAGAAGCTGGTAAGAACTATTAAGACTGCAGTGAACACTGAAGTTGCTCAACCACTGGCAGGTCTAACAGAACAAGTTCAGAAGTTGACCACCAGAATTAGCAGTCTGGAGAGCAGGCCAACACTTGACCAGACTTCAGTTATCACCAACATCAGTGAAGCCTGTATTCGAAGGTTTAGGGGAGACATGTTGAAGGAAATAACTGAAGAAATTTCTGGGTCTGTTACCAGAACTCTACAAGATGTGTTGTTGCCAAAAGTGGCTGATATGATTCAAGCTGAACTGCCAAAAGACTTACCTAAAGAAGTCGAGTTTAATAAAACTGAAGTATCTAAACTCAGGCAGACTGTCAACATCACCACTCCAGTGGCTGGTAGGACATTTGGCTCATCTGAACGCCATACTCTTGACAGATATGGAATCATCTCCAGTCTCAAACTGAGATACTTCCAAGGGGGAAAAATCTGGTGATGCTGAAGAAAAAGGAAGCAGTGGCAACTGAAATTGTCAAGGTAAGAGATCTGAAAAAGGCACTTGGTACTGCTTCCATTGTGCCAGAAAGACAAGTGACTGGTACTGATGCCAGTGCACAAGAAAACATTGGTACTGAAGCCAATGTACAAGAAGAAGAAGCTGCTGGTACTGATGCCAGTGAGCCAAAATTTGAAGCATTCCCAGATATCACAACTACTTTAAAATCAGTGAAACAGAAGAAGCATGTGATATCTGGAGGTGAAATTGAAACAGCTGAAGGTTCATCAGATTTCCCTACTGCTGATGATGATACTTCGAAGAGACTGGAACAGGAGTGTATTATGATTGAAATCTTCAAGAAAAGACAAAGGGAAGAATTGCTGGCCCACAAAAGGGAGATGGCAAATATGGGAACTCTGGACTCCTACAATGCTGGTAGACTGGGTATACATATTGATGTATACAAAATGATGAAGGAAGATGCCAGAGTTCATC
Source organism: Erigeron breviscapus (assembly GCA_034093135.1). NCBI lineage: Eukaryota > Viridiplantae > Streptophyta > Magnoliopsida > Asterales > Asteraceae > Erigeron > Erigeron breviscapus. The sequence continues at coordinate 30,545,532 of CM067167.1, forward strand.
AATGTCTGGATACACTTGATGATGTCTATCTCCGCTCCAGGTACTCTTTGGAAGAGTAGACTTATGATGCAGTGACTTATGGCATCAGTGTGGTAGAACTGATAAGACAAAGAAAAGAGGAACTGGTGAACCTCCAGAAAAAGATTAGAAAGAAAGCTGCAGCCCTGGAGATTGAATACAGAAACAAAATAAAGGGCTTGCCAAAACTGACTGCCAAACAGATGAAGGCACTCAAGATGCAGATCTAAGCACTTTCATTCCCTTGGATACTTCACAAAGAATTAATCGTGAAGAAATCCAGTCTGCAGTTGAACAAAGGAAGGCATCCAGGGAAACTGATGCATTGGTTCATGCTGCCAGATTGAAAGATAAGTATGATGAACGAATGACTTTCAGAAATGATGCCAGAAGGATCATTGGTGCTGAAATCAAACTGGCTGAAGATCATGAGCAGATGACCAAGTTTCATGTAAAGTTGACCAGAGAGGGTAACTTTACTGATGAAAGGAAGAATACTTCAGTCCAGTCATTTGGATGGACTGAACTAAAAGAGATTGCCTTAACATTCAGAGGGAAGACTGATATGTCCCCAGATGTTAAAGCATTTTTGAAAAGGATTGAAAAGGTCTGGAGGAGGAAGCAACAAACTGAAGTTGTTCTTGGTATTCGACCAGCAGAATCTGTACCATCCTCTCCATCACCAAAGAGAAAGGCTACTGAAGATGCACCTGGACAGAATTCAAAGAGAAGAGCCTGAATCTCTATATCATTTACTTGTACTTGTATTTATTTCTCAAAGTTGTAACTTATTTTTGTTGATGGCTGTAAATATAGTTGCAATTTTTGATTCATAAAGTAAGTGATAAAAATAAGTCTAAGTTAGAACTAAAAGATGAAAACTGGAACACTGATGATCTATAAAGTGTTTTCCAGTTACTTAAATTTTTTAGACTTAGTCAAAATTAAGGGTTTTTCAAGCATACAAAATGTATAGATAGAAGCTTGAAAACCCTTGCATAATTTCTAAACAAATAGGGGGAATTTGTTAGGTCCAGATTGACTGGATTTACTCCAGACTTGACGACTGGAGTCCCATTGAAGATTTTCCAGAAATTATGTGAAGACCAGTGAGCTATTTACTTGTATAGAAAATCTGGATTCCTCCAGATTAGCTCACTGGACTTCACTCCAGAACAGATCTACTCTACTGAAGATATTCTCACTGAAGTCAAAGACTGAAGTTAGAATAAAGAAGACTGACAAAAGGCGGAGTCCACTGGAAGTCTTACCAGATCTACGACTGGAGCATTATCAGTGTTCTAGACTTTACAACTCTACACGCTGATTATGAGGAATTAACCTTTTGCCTTTACACACTTCCTAAGAGACATTCCACTTGTCTATACACGTGTGTAAAAGTGGTTGGTTAGATGGATGATAAGTCACATCAACATGACTTTATCCTTGTACTTTAACCAATGCATTTAATGAATCATTGTCTTCATTAAATGCATGCAACCATATTTGGCATAATTAATTCACTAAGAATTTATCTGCCTATAAATACAAAGTTATTTCCTTGTTAAATTTACTTTTTAGCAATTAGGTGAATTTGTCTAAATACTCTTGATCGTAACAGGAATACTTCACAACTTTAAGTATTTCGATCTTGAAGAATATTTAACAAATATAGATCATTTGTAATTCAAAGGTTGTTAAGATATTTACTTATTTGTAATATCTTGATTCCGCACAACCTTGTATTTTATTTAACATCATAAATAAAATACACTTGAAAAATTACATTGTGTTCCACCTTTACTTTGTTATTGCTTTAAGTCTTGTATTACTTTGTTTATATACTTGCATTTATATTTAAGTAATACTAGTCCAATCTAGTGATTATTACTTGTGTATTTTACTCTTGTGGGTTAAACCATCAAGTGAAGGGACTCATAACCTGCACAATATGCTTGATATTTCGACAAATGTTCAACCCTAAACTCTGTTAGGGTTCGGTATTTATAGGAAAACACCCGATCGGGCTTCAGCATACTGGCCTCGTATTTCAGGCCCAGCTCGACCTAATTACGAGGTCGTAATTATGTTCTAGCCTCGTATTTGTTCCTGCAAATATGGGGTCGTATTCCTATTGTGAATTGTGAGGTCGCAATTCACACTTAGAAGATTAATTACACATTTAATACTTAAACTTAATCTAGTATTCTATGCATAATACCGAGTTCATTAATGACAATCACATTACAAAGACATCAAACAATCTAGACTGCTATTGCCATAGACGTGCACTTACAGACTCCCCATTGGCAATAGCTTCTAGACGTTAAAATAGATGTCTTTGTCTTGTCTTTGTCATCAATCTACTTCCTCTGCTTCTTCTTGCTCTTGCTCTGCTCCTTCTCAGTCTCAGTCTCAAAATCAGAATCTGACTCTGACTGTGAAGGAGTATGAGTGATACCTAACCGTCTCTTCTCTTGATCCCTCATAGATCCTGGATCATAATAATAATCCGTGATCTCTGCCCTAGCTCTCATATGAGCATCTGGATCATAACCCTCACGCTTCTCCAGTCTCTTAACAATTGCAGGATGCAAATCAGACTCTGTAGAAGTGTTATTGGTAGAGTCGGTTTTGGTAGACTCATTATCCTGAGCACTAGCATCTTCAGTTTCTAGAGCAACATCAGCAGATTGCCCTACCAAACCCTTACCCTTTTCCAATTGATCAATGTCAACATCTTCTGTAAGGGGTTTGGTTTGTGGTGCATCAGACTCAACTACCATCTTCAACTCTGTGACAACCAGTTCTTGAGTCTGTGGAGCTCAGAAACTGCCTTGCCAGCAACACCAGCCTGGCTAGACTCCCTTGAGTCTCTGTTCTCAAACTAGAACCTTCTCCTAGCTCCTGAGTAGCTCTGGCAGCATCTGGATCTTCATTGTGATCATCGTCATGCCTTGCCTTAGCCAACTCATCACCCTTGCAACCCAAGTTGTCTCTCTTCGCTCTAACCTTCAGATAGTTATCAATAAGCTCATGCAATTTCCCCTCAGAGATCTTGACTCCCTGCTTTAGTGCATCTGCCATCTTGATAACCTTCCCATCAAGTTCCTATACTTTTTATACATATTGGACACCACTGCCCCGGCCTTGCCCAACTTGTCTTCCAAAAACTTGTTCTTGTCACTAACAACCCTAAAATCATCAGCCAAACGAGTGATCAGACCTCTCATTTCATTCATCTGTCTCTGCAGATCACATATTAGTCTCTTCACTTGTTGTGGTCGTGACTGTGGCTGTGTAGTCTCAGAAACAACAACCGGCATACTTTGTGATCCACCAGCAGCAGCAGAAGTCTCTTGTGCCCTGACAATTCTACTTCTTTTAAGCAACGGCTGCTCTGGCACCCAATCTTCATCAGTCTCTCTTGCTCTTCTTCATCGTTGATGACTACAGGAGATCCAGGAACCATTTTGGATCCAACTCTGACGAATGCATGATATCTGTAAGGATCCTCATCACCGTCACTGCTAGACTCATCATCAGAATGGACAGAAGGCTCTCTGTCTGCATGAACATCAACAGCAGCCTTCCCTCTATCTCCAGGATCAATACCTGATCCACTAGCTTCTCCAGCACCTGACCCACTTGATACGTCCCATGGTGTATCAATATACCAAAGTATATTGAACACAGAACAGTTGTAGAGGGGGGTGAATACAACTTTTCACAATCTTTACAAACTTTTAAACACAAAACGTTTTAAGATTCAAACAAGGAATATTAAGAAAGTAAGTAAAGTGCAGGAATCATTAAAACAGTAAAGCAGTAAACATTCTTGAACACAGATTGTTATTTTTCAAATGTAATCCTTTATTAAGAAATAATCTATACAAAGAATTACAGGGTTGTTGCGGAATTAAGATAGCCTATAGATATCTAAACAACCCTATGAAATGACAAACAATAATCAATTAGTTTCAGCTCAAGAGAATCAGCCCAAGCTGATCTCGTATAGACTAAGCTGTATGTAAGAGCAGAGAAACTTGTGTGAAGAATGATTCTCAGGAAAATGCCACACATATGCAATCCATGAATGAGTCTTTTATAGGCACAAGCGCTCATTCATTAGGTGTCCGTTGTAGCTACGTGTTCTTCAATCAGTGGTAGATGAGGGAATAATCAATCGTGCCTCTTCATCGTACTTGTGGTCCCCCACGTACTGACGCACATTTTTATTATGGTCATTTACAAATTCAGTCGCTAATTGCGTCGCAGTGGTCTTGCTGCATCGCAACTAAAGTCCCTGCACACTCACTGCGTCGCAGTCTAGTGACTGCGCCGCAGCAGGCCCCGTTTCTGCACAAATCACTTTGTTTAACCTCCAAAACTTAGCCAAACACACCCCAAACGACCCAAACCTTATGAACGACTTTTGTACTTCAAAATTCAACATTTTAAGACCATAATGATGCAATGAAATCATTGATTAATCCCTACTTGATTTGCATCACAATAACAAACGTTTTAGGTCACCGAATCAATCAAAACACACGTTTTCGACATCAATTGATCCTCTAATGACCTAGACCAGTTATGGAACGAATTATATGATTGAAAAGACATAAAATCAATGTTATTATACCTTTAACACCTGGAGATTACAATAAGGATGCAAAAGGCTTGATCAATCACACCCGAATCAACACGTTTGAAGAAGGTTTGCAATGGAAATCGAATGGAGAAGGAGGGGACGGTTTTGGGGAGGCACAAGAAGGTTTAGGATCTGATTAATGTAAATTAGGTTAGCCTAATTGACCCCTAAAACCTGGACACATCTTTCAAAGGCTCACAATTAAGTCCCTCCACTTCACATGTTGACATTTAAGGCTTAAACGACTTAACGGGAATACTTACCGACATATTAAACACATTTTAATCATCTTTGGCATCTTAAACACATTA
>CM067167.1:30551514-30608619 GCA_034093135.1 Erigeron breviscapus
CCCTAGAATGCCATAACCGAGAATGTGACTTAACTTCCATTTTATTTAACTTTAGTTGGTAATATCAATGACATCGTCATTATAAGGTAGTCTAAAGTACCATTCGATAATCACCAAGTTCAAACGTTCAAGTTATTGAAAACTGAAAATGTCAAACAGTCACAAAACTCGCGGCGCGACCATAGGTCCTCGCGGCGCGACCTTGCTATATTCCTCGCGGCGCGACCTGGAGGTTTCGCGGCGCGAGCCAATTCAAGTGCAGGTTTCTGTTCGAAATTCTTTACACCTCGCGGCGCGACCTGGAAGGCTCGCGGCGCGAGTTCCACCTGACTGAGTGAAAAACCTGGTTTATGACCATTTTTAGCAAACCATATCGACTCCAAATCGATTCCTTTCATTTTTAATAAGTGTTAACATGTTCAAAAGACCTAGAACCATACCATTTCGCCAAATCATTTCGCCATTTTAATCATTTTGATTTCAAGACCAAATTTGTAAATCAAAACTTCATTTAGTCAACTAAACCCTAATTTCATATAACATTCAAAGGCTTCTAATTCAAATTACAAACTGAAATAAACCCTTAAATGAATTTAAATAAAATCAAAAGATTGAATAAAAGTTAACTTACCAAAATGGTGTTCTTGAGAAATAAGAAGAAATATGAAGATGATGATGATGATAATGCCCAAAACCTTAATTATTATTGAAAGATGATTTATTTGCTTTGATTTCCCTTTGATTTCTCCTTGCCAAAATGATTTAGAGCATAAAATGAATTTTGTGTGTGTTCTGTGTGTGTGTGTGTGTGTTGTCAGGAGATTTTAAGAAAAAGGGGTGATGGGTGTTTCCCTCCCTGCCTTTCAAACCAAAATAAGCCCATGTGGCTTCTTTTTGACATTATTTTATACCCTTAATTCGGTAAAATGCTTACGATTAATTACCGTTTGACCTAAAAGTCAAAATGTAAGGTAAAGGTATTTTCCCTCGTCTTATTTTAGTCAAGACAAGCCAATAAAGTTTCGTCAAAAGGGAACTTTATAATATTTAAGTCTAGACAGTCTAATTATTTTGTTCAAGACATAACCTTTAAATATTAATTTAAAGTTATTTTAAAGACTCGGCATTCGTCTAAATAGCTAATAGTCTACGTCATCAAGATACGTCTAATTTGACTAAGTCAAAAGTCCAAAAGTCTAATAAGTTCCACGTCAAATGACAGTCCAAATTCGACGAGATTATGATAATGACTAATCTTAAACAAGATTAAGACTAACTCGTTGTTAATTAATTACGAGTTGTCACAATTGGATCATACATCCTTCTCAGCAAAATCTTCTTTTCCGAATCTGCATACATCTTGGCTTCACCAGAATCTCGATCAATTTCCCAATTGTCCATTTTATCCAAGACATCTTGTGCCCATTTCTTGGCAGGGACTTTGATCATACACTTGATATCACGTTGAATATACTCAACGCTTCTATCTGGCTTAACCATCTTCTTCTTTTGTCTTGGTTCAATATGAAACATTGGTTTATCTGAATCTTTCATATTCAACCTCAACTTAAAATCATGATGAAGATTCTTACCAACCACATCAGCAAGACCATAACCACTTGGATTGATAATCCAGTTATTTCCGAGTTCATGTAAATCTTCTTCACACAAACTTCTGAAATGTCTCTCATGCCATGCTAAATACTGACAACCTTCTGGTCTTTTAAGAACGAATAGCTTCAATTCTTCATCATAGAACCAACTCCAGATTTTTGTCTTATATTTTGCAGCATCTTTATCTGAGATATGAGTCCAATACATACTGGGTTTCATAGTATCCCATGTGACTATATGATCATTAATCCTTTGTCCAGGCACAAGTCGATCAATTTCTTGTAATGGATCATCATCTCTGAGAGGAACTGGATAACAATTTGGATTAAAAGGTCTTGTCAAGTTTATTTCATATTCAAAAGGAATCAATGCATCATCAACCTTAGCGTATACCACAAAGTTTAAAACTTCAGCGGTGCTACTAATTGGAGCTTGTAGCATTCTTTCCTTTACTTCTTTTCTCTTCAATTCTAACACATTTCTTTCTACCATAGACGGCTCTTCAGGAATTGAGTCCTAAACATCATCAAAACCATAAGGTTTCTTGAACATGTTTAGATCCGGTTCAGGAATAATCTCACCTTCCTCAAGCTCATTTCCATTAAAGAGTAATTCCGTATCATCTGTATCATCTGATAAGATTACACAACATAACACCAGAATACAATGATTAATCATGATAATAAAGATGAAATATAATTGCATTGAAATAAGATAAATTACATTTACATGTCATAACTTATTACATGCAACCTAAAATACAATTCATCTAATCATTATTAACATCATAAGTTGAATCAGAATCAGAATCAGATTCCAAAGCTATTTGCTTTTGAATCTGTAATTCTTTTTCTCTTTCATTTTCTGCATGTTGTTGTTTATCTAATAAAACATCAAACACATCATGAAAGACGTTTTCTTCAGAATAATAGTCATGTCCAAATTTTGCTTCAACTTCACGCTTTAATCGATCAGTTTCAGCTTCAACTTGATCATCACTTAAATAATCAATTGATTTTGAAGAATTACCTGAGTCAAGTGCTTCAATAGCCTCAGCATCACGAGGAGCACTTGAATCTCCAGCACCAGATGTACCAACCTCAGTATTATCTCCCCCTGAACTTCAACACCCTTTCCTTTGTCAAGAACTGGGCGAGAATCACTTCGATCACCAGCATTATCAGCATCATCATCATTTGACGTCTTGGCACTGATAATCTGCATATCTCTTCAGGCACATCTCCCCCTTGATTCTTGACCCAATTGACAAGAAAGGTCAGAGCAGCTCGGACATCTGAGAGATCAGACTCTAACGTGTAAACACGAGTCTCTAGAACCTCAATACGTCGAACCAGAGGAGAATCTGAAGGAAGAGGAGTAACAGGCACTCTGGGAGGCAATGCAACCGGAATAGCAGCAGCAGTTGAACTTGGAGGATCAGGAATTGAAACTGATGTAGCTTCAGTGATACGTGCACGCTTAACTCTTTGATAAGTAAGAGTAGCATCCATTGATCTTTTAGAACTCCTAGTATCACTTGAACTGGGTGCATTGACCGGATCATCAATATCTTCAAAAAGGCTGGCTAGTTCAGGATTAAATCGAGCCGCAACCTCAGGAGGAAGTAAAACATTTGCATCATACTGTAAAGAAACATCATGCAAAACATCCAAAGATTGGTTAAGTAAAACATAATAATCCTGCAAAGTACCTTATCATGAACAAAATTTACCTTATCATGAACAGATTGAGCCGTATCAGAGACTATCGGAGAAGCATGACATGCCTTGCTTCGACGTTCTCTACGTAAGCTCACTAGATACACCTTCTTGAGATAAGTGATAAGAATGATCACTTGCAGAAGCTACAGGAACATCATGAGCCCTTTTTGTGCGATGCTCATATTCACCTGTGTCTTCCGAGACAACAACATTATCAGCTGAACTACTGGTACTATCTTCCTCATTAGCATCATTCCCGTTCTTCGCATAAACTTTTCAGCTCTCCTTGTAATCATGGCCAGTTGCCATTTTAGATCCATTTCTTCAACATCGTCAGGATCAATCTGGTCATAATCTTCCTCGATGAGAGATGGATCTGTGATCCTACCTTCAACAAATGCTTCATGTGCAGCACACATAGCAGCAAAGACATTCATCCTCCCCTCAGCTGATTTCATATCCATTGGCATAGACTTGTAACCAGCTGAAGAAGATGTAATGTTACCGATCTTTAAATTTCCAGTCTTTAAACCTTCAGCAGTCTTTTTGCCCTTGTTCCCAACATCAGACGCCATGAAACCAACAAGATCATCTCCATCAGTATTCTCTGTTACGCCAGAACTACCAACTCCAGAGAAGAATGCGTTTGCATCAGCGGTTGGATTCTTCATTGTAGCATGATACAAAGACGGATCTTGAGTGAAGTTGTCTTGAATATCCTTTGCTTTGTCCTTCATTACTCGGTTTCTAAGAGTGGAAATTACACCATCAATCCTCAAGGTTGCATAATCACTTCTTTCTTGTAATCCATGACAAAACTCCTTGTAGGCCTTCGGTAGTCCATCCAAGAATTTATCCACAATCTCAGTAGGAGTATACTTAAGATCAAAGTACGCTAACTCGGCAAGAAGATGTTGATATCTTAGAATAAGATCTTCAACTTGTTCGTTCTTGGTAGCGTTGAAACAGTCAAATTGTTTCTTAAGCATTTTAATTCTGTTTTTCTTCAGTAGTGGATCTCCTTCACAATGAGCTTCAATAGCGTCAAACAACTGCTTAGAAGTTTTGTATTCTTGTTTGGGAAACAGATGCACCAAATCTTGTGGAATGCACATACGAAGAGTCGAAAGAGCCTTTACTTCGACTGCATAGAGGGCCTTTTCGTCACCCTTTAATTCTGCCATTCTGTAAGTCGAAGTAACACCATTGACAGTAAGAGTAGGCCACTCATATCCTTCAGTAATCATAAGCCACATATTTAAATCTTCTCTTTGTATAAAATCTTCGAATCGACCTCTCCACGCCCAGAAGTCAGCTAATGAAACTAACTTTGGTGGAGAATTGGTCCTTCCGACTAGATGATCATGATAAACCAGAGAATTTAGGTATTGTGCAACGGCACTGTTGACTGTCGAAGAAGAAGCCATCGGAACGAAAATAAGAAAGAGAACGAGAATAAGACTAAATTCGTAAGAAGAGATCTGAACGAAGATAGCTAAATTCGCAAGTGAAGGTTAGAACGAAGATGACTCTAAGTTCGTAAGGTGAACTGAACGAAGATAGCTTAAGTTCGTAAGCTAAATTCGTAAGGTGAAAGCTGAACGAAGATAACTTAATTTCGTAAGTTAAATTCGTAAGAAGATTCAAAACGAAGGTAGGGAACTTCGTTTTCTATCTTCGTAACAAGGACTGCAAACGAATTTAGATTAAGTTCGTTTGCTATCTTCGTAGAGAGAACGAAGATAACGACTGGAAAGGTTTTTCGAACAGTTTTTGAGAGAAAACGATCAAACAAACGATCTCGAACCTTCGATAAGATATCGACTTGCTCTGATACCACTTGTGAGTCCCTCGATAGCTATGGATCGCTCTCGAGATCGTCTATGGTTATGTCGTGAGTGCGGAATCCTCACGAGATAACTGTTTGATTAGTTATCTATTATATTGCTAATTACAAGAGTATAATCAGCCTTATATTGCTCTATATTCGTTTGGTATATGTCACAAACGAACTTAGTTGCCTTAGGTGTGTTAAACTGAACGTCGTGTTAGGGTTTTTGTTCGTTTTTATATGTTTCTGATAATATTAGACTTGCTGGGCTTTGTTCTTACGAACTTAGCGGCCCAGCCCATCTTAACGAAGATTATCTTCGTTAGTACCTAACGAAGATTATCTTCGTTAGTTGTAAATCAGCTTTATAGTTATATTCCTAGTATTTCACGTACAAGGAATCCTAACGTATATTATGTTTGTACTTGTATAACATACATAACAAACATCATATATAAACATATATAACACCTAAACATGTAATCGATCATTACCAAAACATTATGTTCATAATCTATCAATTACATATACGAATAAGACATAATCAAATCTAAGTTGCTGTTGTCACATCAACGTGCATCAACACTTCTTCCTGCTTTTTACCCCATTCAAACTTCTTATTTTTCTTTAACATATCATAAAATTCTTTGCATCTGTCTGATGATCTTGATATGAATCTGTTTAAAGCTGCTAATCTGCCAGTCAGTCTTTGAATATCTTTGACATTTGAAGGGGATTTTGTTAGGACCAGTTCACCTGGAACTGGCCAGTCACCAGTTCACACTGACTAGTTCACCAGTTGCATCTGGTGACCAGTAAACTGGTGACCAAGAAGATTTGTCGAGAAATATATTGAAGTCCAGTTGCACCGTACAGTTAACGCAACTGAAGACTTCCTCCAGTTGAGAACTGACCAAGTTGAAGAAACATTCCAGTTGAAGTCGAAGACAACAAATGGAAGAAAGAGAATGACAATGGCAGCGAAGCCCAGTTGACATTCTAGTCAGTTACAAACTGGAGACCATCAGTGGAAAGCCCTTACAAAGCTTTACACTGATTACGAGGAATTGACTTGTATACTTTATGTACCTTTACCCGGATAATAAGCCTTATCTTATTATTTAAGTATTAAAAGGTACATAAAGGTGGTTATGTAAAGTCACTTTAACATACGACTTTACAAAGCTTTTTAAGGAATTAAATGCTATTCCTTAAATGCTCCCAACCACATTTGTACGGCTAAAGTTAACATCCCAATGTTAACTTTGCCTATAAATACAAGTCATTGCACAACCAAGAATTATAAGTTACTTCACAAAAAACGAATAACTTCATACTTTGCATACCTGCAATATTCTTGGTGAACTTGTGCAATATTCTCTCAATCGCTAAAAGGAACATTTCACAACTTTAAGTGTTTCGATTGTTGAAGAGAAATTCCGAGTATAGATCAATTGTATTTCATAGGTTGTTAGGATATTTACATTCGTGTATTATCTTGGTTCCGCATCAACCTTGTAATTTGTTTAATATCAATAAATAAATTACACTTTGAAAACTACATATTGTCTCATCAAGATTGTTTACAAGTTATTTGTATTATTGCATTGTTCTTTACTTATTGTCTTTTATATAAGTAATCTATCTAGAACTTGGTATATACCACTGCAACTGGTCGTCTCCAGTTCAGTAAGTATATTGCAAAGTAACTCCACCATCGACATAGAGGTGTCTTCAGTAGTACCATCTAACAAGTTGGGACTTACAAGTGGTATCAGAGCAGAAGGCTAATAAACTTGCCTAGATCTGCAAAGATGAACACTACTGAAGGTGGAGATGGTTCTGGTTCAGGTGAAAACCCATCGAACACTAATGCACAACCTTTTCAAAACGTTAACACCAACCCTCCTCCTCCTTCTGCCCCAAACCACGTCCATGTACATTACTCCAACACTCCTGTTCCAAAATTTGATGGAAACAGTGAGACCTTTGGTACATGGAAAGCTAGAATGCTGTTGCATTTTGGTGGTATTGAGAGGTATATGTTGAAAATCCTTAAGGATGACCATATATACCTATGTCTATTGGGGTGAGTCCTCTTCTTGATCCAACTGGAAGAAGAGGCTCAAGGGAAAAGCCAGAAGACCATTGGTCTGATGAGGATCGCAGACTGGTGGACTTGGACACCAGACTGAAAAACATGATCCTTGGGGCTGTCCCTGAAGACCTAATTCCAACACTTGTGTTGTTTCCCAGTGCCAAGTCTATGTGGGATGAATTAGTGATTCAATTTGAAGGAGGTGATGACACAATCGTCACCAGAAAAGTTGCCTTGAACAAGAAGTATGAATCCTTCTTTGCCTTGCCCAATGAAAGTTTAACTGGTACATACACCAGATTTTCTAGCCTCATCAATCAATTGAGAGGTTTGGGTGTAGAGAAGGATAAGGATATTCTTCTTGAGAAGTTTTGTGATATTCTTCCTTCCAAATGGGAAAACATGGTTCTTGTCTTGAGACAAGGTAAAACCTTGCACACTCACACTCTTGCATCGCTCTATGGAGCCTTCAGATTCACTGAAGATAATAATGCTGCAAGACTTGTGGCTGAGCAAGATGCCATGAACCATGCTCAGAGTCCCAAGGTTGCTAATACAATTGAGCGACCTTGTGCTGCTTTAATGTCTGCTGAGAGTGTCCAGGCACACTCGATGAAGGAGATGTTGAACAGTTTCTTAAACTCTGGGCTGACCACTGAAAACAGTGAAGGTTATGATGAAACTGACGATGATGATCTGGTCGCCATGATTGCTAAAACCTTTAATAGGTTTAAGCATAAATCTAAAAGATTTAATGGCCCCAACAATGCTTCCAGCTCCAGCTCTCTGGATAAGACCAATCTTACATGCTATAAGTGTGGCAAGAAAGGTCATTTTATGAAGGAATGCAGATCTAGTCAGTTGAATAACCAAACTGGCCCCTCTGTCCCTAATTACAATCGGCCTGATGATAGCTACAAAGCTAAATACAAGAAGCTTAAGGCCCAGATTGCCCTCCTGTCCATGCAAAAGGAAAAGGATCAGTGCTTAATTGCACAAACTGAGGGAAAATGGGAGTACTCTGATGACTCATCTGAGGATGAAGAAGAGGAAAGGGACATGTGTTTCATGGCCTTGGAAGATCAACAACAGCAGCATGTGGTGAAAGATGATGTCATCTCTGGAAGATGGGTGGACATCATACTGAAAAAGGTATGTGATTATGATCACCAGGTTGACCCTGAATTAAAACTGGACCTGGCTGAATCATTAAGTGGTGATTTGGCATTTGTAGAAACTGTTAGAGCTGATAGTGAAAGATATTTAGACACTATCTTAATTGAACTGAACAATGTCAAACCACAACTGAATGATTTGCAAAGTGTCCAGTTGGCTCTCAAGGAGTCAGTTTTAAAGATTGAGGCTTTAGAACTTGATAATCAAAAACTGTCTTGTGATTTTGAAAAAGCTCAAAAGATTATCAAGTCCTGGGTAAAAGCATCTGGCAAAACTATGATGCATTTTCAAGAACTATCGATGCCCAGAAAAATGCATGGAAATCTGAAGATCTGGAGATGGCAGCTCTTATACCAGATCTTCATGCATTGCCTCCAGCTCTCCAGGTTGAAACACCTTATGATCAACCTGAAGCTGTTGAAACTGAAACCAATGAGACCACCCCCATTGAGGTTAAAACTGGAGCCAAACAGGCTAAAGCTCCAGTCAAAAAGGCCACTGGTAACAAGCCTTTACCTCATAAGTCTAAGGAGCCCAAGACCCGACAGACTAAATCTCCAGTTGAACCAATGTCCAAGGTTCAACTGCCTGAACAAAACAATGTTTTGGTTAATCTGGAAAGGCAACTCCAACTTTTGTCTCGGCAGGTTCAGAGTTGCACTGCCCGGATTAACAATCTGGAAGGAGGTTCACCACCTCCAGTTTTAAAACAAAACATTAAATCACTCCCTTCTGTACCTAAACAAAAGAATGTTCCATCTGGAACAAAATCTGGTAAACTTAAGGTGAGTAAGTATCAAATACCAATCGTTTTTACTTCTGCACCTGGAGCTGGTGATAATGCTCCAGATGTAGCCTCCAGTTCAACACCTCAACAATCAACTGTGGCTTCTGTAGAGAAGTCCAGTGGACCCATCAAGAAAAGATGGGTTCACAAAAATAACTAATGATTTTTGTGTGTGTGTAGGGCGATCGAAAGAAAAATATCTGGTATCTGGACAGCGCTGCTGGCCGGACTATGACCGGATGTAAGCCCCTACTGGAAGAGTTCACTGTCCAAGATGGACCGACAGTGACGTTTGGTAACGATCAATCTGGAAAGACTGAAGGATATGGTGTGCTCAATAATGGACAAGTCGAATTCAAAAGAGTTGCATTTGTGAATGGTTTGAAATATAACTTGATCAGTGTAAGCCAACTTTGCGATGATGGCTTCAGAGTATTGTTCGATATTGCACAAGGCACCATATTTAACAAGGATTGGAAAGTGGTGATGATTGCACCAAGAAAAGGGAATGTGTACATCATGGATATGGAACCAGCTCCAAAAGAGCAATGTTTCTATACCAAAGCTGATGAGGACACCAACTGGTTATGGCATAAAAGGTTATCCCACCTTAATTTCAAGAACATTAACAAGTTGTCTCGCAAACAACTGGTTGATGGGATACCCCAGATTTCCTTCAATAAGGAAAAGCCATGTCCAGGGTGTGAGATGGGTAAGCAGAAGAGAGCCAGTTTCAAAACTAGGCAAAATTTTAGCATCACTGAACCTCTTCACATGCTTCATATGGATCTTTTTGGTCCAGTGAATGTTCAAACTAGAGCTGGAAAGAAATACACTCTAGTTGTGGTTGATGAATTCACCAGATATTGCTGGGTGGTATTCATCAGATCCAAAAGTGATGCACCTGCTGAAATCATCTCGCTTATCAAAAGAATTGAGCTCAAGTACACTCGAAAAGTTTGTCAGTTGCGAAGTGATAATGGTACTGAATTCCAAAATAAGGTACTTGAAACATTTTGCACTGACACTGGCATTTCTCAAAACTTCTCATCAGTTCACTCTCCAGAGCAAAATGGAGTTGTGGAAAGAAAGAATCGTACACTGATAGAAGCGGACAGAAGCATGCTATCTGAATCTGGTCTTCCCACCAGTTTTTGGGCTGAGGCAGTTGCAACTGCTTGTCACACCCAAAACCGGTCAGTCTACATCAAGAGACATAAGAAGACTGCCTACGAAGTACTCAGGAATCGTAAACCAAATATTGGATATTTCCATGTATTTGGTTGTCCAGTTTATATACTGAACGATTCCAGTCAGCTTGGAAAGTTTGATGCAAAAGCTGATGAAGGGGTATTTTTAGGCTATTCAGATATTCGAAAGGCCTTTAGAGTTTATAATTATAGACTCCAAAAGGTGCATGAGACAATTCATGTCACATTCGATGAATCAACTGAAGCAATCAACAAGAGACCAAGCCTTGATATTTCTCCAGTCATTCCAATCAACTTTGGTGAAACTGACCAAGTTCATCGGTCAGTTGTTTCACCAGAAGATGCTTCCAGTTACAACAAACTGGAACCAGTCAAGAAGAAGAAATGCACCAGTGACACATCATTTTATCCCTCCATCAATTTTAACTTACCACAAGAATTGGTGATTGGATCAGATGTACGTGCCACTCCAATATCAGCACCAGTTCAAGCACCTACTTCTCCAGTTACTCATGAAATACCTTCAACTGAGGAATTTCATGATGCCAATCGAGACCTCATTGACTCTGATGAGGATGTAGAAGTTGTTTGGACTGATCCTTCTCCAGATGCTGCTGCAACTGAAGAAGATCTCCAGGTGACTTGCACTGATATTGTAGTTCACCAGCCTAGTCAATACACTAGATGGACTAAAGCCCACCCAATTGAACAGATTGTGGGTAATCCAACTAGTGGGGTTCAGACTAGAAGAGCCACCAGTGAGCAATGCTTAAACGTCACCTTCTTATCTTTAATTGAACCAAAGAAGATTGACGAGGCTATGGCAGACCCAAGCTGGGTGGAAGCTATGCAAGAAGAGCTCCTCCAGTTTGAAAGGAACAATGTTTGGGAGCTTGTTCCTTGTCCACCAGGGTTAAAGAAAGAACCTATTGGTACCAGATGGGTCTACCGAAATAAAATGGATGAAGATGGTCATGTTGTAAGAAACAAGGCCAGACTAGTTGCCCAGGGTTATTGTCAAGCAGAGGGCGTTGACTTTGATGAGACTTTTGCTCCAGTTGCAAGACTTGAAGCCATTAGAATATTCTTGGCTTATGCAGCCCATCTGCAGTTCAAGGTCTTCCAGATGGATGTCAAAAGTGCGTTCCTTAATGGAACATTGGAAGAAGAAGTTTATGTTAAGCAGACTCCAGGCTTCATCGATGAGAAGCATCCTCATTGGGTTTATAGACTGAACAAAGCATTGTATGGTCTAAGACAAGCCCCAAGAGCCTGGTATGATACTTTAACTAAACATCTTCTTAAAAATGGCTTTCAAAGAGGTGCAATAGATAATACCTTGTTTATCTTGAAAGAAAGAGGTAATATCTTATTGGTACAAATTTATGTTGATGACATTATTTTTGGTTCAACTGATGATGCAATGTGTAAAAAGTTTTCTAAAATCATGTCATCTGAATATGAGATGAGTTTAATGGGTGAATTAACATTTTTCTTAGGTCTTCAGATTAAGCAAACTGAAAATGGAATTTTCATAAACCAAGGAAAATATGTCAGAGATTTGTTAAGAAAATACAAATTTGATTCAATCCCATCGAAAAACACACCTATTGCAGCACCATTGAATTTGGACTCTGACCCAACTGGCAAACCAGTTAACATAACTGACTATAGAGGTATGGTTGGTTCACTGATGTACTTAACTGCCAGTCGACCAGATATAATGTTTGCAACATGTTTATGTGCCAGGTTTCAGGCTAACCCTAAAGAATCACATTTGCACGCTGTAAAGCGTATCTTTAGATACCTGAAAGGGTGTCCTAATCTTGGTCTTTGGTACCCCAAAGGCTCAGGATTAGATCTAATGGGTTATTCAGATTCTGATCATGCAGGTTGTAAGATTGATAGAAAATCCACAACTGGTGGTTGTCATTTCCTTGGAGGAAAACTGGTGAGTTGGACCAGCAAGAAGCAAACTTCAGTCTCTATGTCCACTGCTGAGGCAGAGTACATTTCTGCGGCCAGTTGTTGTGCCCAGATTCTCTGGATCAAAACCAGTTACTAGATTATGGTCAGAAGTATACCAAGACCCCAATCTTTTGTGACAACACTAGTGCAATTGCTATCTCTCACAATCCAGTGATGCACTCAAAAACAAAGCATATTGATATCAGCTATCATTTCATTAGAGATCATGTTATGAAAGGTGATATTGAAATTCATTTCATCCCCACTGACAAACAGTTAGCTGATGTTTTTACTAAACCTCTCGATGAGAAAACCTTTAAACATCTCATCAGCGAACTGGGAATGTTAAACCCTTAACTGGAGCTTTCTTTGTTATTGAACGCGTCAGTGACACTGATGAAGTTCTCCAGTTGAGGAGGTCCAGATAATCTTTGCTCGCCAGGCTATCGAACGCCTTTGTGATACTATCTTGGCACTAATTGATTACTGGATCATCATTTTAGGGGGAAAGACTCAAAATAATTTTCTGACTAAAATTCGTTTTTGTTTGAAAATGCAACTGGAGAACTCTTCAGTTGGAAACTGGTACTGGACTGATCCTCCAGTTACCAGGTTCAGTCTTTGTCTAAATTTTTATAACGTTACAAATACCTGGTCTATATGTGTGACACGTGATGATACTCGAGTGTTTTAAACCACTTGATATCGTGATCTGACGTGTTTGGAACCATTTTTAGTACTTGACAACTGTTTGTATTGGGAAAACAAAAAGTGTGTGGGGTCATGGGTAAAGTAAGTCGTCGTAGCATTTAATGCTGACATGGAAACATTTAATGCTTACATGGAAAATTATATTTTTATTTCAAAATTCAAAATCATTTTGTCAAAATATCTTCAAAATTGATTTGGTTTAAATAAAATATATTTTTTGGTTTTACATTGGGATCTTGAATCCCCTTATAAATACCCTTATTTACTCCAAAACTCATTTACTCTCTTTTTCATTCTCTTCATTTACTCTCTTCATTTACTTCCAATCATAAACATTGCCTCATTCTTCTCTTTGCTTCACAAATCAAAACCCTAAATTCCAAATTTCAATTTCATTTTATGGCTCCTAGATCATCCCGTTCAAGAGATGTAAATCTCTTGACTGTCCCATATAATCCCTCACCAGATGTCACCCAGGCACCTGGTGCTCCTTATAGTGCTGCCCTTAAATTAAACCCTAATAATCCTTTGGCAAGCCTACAAGGTTCTCAAGGGTCTAATACCCTTATTGGTAGAATCCGAAGATTTTTGAAGGATTCTCCAATAGGACCCTTATTCACTAGAAACCCACGCAAGATGTATCATGAGTACTTGTGTGAGTTCTGGTTCACTGCCACACTTTCTTCCGATTGTTCCTCCATCAGTTTCACGTTAAAGGATGGAACAATCAAGTGTACCTTGAATGTTGAAGTATTGAGGGATGCTCTTCACCTCAATTACTGGAGAGAGGGTGAATCTCCAGTTGTCTTGGCCCCGAATATTAATTTTCGTCAAGTACTCCTTGAGATGGGTCATAAGGAGTGCTTGGACAATGGTGTTTTGAAGACCAAGGGGGCTATGACCATGAAGGGTCTTACACCTTCATGGAGGTATTTCTTTGTACATTTGGTGGAAAGTTTAGGTGGGAGTTCTGGTGGTCTTGACCAGATCAACTCCTCACAAGCAGAAATGGCTTACTGCTTATGGAAGGGGTTGAGGGTGGATTTTGCTGATATATTGTATAGGAGTCTCGTACAAAAGCTGAAAGGCTCCAGGGGTGTGTGTATCCCCTTTTCCAGATTCCTTTCTCTATGTTTTAAACAAATTCTGGGCGATGAAGAGTATAGAAATACAGACTCTCCGTTCACAAGGCCAGATTTAATGAGGAATCTAGACTCTCTTGTTTCTGAAGCTGGAGAGGTCGAAATTCCAGAGCAAATGCGACTGGCATTTGCTAAAACTGATGCACTGTAACACCCGTCGTTTAAAAATATGGGTTTTCAAAAACTTTTCACCTAACGGTGTTAAATTGCAGAAGTAAAGACTGTAAAAGTCAAAACCGATAGAAACATTTCGGTTTCTGCATTTATTTGGTGTTACATGCCATATCAAACAATAGTTCAAATGAAAACCCAATGGTTGCCCAACATAAAACAACCGTTCACACATCACTACATAAATTCGACATTAAATACGAAATGTAATGAATGTCTAAAGAAAGCATCGTCTAAGGGTAGCTAAGGCTCCTGCATTGCATCTACCCAAGCTCACACGTCCTGCATCTAGTTTCCATCAAGCTAAACCTGAGGGAACAACCACATTAAGAAGCAAGTGTTAGCTATAAGAATAGCTAAGTAAGATAACACTTAATTTAAAAGCATTTGTCCAATTAAAACAATCTTCATTATTAGACAAGTTTTATTAGGCACAACACACATCACACGTTCACACATATACTGCATTTCAACTTCGTTTCAATTAGGATAATCATCCTAAATGTGCCTATCCTGCATTAGTTCACACATTGTCACACGTATCTTTGTTAACTGCATATAAGTGTGCCCTGCATCACACCCGACTGGATGATTAGTCAAAAGACTACTCATCTTACGTCGTTAAGGAATGGCAAGCCAATCCTTGAGTAATCCGTATATGTAGGTTGGTCAAACCCCTCGTATTACTCGCCCTGCGTTGTAAAGACCACGTTGCGAGGAGCCACCCAAGCAACAACTGCATCTACGCACTCGCCCGGCTAAGGCTAGTACGGGTTAAGCTTAACACTTTTCACTGCATCTATTTTATGAGCTCAATTTCACACATATAGATTGGGTCCCTGCATTCCCAAACATTCACACACATATAGTCTAGGTAACACACATTCCTAGACATTCACACACTTTAACTTCATTACGTTTGGATCCTTAAACGTGCAAGTGACATAGCAACCTAGCAAGTCTAGTGAACTAGGCGTACAAGTCAAACATGCATATCACACATCAACTTTATTTCTATATATCATACATATCAAGACACTTCAGAAAACGAATTTAGACATCAGGAAACGAATTTAGACATCAGGAAACGAATTTAGACATCAGGAAACGAATTTAGACATCAGGAAACGAATTTAGCTTCCAGAAAACGAATTTAGACATCAGGAAACGAATTTAGACATCAGGAAACGAATTTAGACATCAGGAAACGAATTTAGACATCAGGAAACGAATTTAGACATCAGGAAACGAATTTAGACATCAGGAAACGAATTTAGACATCAGGAAACGAATTTAGACATCAGGAAACGAATTTAGACATCAGGAAACGAATTTAGACATCAGGAAACGAATTTAGCTTCCAGAAAACGAATTTAGCTTCCAGAAAACGAATTTAGCTTCCAGAAAACGAATTTAGCTTCCAGAAAACGAATTTAGCTTCCAGAAAACGAATTTAGACATCAGGAAACGAATTTAGACATCAGGAAACGAATTTAGACATCAGGAAACGAATTTAGACATCAGGAAACGAATTTAGCTTCCAGAAAACGAATTTAGCTTCCAGAAAACGAATTTAGCTTCCAGAAAACGAATTTAGCTTCCAGAAAACGAATTTAGCTTCCAGAAAACGAATTTAGACATCAGGAAACGAATTTAGACATCAGGAAACGAATTTAGACATCAGGAAACGAATTTAGCTTCCAGAAAACGAATTTAGCTTCCAGAAAACGAATTTAGACATCAGGAAACGAATTTAGACATCAGGAAACGAATTTAGCTTCCAGAAAACGAATTTAGACATCAGGAAACGAATTTAGACATCAGGAAACGAATTTAGCTTCCAGAAAACGAATTTAGACATCAGGAAACGAATTTAGACATCAGAAAACGAATTTAGCTTCCAGAAAACGAATTTAGACCTCAGGAAACGAATTTAGACATCAGGAAACGAATTTAGCTTCCAGAAAACGAATTTAGCTTCCAGAAAACGAATTTAGACATCAGGAAACGAATTTAGACATCAGGAAACGAATTTAGACATCAGGAAACGAATTTAGACATCAGGAAACGAATTTAGACATCAGGAAACGAATTTAGCTTCCAGAAAACGAATTTAGCTTCCAGAAAACGAATTTAGCTTCCAGAAAACGAATTTAGCTTCCAGAAAACGAATTTAGCTTCCAGAAAACGAATTTAGCTTCCAGAAAACGAATTTAGCTTCCAGAAAACGAATTTAGACATCAGGAAACGAATTTAGACATCAGGAAACGAATTTAGCTTCCAGAAAACGAATTTAGACATCAGGAAACGAATTTAGACATCAGGAAACGAATTTAGACATCAGGAAACGAATTTAGACATCAGGAAACGAATTTAGACATAGCCACACGAACTTAGGCTCAATTTGCTTCAAACGAACTTAAAATTCGTTTTCCAAACGAATTTAGATCCCACAAAACGAACTTAAAGTTCGTTGGACAACACTTGAACCCAGAAAACGAATTTAAGATCCAATTTCGACCAGAATTCACAAAACGGCTTCGTCCTTCAATTTTCCAGAAATCATTCGATTTAGGCTTCACCCAAAACATGTTTTCGACACAATTTAACACCTTTTGATCATCAAGATCGATTATAGACTCGTTTAACATCGTTTTTGAACATTAATTGGCTTAAACATAATATAAACCCTAACTTTTCAAAACCCTTTTATAAATCAGATTTGCTCCTTTAAAATATAACTTTGAATCTGAAAATCTAATCAATGAATTGATTATTACCTGCAATGCCAAATAGGATGCAATACCCTTGACAAAACACACTCGAATCACACGTAGAAAAGCTTTTCGGCTTGAAATTGATGAAGGATTGCTAAGGGAAGGCTTAGGGTCTGTTTAGAGATTGTTTTGGCTGCATAATATCATCTAATGGCAGCTCCTAAACCCTTAATCCCGTTTTTAGATTTCAACCTATGTCAAAATCAGTCCCTGGACTTCTAAACCCTTCATTATTGGTCACAAACTGCATTATTGACCATATACAACATTAGTCCTTCATTAAAAGGCACTACATAGCCTTTAAGCGACATTAATCACACTTTTATTCGTCATTAAAATTTAGGCTTTTAAACCTAACTACTTTATCTACGTTAACCACACATAACTACATTCAAATATTAAGTAAAGACTTAACGACACCCCAAATTGACTTAACGGCATTAGTCAAACGTTAAATAAAAGTTCGGGATGTTACAAATACCTCCCCCTTAAGAGGATTCCGTCCCCGGAATCTCATCAGATAGGAACAACTCGGGATATTTCTCCTTCATTACTGCTTCAGTTTCCCAAGTCAAGCTTTCTCCATGATTATGCTTCCACTTTATCAAGACAAGTTCAATCACTTTTCGGCGTAACTTCTTTTGCTTTCTTCCAAGTATCGCTACCGGTTCGTCTACTATTCTCTTCATTGGGTCAATACTCACGTCTTTAATAGGAATCACACTCGACTCCTCAGCTAAACATTTCCTCAAGTAGGATACATGGAAGGTGTTGTGAATTCCATCCAATTCTGGAGGTAATTCCAACTGATATGCCACATCTTTAATGCGCTTCACCACTTTAAAAGGTCCAATGAAACGTGGACTCAACTTTCCCTTCTTTCCAAATCGGATAACTCCTTTCCAAGGTGATACTTTCAGCATCACTAAATCACTAACATTAAACTCAATCGTTTTCAAACGAATTTAGCTTCCAGAAAACGAATTTAGACATCAGGAAACGAATTTAGACATCAGGAAACGAATTTAGCTTCCAGAAAACGAATTTAGCTTCCAGAAAACGAATTTAGCTTCCAGAAAACGAATTTAGCTTCCAGAAAACGAATTTAGCTTCCAGAAAACGAATTTAGCTTCCAGAAAACGAATTTAGCTTCCAGAAAACGAATTTAGACATCAGGAAACGAATTTAGCTTCCAGAAAACGAATTTAGCTTCCAGAAAACGAATTTAGCTTCCAGAAAACGAATTTAGCTTCCAGAAAACGAATTTAGCTTCCAGAAAACGAATTTAGCTTCCAGAAAACGAATTTAGCTTCCAGAAAACGAATTTAGCTTCCAGAAAACGAATTTAGCTTCCAGAAAACGAATTTAGCTTCCAGAAAACGAATTTAGCTTCCAGAAAACGAATTTAAGATCCAATTTCGACCAGAATTCACAAAACGGCTTCGTCCTTCAATTTTCCAGAAATCATTCGATTTAGGCTTCACCCAAAACATGTTTTCGACACAATTTAACACCTTTTGATCATCAAGATCGATTATAGACTCGTTTAACATCGTTTTTGAACATTAATTGGCTTAAACATAATATAAACCCTAACTTTTCAAAACCCTTTTATAAATCAGATTTGCTCCTTTAAAATATAACTTTGAATCTGAAAATCTAATCAATGAATTGATTATTACCTGCAATGCCAAATAGGATGCAATACCCTTGACAAAACACACTCGAATCACACGTAGAAAAGCTTTTCGGCTTGAAATTGATGAAGGATTGCTAAGGGAAGGCTTAGGGTCTGTTTAGAGATTGTTTTGGCTGCATAATATCATCTAATGGCAGCTCCTAAACCCTTAATCCCGTTTTTAGATTTCAACCTATGTCAAAATCAGTCCCTGGACTTCTAAACCCTTCATTATTGGTCACAAACTGCATTATTGACCATATACAACATTAGTCCTTCATTAAAAGGCACTACATAGCCTTTAAGCGACATTAATCACACTTTTATTCGTCATTAAAATTTAGGCTTTTAAACCTAACTACTTTATCTACGTTAACCACACATAACTACATTCAAATATTAAGTAAAGACTTAACGACACCCCAAATTGACTTAACGGCATTAGTCAAACGTTAAATAAAAGTTCGGGATGTTACAAATACCTCCCCCTTAAGAGGATTCCGTCCCCGGAATCTCATCAGATAGGAACAACTCGGGATATTTCTCCTTCATTACTGCTTCAGTTTCCCAAGTCAAGCTTTCTCCATGATTATGCTTCCACTTTATCAAGACAAGTTCAATCACTTTTCGGCGTAACTTCTTTTGCTTTCTTCCAAGTATCGCTACCGGTTCGTCTACTATTCTCTTCATTGGGTCAATACTCACGTCTTTAATAGGAATCACACTCGACTCCTCAGCTAAACATTTCCTCAAGTAGGATACATGGAAGGTGTTGTGAATTCCATCCAATTCTGGAGGTAATTCCAACTGATATGCCACATCTTTAATGCGCTTCACCACTTTAAAAGGTCCAATGAAACGTGGACTCAACTTTCCCTTCTTTCCAAATCGGATAACTCCTTTCCAAGGTGATACTTTCAGCATCACTAAATCACCAACATTAAACTCAATCGGTCTCCTTTTCTTATCTGCATATGTTTTCTGCCTTTCTCTTGCCACACGTAAGGCTTCTTTAGCTACATTAACCTTTTCAGAGGTAATTTCAATAATTTCGGGACCAGTCAACTGCTTTTCACCGGGCTCCATCCAACAACTTGGAGTCCTACATCTCCTTCCATATAACATTTCAAATGGTGGCATCCCAATACTTGCATGGTGACTATTATTATAAGCAAATTCAATCAACTTCAAGTGTTCATCCCATGCTCCACCGTATTCAAGTACACACGTTCTCAACATATCCTCCAAGGTTTGAATGGTTCTCTCACTTTGCCCATCGGTTTGGGGATGATAGGCGGTACTCAAATTTATTCTACTACCCAACTCCCGTTGAAGACCCTTCCAAAAGTTTGACACAAACCTCGAGTCTCGATCCGAAACAATAGATAACGGGACTCCATGTTTCGCAACTACTTCATCAATGTACAACTTCGCCATCTTCGTTAAAGGCACATCTTGTCGGGTAGCTAGAAAATGAGCACTCTTCGTCAATCTATCTACAATCACCCAAATCATATCATTCCCTTTCGGCGTTTTCGGTAGCTTCGTTACAAAGTCCATCGTGATATGATCCCATTTCCACTCGGGAACGTCTAATTGATGCAACAAACCATACGGCTTTTTATGGTCCGTTTTCACACGTGCACATGTCAAACACTTTGCTACAAAATGAGCTACTTCACCTTTAATATCCGGCCACCAATAAATCGGCTTCAAATCTGCATACATTTTGGTGACACCGGGATGCATCGAATACCTACTTCTATGGACCTCTTCAAGGATCAACTCCCGGTTACCACCAAGCAGTGGCACCCAAATACGACCCTTGTATGTTTTAAACCCACGGCTATTAGTCTCCATCACAAGTCGTTTCTTCTTCCCAATACTCTCTTTATCAATATTATCCTTCATTAAAAGGCACTACATAGCCTTTAAGCGACATTAATCACACTTTTATTCGTCATTAAAATTTAGGCTTTTAAACCTAACTACTTTATCTACGTTAACCACACATAACTACATTCAAATATTAAGTAAAGACTTAACGACACCCCAAATTGACTTAACGGCATTAGTCAAACGTTAAATAAAAGTTCGGGATGTTACAAATACCTCCCCCTTAAGAGGATTCCGTCCCCGGAATCTCATCAGATAGGAACAACTCGGGATATTTCTCCTTCATTACTGCTTCAGTTTCCCAAGTCAAGCTTTCTCCATGATTATGCTTCCACTTTATCAAGACAAGTTCAATCACTTTTCGGCGTAACTTCTTTTGCTTTCTTCCAAGTATCGCTACCGGTTCGTCTACTATTCTCTTCATTGGGTCAATACTCACGTCTTTAATAGGAATCACACTCGACTCCTCAGCTAAACATTTCCTCAAGTAGGATACATGGAAGGTGTTGTGAATTCCATCCAATTCTGGAGGTAATTCCAACTGATATGCCACATCTTTAATGCGCTTCACCACTTTAAAAGGTCCAATGAAACGTGGACTCAACTTTCCCTTCTTTCCAAATCGGATAACTCCTTTCCAAGGTGATACTTTCAGCATCACTAAATCACCAACATTAAACTCAATCGGTCTCCTTTTCTTATCTGCATATGTTTTCTGCCTTTCTCTTGCCACACGTAAGGCTTCTTTAGCTACATTAACCTTTTCAGAGGTAATTTCAATAATTTCGGGACCGGTCAACTGCTTTTCACCGGGCTCCATCCAACAACTTGGAGTCCTACATCTCCTTCCATATAACATTTCAAATGGTGGCATCCCAATACTTGCATGGTGACTATTATTATAAGCAAATTCAATCAACTTCAAGTGTTCATCCCATGCTCCACCGTATTCAAGTACACACGTTCTCAACATATCCTCCAAGGTTTGAATGGTTCTCTCACTTTGCCCATCGGTTTGGGGATGATAGGCGGTACTCAAATTTATTCTACTACCCAACTCCCGTTGAAGACCCTTCCAAAAGTTTGACACAAACCTCGAGTCTCGATCCGAAACAATAGATAACGGGACTCCATGTTTCGCAACTACTTCATCAATGTACAACTTCGCCATCTTCGTTAAAGGCACATCTTGTCGGGTAGCTAGAAAATGAGCACTCTTCGTCAATCTATCTACAATCACCCAAATCATATCATTCCCTTTCGGCGTTTTCGGTAGCTTCGTTACAAAGTCCATCGTGATATGATCCCATTTCCACTCGGGAACGTCTAATTGATGCAACAAACCATACGGCTTTTTATGGTCCGTTTTCACACGTGCACATGTCAAACACTTTGCTACAAAATGAGCTACTTCACCTTTAATATCCGGCCACCAATAAATCGGCTTCAAATCTGCATACATTTTGGTGACACCGGGATGCATCGAATACCTACTTCTATGGACCTCTTCAAGGATCAACTCCCGGTTACCACCAAGCAGTGGCACCCAAATACGACCCTTGTATGTTTTAAACCCACGGCTATTAGTCTCCATCACAAGTCGTTTCTTCTTCCCAATACTCTCTTTATCAATATTATCCTTCATTAATGCCATCTCTTGTGCTTCTTTAATTCGATCTAATAGACCCGACTTGGCCTGAACTTGCATGCTCATCAACTTACAAGAAGAGCTTTGCACTTTCCTACTTAGTGCATCCGCCACTACATTGGCTTTACCCGGATGGTATTTGATTTCACAATCATAGTCTTTAAGTAATTCCATCCACCTTCTTTGTCTCACATTCATCTCCTTTTGAGTAAACATATATTGTAAACTCTTATGGTCGGTGTAAAGTGTGCATTTAGTACCATATAAGTAATGTCTCCATAATTTCAATGCAAACACAACCGCCGCTAGCTCAAGATCATGGGTAGGGTAATTCTTCTCATGAGGCTTCAACTGACGTGAAGCATAGGCAATCACTTTGTCTCTCTGCATTAAGACACAACCCAAACCCGTAATAGAAGCATCGCTATATACCACTAAATCATCAGTACCTTCAGGCAAGGCAAGGATAGGAGCTTCACACAACTTCTTTTTCAACGTTTGGAATGCATTTTCCTGCTTTTCAGTCCACTCGTACTTCACACCCTTCTTTGTTAATTCCGTCATAGGCTTGGCTATTCGGGAAAAATCCTGAATAAACCTTCTATAATACCCAGCCAAACCAAGAAAACTCTTAATCTCGGTAGGAGTCTTTGGCTGCTCCCACTTTGAAACAGCTTCAATCTTTGAAGGATCTACTTTAATACCTTCCGATGTAATAACATGACCAAGAAACTGCACTTCTCGGAGCCAAAACTCACATTTAGAAAACTTTGCGTACAACTTCTTCTCCCTCAACACCTCCAAAACTGCTTTCAAATGCTCACGGTGTTCATCCTCTGACTTAGAATAGATCAAAATATCGTCAATAAACACAATAACAAAATGATCTAGAAAGGGGCGGCATACCCGATTCATTAAGTCCATAAACGCGGCTGGAGCATTGGTCAACCCAAATGGCATGACCAAGAACTCATAATGACCATATCTAGTCCGGAAAGCTGTCTTTGCTACATCTTCCTTCTTTACCTTTAACTGATGATAACCGGACCGCAAATCAATCTTTGAAAAATACGAAGCACCATGTAGTTGATCAAAAAGATCATCAATTCTCGGGAGAGGATACTTATTCTTGACCGTTCGTTTGTTCAACTCACGGTAGTCAATACACATGCGCATTATCCACCTTCTTTGTCTCACATTCATCTCCTTTTGAGTAAACATATATTGTAAACTCTTATGGTCGGTGTAAAGTGTGCATTTAGTACCATATAAGTAATGTCTCCATAATTTCAATGCAAACACAACCGCCGCTAGCTCAAGATCATGGGTAGGGTAATTCTTCTCATGAGGCTTCAACTGACGTGAAGCATAAGCAATCACTTTGTCTCTCTGCATTAAAACACAACCCAAACCCGTAATAGAAGCATCGCTATATACCACTAAATCATCAGTACCTTCAGGCAAGGCAAGGATAGGAGCTTCACACAACTTCTTTTTCAACGTTTGGAATGCATTTTCCTGCTTTTCAGTCCACTCGTACTTCACACCCTTCTTTGTTAATTCCGTCATAGGCTTGGCTATTCGGGAAAAATCCTGAATAAACCTTCTATAATACCCAGCCAAACCAAGAAAACTCTTAATCTCGGTAGGAGTCTTTGGCTGCTCCCACTTTGAAACAGCTTCAATCTTTGAAGGATCTACTTTAATACCTTCCGATGTAATAACATGACCAAGAAACTGCACTTCTCGGAGCCAAAACTCACATTTAGAAAACTTTGCGTACAACTTCTTCTCCCTCAACACCTCCAAAACTGCTTTCAAATGCTCACGGTGTTCATCCTCTGACTTAGAATAGATCAAAATATCGTCAATAAACACAATAACAAAATGATCTAGAAAGGGGCGGCATACCCGATTCATTAAGTCCATAAACGCGGCTGGAGCATTGGTCAACCCAAATGGCATGACCAAGAACTCATAATGACCATATCTAGTCCGGAAAGCTGTCTTTGCTACATCTTCCTTCTTTACCTTTAACTGATGATAACCGGACCGCAAATCAATCTTTGAAAAATACGAAGCACCATGTAGTTGATCAAAAAGATCATCAATTCTCGGGAGAGGATACTTATTCTTGACCGTTCGTTTGTTCAACTCACGGTAGTCAATACACATGCGCATTGATCCATCCTTCTTCTTAACAAAGAGAACCGGAGCTCCCCAAGGCGAGGAACTAGGTTGTATGAACCCCTTGTCAAGTAACTCCTGTAGTTGCGTCATTAATTCCTTCATTTCTGTAGGAGCTAATCGGTAAGGTGCTTTAGCAATGGGTGTAGCACCGGGAATAAGATCTATCTGAAAAGTAACTTCACGATCGGGAGGAATACCGGGTAGATCATCGGGAAACACATCGGGGAAATTGGATACTACCTCAACACTAGCGATTGGAGACTTCTCTTTTCTTGCATCTATGACATAAGCCAAGAAATGGCTCTTGTTTTTCCTTATACATTTAATAGCTTTCATCATACTAATAATCTTTATTCCTCCTCTCTTCTTGTCTCCATACACCGTTATCACTTTACCCTCGGATATAGGCAATCGAATTATCTTTTGGGAACATAAAATACTAGCTTCATTTCTAGCCAACCAATCCATACCAATCACTACATCAAAACCACCTAAGGTAGTAGGTAATAGTTGGACTGGAAAAGAACGACCTTCAATCTCAATGTCACAATCGTCATATCCCACACGTATATTATTAACCGTACCATTAGCAATTTCTACCTCTAATGAACAATCTAAGGGAGTAGTGACTCTTTCTAGCTTAGGAGCAAATAATGTGGACACAAACGACCTATTTGCACCTGAATCAAATAAAACAGAGGCAAGCTTTGAATTAACAAGGAAAGTACCACTTACCACTTCATCGTTGTTCCTTGCGTCATCAACCGTCATTTGAAGAGCTCTCACTTTTGTTGCTGTCGTGGCGGTCTTCTTTCCAGCATTCTTCATCTGTGGACAATCGGCAATGAGATGACCCGTTTCTTGGCACTTGTAGCAACGAGTCTTGTCCCTACATTCAGTGGCAAGATGTCCCGACTTCCCACACTTATGGCACCTTCTTGTCTTGTCGGTACAATGCCCTTCATGAATTGTCTTGCAAAATGTACACCATGAACCATTCTTCTTTTTATCCTTGTCACCACTCGAACTACCACTTCCACGGAACTTCTTATTATTATTGTTATTGGAAGACCAATTTGACCTTCTTTTAAATCCCACTTTCTTGTCGTCGACTTTCTCAACTACTTTCTTGTCCGAAGCAAAATCATCATCAAGCTTTTTAGACTCCTTGATTGCTTCAGTCAGAGTCTTGTGCTGCCTGCAGATACCTCGATAACTCGGAGGCAAACCATCAACATAGCAAGCAACCTGATCCGCATCAGTACGGAACAGATGGCCTACGAACTTCATCTTCTCCATGAAGGAACGAGCATACTCGTTGATCTTTCCGACTTCAGCCGTCAAGGCACGAAACTCCTTTTCCATCTTACGCTGCTCATGAACCCCAATATATTCCTCAATGAATTTCTGCTTAAAGTTAGCCCACGAGATAGCAGATACCATAGCTGGAGTCATCGAAATAGTAATGCTCTTCCACCAGTCCCGAGCACCTTCTTTCAACATCCTACTAGCACACAACACTTTCTTATCCTCGGGACAATCACAAGCTTCAAAAACCATCTCAGTATCATCAAGCCATTCCATGCAACCTACTGCATTAAGTGTTCCATAGAATTTCTGAGCTCCACATTTCTGGAAACTTTCAAACTTGAATCGAGGGGCGTGAACATCATTAGGAGGAACCACATTAACATTAGCATGGGGAATAACAACATCATCGACCGGCGGCTCAGTGTGGTGAGAAGGCACAGAGTGACTGTTACCAGTTCCTTCTGCGTTAGCTGCCAACGCCTGATTCAACTGTTCTTGCGTTTGGGCCAACTGGGCCTGAAGAGTTAGCACAAGATTATACATCTCCGTCTGATTGGGAATCTGATCCACCACTACATCGTTAACTCTCGGAGGATTGCCAGGTGGTGGAGGCATCGGACCCAATGAGCCTGGTTGATT
Organism: Erigeron breviscapus; assembly: GCA_034093135.1. Taxonomy (NCBI): domain Eukaryota; kingdom Viridiplantae; phylum Streptophyta; class Magnoliopsida; order Asterales; family Asteraceae; genus Erigeron; species Erigeron breviscapus. Next base: position 30,578,084 of record CM067167.1, read on the forward strand.
AACACGGCGGGGGTTCACACGATTCACATTAGCATTAGCAGCATTAGCAGCATTAGAAGCACCTGCACCCGGATGGACAGGTGGAGTAACGCTAGCAGTAGCTCCGTCGCGTTGGATGTTGCGGTTGCGAGTGTTAACCATTTTCCTTCAATAAAATGGTGGAGTCGATAAGCGCAAAATAAAACAAAAAGCTCGTCGAGATAAGGCTAAAACATATCATCGTAACGTAAACATCTCGTAAGCCCTATCACACTCGCACTCATCCCAACCCATCCTACATCACATGTCATCTCTAGCTAAGGCATCCTACGAGTACCTAGCATGCACACCTTAAGTTTAAGTCCAAATCCTATGGTCAATAGGCCTTGGTTCACTTAAACTACTTCTCTGATACCAACTTGTAACACCCGTCGTTTAAAAATATGGGTTTTCAAAAACTTTTCACCTAACGGTGTTAAATTGCGGAAGTAAAGACTGTAAAAGTCAAAACCGATAGAAACATTTCGGTTTCTGCATTTATTTGGTGTTACATGCCATATCAAACAATAGTTCAAATGAAAACCCAACGGTTGCCCAACATAAAACAACCGTTCACACATCACTACATAAATTCGACATTAAATACGAAATGTAATGAATGTCTAAAGAAAGCATCGTCTAAGGGTAGCTAAGGCTCCTGCATTGCATCTACCCAAGCTCACACGTCCTGCATCTAGTTTCCATCAAGCTAAACCTGAGGGAACAACCACATTAAGAAGCAAGTGTTAGCTATAAGAATAGCTAAGTAAGATAACACTTAATTTAAAAGCATTTGTCCAATTAAAACAATCTTCATTATTAGACAAGTTTTATTAGGCACAACACACATCACACGTTCACACATATACTGCATTTCAACTTCGTTTCAATTAGGATAATCATCCTAAATGTGCCTATCCTGCATTAGTTCACACATTGTCACACGTATCTTCGTTAACTGCATATAAGTGTGCCCTGCATCACACCCGACTGGATGATTAGTCAAAAGACTACTCATCTTACGTCGTTAAGGAATGGCAAGCCAATCCTTGAGTAATCCGTATATGTAGGTTGGTCAAACCCCTCGTATTACTCGCCCTGCGTTGTAAAGACCACGTTGCGAGGAGCCACCCAAGCAACAACTGCATCTACGCACTCGCCCGGCTAAGGCTAGTACGGGTTAAGCTTAACACTTTTCACTGCATCTATTTTATGAGCTCAATTTCACACATATACTGCATTTCAACTTCGTTTCAATTAGGATAATCATCCTAAATGTGCCTATCCTGCATTAGTTCACACATTGTCACACGTATCTTCGTTAACTGCATATAAGTGTGCCCTGCATCACACCCGACTGGATGATTAGTCAAAAGACTACTCATCTTACGTCGTTAAGGAATAGCAAGCCAATCCTTGAGTAATCCGTATATGTAGGTTGGTCAAACCCCTCGTATTACTCGCCCTGCGTTGTAAAGACCACGTTGCGAGGAGCCACCCAAGCAACAACTGCATCTACGCACTCGCCCGGCTAAGGCTAGTACGGGTTAAGCTTAACACTTTTCACTGCATCTATTTTATGAGCTCAATTTCACACATATACTGCATTTCAACTTCGTTTCAATTAGGATAATCATCCTAAATGTGCCTATCCTGCATTAGTTCACACATTGTCACACGTATCTTCGTTAACTGCATATAAGTGTGCCCTGCATCACACCCGACTGGATGATTAGTCAAAAGACTACTCATCTTACGTCGTTAAGGAATAGCAAGCCAATCCTTGAGTAATCCGTATATGTAGGTTGGTCAAACCCCTCGTATTACTCGCCCTGCGTTGTAAAGACCACGTTGCGAGGAGCCACCCAAGCAACAACTGCATCTACGCACTCGCCCGGCTAAGGCTAGTACGGGTTAAGCTTAACACTTTTCACTGCATCTATTTTATGAGCTCAATTTCACACATATAGATTGGGTCCCTGCATTCCCAAACATTCACACACATATAGTATAGGTAACACACATTCCTAGACATTCACACACTTTAACTTCATTACGTTTGGATCCTTAAACGTGCAAGTGACATAGCAACCTAGCAAGTCTAGTGAACTAGGCGTACAAGTCAAACATGCATATCACACATCAACTTCATTTCTATATATCATACATATCAAGACACTTCATTAAACAACATCAACTGCATAACTACATATTACATTAAGCAATACTGCATTACACTACAATAGGGACTGCATCTCAGGTCTCATGGTCAACTGCATAACCCATAATACCTCCCAAGTAACCCATATGCCCACATGCAATAATAAGGTACCGAATGGAAGTATTTACGATTTGAAACCAGCTTTTAGTTGATCCCTCAGCGTGTCAAAGTAGTGTATCTTACCTCAAAGGAGCGCACGACAAAAGGCAACTACGTTACTGTGCAAAGCAAGTATTCCTGACCTCCTATAATCATTAAGCGATCATTAGACAAGCTAATACCCACATCATTAAGGTCCTAACTCAGACCTAAACACCTATCTATATGACCCATGACAAATCTTAATGCATTGGAGGTTTGATTAATACTTTAGGACTCATAGAATCCGACGAAACTCGACCTTCACTCACTAATTCAACCTTTCAGGAAACTTGACTTCAAAATCATCCTTTAAAAGCATTACCATTAGAAAATAGACTCTCACACGATTCTAGGGATAGCTTACTTGTCAAAAACGGAGTCACGGTTCAAAAGATATGACCATTTGAAAATTATGTCGCTATTGCGTCGCAATGGGAATCAAACGAATTTAGCTTCCAGAAAACGAATTTAGACATCAGGAAACGAATTTAGCTTCCAGAAAACGAATTTAGACATCAGGAAACGAATTTAGACATCAGGAAACGAATTTAGCTTCCAGAAAACGAATTTAGACATCAGGAAACGAATTTAGACATAGCCACACGAACTTAGGCTCAATTTGCTTCAAACGAACTTAAAATTCGTTTTCCAAACGAATTTAGATCCCACAAAACGAACTTAAAGTTCGTTGGACAACACTTGAACCCAGAAAACGAATTTAAGATCCAATTTCGACCAGAATTCACAAAATGGCTTCGTCCTTCAATTTTCCAGAAATCATTCGATTTAGGCTTCACCCAAAACATGTTTTCGACACAATTTAACACCTTTTGATCATCAAGATCGATTATAGACTCGTTTAACATCGTTTTTGAACATTAATTGGCTTAAACATAATATAAACCCTAACTTTTCAAAACCCTTTTATAAATCAGATTTGCTCCTTTAAAATATAACTTTGAATCTGAAAATCTAATCAATGAATTGATTATTACCTGCAATGCCAAATAGGATGCAATACCCTTGACAAAACACACTCGAATCACACGTAGAAAAGCTTTTCGGCTTGAAATTGATGAAGGATTGCTAAGGGAAGGCTTAGGGTCTGTTTAGAGATTGTTTTGGCTGCATAATATCATCTAATGGCAGCTCCTAAACCCTTAATCCCGTTTTTAGATTTCAACCTATGTCAAAATCAGTCCCTGGACTTCTAAACCCTTCATTATTGGTCACAAACTGCATTATTGACCATATACAACATTAGTCCTTCATTAAAAGGCACTACATAGCCTTTAAGTGACATTAATCACACTTTTATTCGTCATTAAAATTTAGGCTTTTAAACCTAACTACTTTATCTACGTTAACCACACATAACTACATTCAAATATTAAGTAAAGACTTAACGACACCCCAAATTGACTTAACGGCATTAGTCAAACGTTCAATAAAAGTTCGGGATGTTACATGCACCTTTGGAAAGTGAATCAGAAAGACAACTGGGCGGGCCTCAAAATAATGAGGGACCCTCCAGTTCGTCTCAAGTTGTGGTTGAGGATAGAACAACCATAACTGAAGCCATTCCTATCACGTCTATCCCTGGTGAAGATGCTTCGGCATCTGATCCTCAAACTGATGAAACCATCCAGGTAACTGGAACTGGTCATCAGGAGCCTGAACTTGATGTTCAGCCATCCCTATCATTTATGAATCTAGGCATAAATAAGGATGAGTTCCATCTTGAATCTTCGGATTCAGAAGGAACACAAGATGATCAAGAAATGGTTGATGCATCTGTACATGCTCAACTCCCTTCTTTCTCTGATCAACCCCTAGAACACCAAGTTCTAGTTTCCCATCCAGATACTCTTACAAATATTTCCCCACAAAGAACTCAATCAACACCGTCGCCGTTGGTCATACCTGAGCATTCTCAGCCTGACCAACACATTGAATCTCCTCAGCGTTCTTTTTCACCCCCAATTTTCCCTTCTTCTGCCACTGGAACAACTGGAGAGGCTTCCTTTGTTTTACCTCCTCCAGTTGAACTGGTGCAGCCTACTACTGGTCCAGTGACAACTTCTCCTTTGTCACTGGAAGCTCAATTTGTCTCCTTCTCAACCGATATCCAAAACCTGATCAAACGGGTGGAGGGTGTTCATAAGACAATCGAGCAAAATGCCAAGTCCATTTCCAAATTCAACAAGGACACAATCATAAATTCTAAGGTTGTTGATTTGGGAATAAACAAGTTTGCTGCCAATGAGGACTTGGTATTTCAGAAGTTGAATGAGTTAGTCACCAGCTGTAACAATCTGTCCACATCATTGAAGGAAGCTTTTGACTTAACCCATTCCAATGTCAATACATCTATCTCCAACCTCTTGAGTAACACTGTTCGATCATCAGAGGTGGATCTGAAGGAGATAGAAAGGCAGGTCAAAGAGTTGTTTGAAAGACCTGGCCTTGATGTAGTTGAAATTGGACAGCAGGTGGCCACTTCTATTGGCCAGATGATTGATGAAAAACTGGCTAGTCGAGAAGATGAACTGGTTAAGAAGGTTATGGCTGAATTTGCCAAGCTCCCACCTCCTCAGATTAATCTGGAGCCTCTGGCACTTGAAGTTAGGCAGTTAAGGGGAGCAGTTAATGCTATGAACACTCAGTTAGCCTCTCACACTTCTTCAATCAATAAACTGGTAACTGAAGTGGATAATTTGAAAAAGAAAGATGCTGAAGTGAAGGAACAAGTGGTTAAAGGTTTAGATGAAGACTCAAAATTGTTGAAAGACTTGAAGACTGGACAGGACCAAACTACAGCCAATGTATTGGTCCAGTCTCAAGAGATTAACCACTTGTGGAGATCCTTTAGAATGATTTGCACTGTGTTTAGAGAGTGCAAGGATATGCAATCGTGGCAGCCTCTAGCCCGTTTGCCCTCCAGTAATGAAGACTGGGCAGCCATTCGTGCAGGTCTCGATGCTGCCAAGGGGAAAGGGATAGAAGGAATATCCTTGCACCTGGACCAAGACTGCCAGGTCCAGTTAGTGCAAGACAACTGGTAGAAAGGACTGTTGTTGGGTCAGATGAAGGTGATGACCAGCAGCAGGTTATTGAACAGTTTGAAGATGTTGTTGATAGGGGGAATAAAGGTAAAGGAAAGGAAGTTGTGCTGGCCACTGGTGAACAAGCAAAAACAACTGGTACTGAAGCCAGTGTGTTAGAAACTGGTAACATTGATCAGCTTCCTCCAGTTTCAGAAGATGTTAGTAGGCAACTGGCAAGGCTTGGAGATGCAATCAAGGAGAGAAAGAAACAAATAAGGGTTAATCAAGCAAAAGATAGAAATACTTTAGCCCCAACTCTTCTTGATATAAGTGATGGTCGTCTCCTGGGCATGACACTTGCAGAATATGCCAAAGTCAAGGCTGATCCCAGAATTATTAATGCACTAAAAGAACAACTGGAGATTGAGCTTGACAAACACTATAGGGAGGATGAGGCTGAATATGATGCCAGGTGTTTAAATATCACAGTGGATAAGGCAAAAGAAGTAAGAACTGAAGGAATTCTCAAGAGGGCTGAACATGTTAAGAAGGTGGTCAAACAGGTGCTGAATCCACCCAAGTCCAAAGGTAAACCTAAGATGTTGCCAAGAGATGCTGACCTTAGAACCTGGGTGGAAACAACTGAACCTTCAAGTGAAGATATCAAAGCTGCAGTGCATAGTATGAGCACTGGCCAGATCAAACTGGCCAATGAATCTGAAGCTAGAGAGTACTTATCTGAAGTGCAACAGCGGAGATATCACCCTGGTAAGATTGTTGATATGAAAGTTTTTATCAAACCAGGTACCAAACACTTCACAGTTGGGGTTCAACATCTTGATGGACCCTTAAGGCAAACTGAGAATCCTGACGTACTTTCCTATGGGTATTCGGAACTGGTGGAAATGGCAAAACTGTTGGAGGCCAAGCAACAGAAGAATAAGGTCGAAAAAGGATGGATGTTTGTTCTTCAAAGTCTGCTCAAGTTTAAGGAAAATATTGAAGAGAGACTGAATGTTGATCCTGAAGACAAACAGCCCATTTCTACAGTTGCCAAAAGAAGAAGAACTGGCGAAGGGCCATCTGTTTAAGTTCTTTCTTCATTTTATCTTCTTGTAATTTGTTTTACATTCTGTAACTTGTGTAAATTTCATTCCTTGTACAAATGAAGTTACCAGTTTGTAACCACAAGGTAGATAAAAGATTAAAATCTAACAAACATAAAAGAAAAACCTAAGGCATTTATTGATCTATAAAAATGCCCTAGATATCTTAGATAGATTTAAAATCAAACAAGTCTCTATAGTTCACACTTGTATAGATACAAAAACTAGAAAAGACTTAGACTATATTTCTAGACAAATAGGGGGAATTTGTTAGGACCAGTTCACCTGGAACTGGCCAGTCACCAGTTCACCTGGAACTGGCCAGTCACCAGTTCACACTGATCAGTTCACCAGTTGCATCTGGTGACCAGTAAACTGGTGACCAAGAAGATTTGTCGAGAAATATATTGAAGTCCAGTTGCACCGTACAGTTAACGCAACTGAAGACTTCCTCCAGTTGAGAACTGACCAAGTTGAAGAAACATTCCAGTTGAAGTCGAAGACAACAAATGGAAGAAAGAGAATGACAATGGCAGCGAAGCCCAGTTGACATTCTAGTCAGTTACAAACTGGAGACCATCAGTGGAAAGCCCTTACAAAGCTTTACACTGATTACGAGGAATTGACTTGTATACTTTATGTACCTTACCCGGATAATAAGCCTTATCTTATTATTTAAGTATTAAAAGGTACATAAAGGTGGTTATGTAAAGTCACTTTAACATACGACTTTACAAAGCTTTTTAAGGAATTAAATGCTATTCCTTAAATGCTCCCAACCACATTTGTACGGCTAAAGTTAACATCCCAATGTTAACTTTGCCTATAAATACAAGTCATTGCACAACCAAGAATTATAAGTTACTTCACAAAAAACGAATAACTTCATACTTTGCATACCTGCAATATTCTTGGTGAACTTGTGCAATATTCTCTCAATCGCTAAAAGGAACATTTCACAACTTTAAGTGTTTCGATTGTTGAAGAGAAATTCCGAGTATAGATCAATTGTATTTCATAGGTTGTTAGGATATTTACATTCGTGTATTATCTTGGTTCCGCATCAACCTTGTAATTTGTTTAATATCAATAAATAAATTACACTTTGAAAACTACATATTGTCTCATCAAGATTGTTTACAAGTTATTTGTATTATTGCATTGTTCTTACTTATTGTCTTTTATATAAGTAATCTATCTAGAACTTGGTATATACCACTGCAACTGGTCGTCTCCAGTTCAGTAAGTATATTGCAAAGTAACTCCACCATCGACATAGAGGTGTCTTCAGTAGTACCATCTAACAAGTTGGGACTTACAAGTGGTATCAGAGCAGAAGGCTAATAAACTTGCCTAGATCTGCAAAGATGAACACTACTGAAGGTGGAGATGGTTCTGGTTCAGGTGAAAACCCATCGAACACTAATGCACAACCTTTTCAAAACGTTAACACCAATCCTCCTCCTCCTTCTGCCCCAAACCACGTCCATGTACATTACTCCAACACTCCTGTTCCAAAATTCGATGGAAACAGTGAGACTTTTGGTACATGGAAAGCTAGAATGCTGTTGCATTTTGGTGGTATTGAGAGGTATATGTTGAAAATCCTTAAGGATGGACCATATATACCTATGTCTATTGGGGTGAGTCCTCTTCTTGATCCAACTGGAAGAAGAGGCTCAAGGGAAAAGCCAGAAGACCATTGGTCTGATGAGGATCGCAGACTGGTGGACTTGGACACCAGACTGAAAAACATGATCCTTGGGGCTGTCCCTGAAGACCTAATTCCAACACTTGTGTTGTTTCCCAGTGCCAAGTCTATGTGGGATGAATTAGTGATTCAATTTGAAGGAGGTGATGACACAATCGTCACCAGAAAAGTTGCCTTGAACAAGAAGTATGAATCCTTCTTTGCCTTGCCCAATGAAAGTTTAACTGGTACATACACCAGATTTTCTAGCCTCATCAATCAATTGAGAGGTTTGGGTGTAGAGAAGGATAAGGATATTCTTCTTGAGAAGTTTTGTGATATTCTTCCTTCCAAATGGGAAAACATGGTTCTTGTCTTGAGACAAGGTAAAACCTTGCACACTCACACTCTTGCATCGCTCTATGGAGCCTTCAGATTCACTGAAGATAATAATGCTGCAAGACTTGTGGTTGAGCAAGATGCCATGAACCATGCTCAGAGTCCCAAGGTTGCTAATACAATTGAGCGACCTTGTGCTGCTTTAATGTCTGCTGAGAGTGTCCAGGCACACTCGATGAAGGAGATGTTGAACAGTTTCTTAAACTCTGGGCTGACCACTGAAAACAGTGAAGGTTATGATGAAACTGACGATGATGATCTGGTCGCCATGATTGCTAAAACCTTTAATAGGTTTAAGCATAATTGCATTTCTTTCCGGTGCAAATTTTCTTCTTTTTTGTTGAATGGGCCTGAAACTCTTATCAATTCCTAATTTATGAGTAATAATATCTTTAGAGATACCTGTCATGTCTTCTTGTTTCCAAGCAAATGTAGATTTTCTTCTGCTTAGAAGTCCAATGAGATCTTGTTCCAGATCTTCCGGTATCTTTTTTCCAATGAACACCTTGATGTCAGGATCTTCATTTGATAGTGACACTTCTTTTACGTCTTGATCTTTAAACTCCTCGACATCAAAGATGTTTTCTTTGATTGCTATGCTTCAGTAGGCTTGGTTGTAGATTTCATTGATGCCATATAGCATTCCTTAGCATCCTGCTGATCTCCCTTTATCTTCACAACCCCCCAAGGAGTTGGGATCTTCACACATTGATGGTATGTTGAAGGGACAGCTTTCATCTCATGTATCCATGGCCTACCTAAAATAATATTGCAACCAGGTAAAGAATCAATTACACAAAATTTTTGCATTGAATTTACCCCTTCGACGTAAACTGGCAATTTGATTTCGCCATAGGTATTTTTTGTTTCACCACTGAAACCAACGAGGACTGTAGATTTTCCACCAATCTCTTCTTCAGAGATACCCATCCTTTTTAATGTTTCTAATCTTATGATATTGACTGAACTGCCATTATCCATTAAGATCCTGCGTACAAAATGGTTAGCAACATAAAAAGTAACAACTAAACCGTCATGACGAGGATCCTGAACGCTATCCATATCATCTTCTTCAAATGTTACTTTATCCATGCGTAGCACACTGGATCTCTGGATTGGCTTATCTCCTCTTTCAGATTTTGCTTCCTTTGCATTTCTTTTTGCTGCTGAAAAAGATGTGCCACACACCTCTGATCCTCCTGCAATATTATTAATGATTCGAGCGTTAGCTGGAGGTGATTTGGGCCTTGGTGGTTGTTGTTGGCTTTGTTTGCCAAAATCCTTGACGTCAATATCCTGAGCCTTCTTCTTTCCAAAGAGTTCTGTCAGATATCCTTTACTAAGGAGTATCGCGATCTCTCATCGAAAGGCGTAGCATTCTTCTGTGGTATGTCCAAAATCTTCATGATAAGTACACCATCTTGATTATCCTTTACTAAGGAGTATCGCGATCTCTCATCGAAAGGCGTAGCATTCTTCTGTGGTATGTCCAAAATCTTCATGATAAGCACACCATCTTGATTTATCTTTACTGGCATCCGGCTTTGAGTTCCTGGGAGGCCACCTGGCTTTGTCCCCAAGATTTTTCATGGCTGCTACTATTCCTGCAGTGTCAACAGAAAAACAATATTTTGATAATTCAGGATAATAGGGTTCTCCCTGTCTCTCTGCTGCTACTGCTCTCTGTTGTACAGCTCTTGTGTAGGGTTTATTTTTGCTAGGTCGGAACACTGGAGTTTCTGCCCTTCGATTTGGATGATCATATGTTGAGGGTGCCTCCATTCTCTTTCTCATCAATTCATCTTCAATCCGGGCAACTGGCGCAAAAGTTTCGTTATAGTCATATCCTTCTCGTTGTGCAAACCCCTGAACAACTAAATGTGCCTTATTCCTTGTAACGATCCCTTTGTCATCTCGCTTGCATTTGAATACCCAACGAGTTCCAATCGGTTCTTTACCTCTAGGCACATCTACTAACTCCCATACTCCAAGTTTCTCGAATTGAGCTAATTCTTCTTGCATAGCTGCAACCCAAAAAGGATCTTGAAGTGCAGCCTTAACATTCTTAGGTTCTTCTTGTGAAATGAAACAGGAATACAAACACTCAGTTATTAGTCATGAATCCTTTACTTCACAAAATAAACTAGTCATCTCCTTATTTAACTGATTTCTAGTTCGAACAGGCTCTGAAGCATCACCAAGAATATTTTCTACAGGATGAGCCTTATTTATTTGATATTGAGGAACCGAATCAACATTTAGATTATCTCCTAAATTCGAACGAATTTGAAATTCTGGAGAACTAAAATCATCTTCCGATTCTTCAGAAATAGGATCATCACCTGGCAATGGAACCCTTAAAGGAGTAGTTGGAGTAGTGTTCTCAGGTTCATTAACATCTATGTCTGATGTCTTATCATTGTTCTTACTACTTTCACCAACAACAGTAGTAGATTGAACTTTGGTTGGAGTAGTATCAACATTTTGAACAGGAGGAGATGTAGGAGTATAATCCATATGATCTCTTAAAATGATCACTTCATCAACTTTGTCAGGACCTGAATAAGAAGCAGGACCGTGTAACAAACTAAACACACTATCATAATCAAAATTCTTGCCAGTTCCAGAATGAATAGCAGGTTTATGACTGACAATCTTGATATTAGTACCTAAGTCAACTTTGCCTGTCTGTTGATTGTAAACCCTTCGAATTGAAGTACCCGGTTTATAACCCATGAAAAATCCCTCTTCAACCTTTGGATCAAACTTTGACTGAGGAAGATATTTCAAGAAGGTACACGGAACACCAAATGGTTCGACATTCTGTAAATTTGGTTTCTTCTTATGTAGAAGCTCATAACATGTCTTATTATGACGCTTAACTACCAAAACCCGATTTAGAATATGACATGCTGTATTTACTGCTTCTGCCCAAAACATAGTAGGAAGCCCTGAATCAGCAAGCATTGTTCTGGCTGTTTCGATTAGAGTCCTATTCTTTCTTTCAGCAACTCCATTTTGTTGTGGTTCATACAGTGCACTGAATTGATGTTGGATTCCCTTGGACATACAGAAGACTTCCAACATTTTATTTTTGAATTCAGTTCCGTTATCACTCCTAATTCTCTTAACACGCACTCCATAAATATTTTCAGTTTCAACAAAGAAATTTATCAAAATCTGTGGAGTTTCATCTTTCGTTTGAAGAAAGAATACCCATGAGAATCTCGAGTAATCATCAGTAACCACCAAACAATAGTACATCCCACCTATACTTCTTACATTCACAGGACCAAACAAGTCCATGTGAAGTAATTCAAATGGGTTGGCAATAGAATTTTCAATCTTTGGTTTATGTGAAGACTTCTGCTGCTTACCTTTCAGACAAGGTACACATTTATCTTCCATCTCAAACCTTTTCAATGGAACACCTTCAACCAAACCATGTTTGACAATATCATTCATCTTTCGGAAATGAATATGTCCCATTCTTCTATGCCATAACAAAGATTCAGATTCATTTGCTTTTGTTAATAAGCAAATTGGCTCCTTCGAATCATCAACACCTAACATAAGGCCATAGATGTCTTTCTTCCTAGGAGCTTTCAATAAGATCCAGTCTTCAGGAATAACATACCCCGGTTTCAAAATAAGTGCTTCCTTCTCAGTAAAATGGACATGATTCCCCCTGTCACAAATCTGAGAAACACTCATGAGATTATGAGATAGTTGTTCCACATAATTGACTTTCTCCAATGTAATTTTCCCATTGACAACATCACCTTGGCCTGAGATATTGCCGCCCTTGGGACCAGCAAAACTAACATAAGAACCATTAATATCTACATAGTTGGACAACAATTTCTTGTCCCCTGTCATGTGCCGAGAGCATCCACTGTCAACATACCAAAGACTGATAGGCTTCCTTGGTTCTCCCTGCACAATGAACACAAATTAATGTTAATTTTTGAGGGGTACCCAAACCTTTTGAGGTTTAGGTTTGCCGAATTCATCTCTCAAAATTAATTCGGTCCAATATCCATCGCTCTCAGTTGGAGCCTTGGATGTAGATGGTGTCATCGATTTTCTTTTAGATGGCGAAATGAAACGAGCCTTAGGAGGAGAATTCTTAGGTGAATGTGGACCAAACCTAGGAGTAGCTTCTAATCGATCATAGAACTTGGAAGCATTTCCATTTCTACGAGGAGGTGATCGATTCTGTTGAACTTGCTTATTCCTAGGTGAATTACTCCTATGAGGTGTATGAGATCGACTCGGACTTCCACCTTCATGAATACAATTTGTATCATTTTGTGAATGTCCCTGTCGTTTGGGGGTCTTAGATCGAGCATTATGAGCCATAATATCATAATCACTTGACGCAGTAGAAGAGGCATTTTTATCTGAATAACGTCTCTTCCTATTTGGTTAACAGCTATAAACATGTCCTAGCTCATGACAGTAAAAGCATGATCTACCTGCCCTCAATTTCCTAGCTTTAATATCAGACTCTGCAGAAGTCACGCCTAAACATTCCTTTAGTTGAATTGTGGCCGATTCTTCTTTTGACAGACCCTTTGATTTATTGTTATTTGAAAACTGTACTTTATTTTGAATCCTTGGTTCAAATAAATATGGTGTTAAGGTAATTCCACTAGATGTAGATTCATCCTTATTCCAAACTTTATCAATCTTGTCATGATCTATTTTCTCAAAATCAATTTCAGTAGACGTAAATACAGTATCACATCCTTTCATTGTAAAACATTTTATAATTTTCTCAACATGACAAGTTGGATTCACACAATTAGATCCTACTAGTACATTTGCATCATAAACAGCATTATTAGGATCCAACGGTTTGACAAATGAAGTCACAGTTTCAGTTTTCTTATTTTTAGGTCTTGTCTTTTTCAGTGAACTCTCAGAGGTCTTAAGATTATCAGTTTGGTTTTTTGTCTGAGACAAAGAAGATTGACCAACAAGAATTTCTTCTTTCTCAGTCAGTTTTCTTAGAGATTCACTATAATTATCATTAAAAGGACCCCTAACTTCTTTATAATCCATTCCCAAACCACTTTTATTCTTCGAATCTCGTGGAATAGGAGTTTGCAACTGCATTGATCTTATAAGTTCAGAACCTCTAATTTGTTCAAGTCTGTTGTTAAGCTTAACAATTTCTAGTTTAGCATCAACTAACTCTTTCTCTTTCTTAGAAAAGTCCTCAGTTAGTTTAGCATACTGGCAGGGAAAGACGGGGGGGCAGGAAAAAGGACGCCGCGGGGAACCGGGGGGGGGGGGGGGGGGGGGGGGGGGGGGGGGGGGGGGGGGGGGGGGGGGGGGGGGGGGGGGGGGGGGGGGGGGGGGGGGGGGGGGGGGGGGGGGGGGGGGGGGGGGGGGGGGGGGGGGGGGGGGGGGGGGGGGGGGGGGGGGGGGGGGGGGGGGGGGGGGGGGGGGGGGGGGGGGGGGGGGGGGGGGGGGGGGGGGGGGGGGGGGGGGGGGGGGGGGGGGGGGGGGGGGGGGGGGGGGGGGGGGGGGGGGGGGGGGGGGGGGGGGGGGGGGGGGGGGGGGGGGGGGGGGGGGGGGGGGGGGGGGGGGGGGGGGGGGGGGGGGGGGGGGGGGGGGGGGGGGGGGGGGGGGGGGGGGGGGGGGGGGGGGGGGGGGGGGGGGGGGGGGGGGGGGGGGGGGGGGGGGGGGGGGGGGGGGGGGGGGGGGGGGGGGGGGGGGGGGGGGGGGGGGGGGGGGGGGGGGGGGGGGGGGGGGGGGGGGGGGGGGGGGGGGGGGGGGGGGGGGGGGGGGGGGGGGGGGGGGGGGGGGGGGGGGGGGGGGGGGGGGGGGGGGGGGGGGGGGGGGGGGGGGGGGGGGGGGGGGGGGGGGGGGGGGGGGGGGGGGGGGGGGGGGGGGGGGGGGGGGGGGGGGGGGGGGGGGGGGGGGGGGGGGGGGGGGGGGGGGGGGGGGGGGGGGGGGGGGGGGGGGGGGGGGGGGGGGGGGGGGGGGGGGGGGGGGGGGGGGGGGGGGGGGGGGGGGGGGGGGGGGGGGGGGGGGGGGGGGGGGGGGGGGGGGGGGGGGGGGGGGGGGGGGGGGGGGGGGGGGGGGGGGGGGGGGGGGGGGGGGGGGGGGGGGGGGGGGGGGGGGGGGGGGGGGGGGGGGGGGGGGGGGGGGGGGGGGGGGGGGGGGGGGGGGGGGGGGGGGGGGGGGGGGGGGGGGGGGGGGGGGGGGGGGGGGGGGGGGGGGGGGGGGGGGGGGGGGGGGGGGGGGGGGGGGGGGGGGGGGGGGGGGGGGGGGGGGGGGGGAGGGGGGGGGGTTTTTTTTGTTAGTTTAGCATACTGTTTTACTTTCATTAAAACTGACTCTCTTAATTTTTCTTTTAAAACATGAACATCTTTATCTAAAGCTCGAATTTTATCTTTATAAAGATTTTCTTGTTTTGCCAAACCAGAATTTTTGGCAAAAAATGAGTCATTTTCCTTCTTAAAAGTAGAGTTTTGACTAGTCAAGTTTAATACGGTTTTGTTAAGGATAACCACCTCAAGTTTCATTTCAGACACCATTTTGCAAACATTGACAATTGAAAGCAAAGAACATGATACCTTTTGATCTGCAGCCTTGCAGTCTGCCATGTATGCAACAAAATCTTCAGTTGTCATACCTTCAGGTATCACAAATTCTTTCATCTGATCTTCAATGCTCTTCTCGGCAACGTCATCAACTGGTTTAGATGACTCAGTATTTCCTTCAGTAGCTTTAACAGCTGTCATAGGTTCACTCTCAGATCTCACTATCTCAGCAACCTTCTTCATATTCTGCTTGACTATCTCAGATGCTCTCTCTTCACTAGTGTATACAGCATAATCAATTGTTTCAGCAACTTCGTTTGCAACATGCGCATAGTCATCATAAATCTCAACTAAAAATGCATGATTTGAAGTATCTTCAGATTGTGTATCCCACTGATAAGTACCATCTGGATTTTGAACAACAACAGCCTTGGACTCCAGAAGCTGAGGAGAACCTTGCTGTTGAGGAGTAGCAGGAAAAGTAATCATTGCTTGAGTTTTCTGGTAATTGGGTGGAGTAATACCGCCTTGATTGTAGTTTTGTCTACCAGCAACGGTATTATCAGTCCTCTTTGAACGTTGACACTCTCTTGCAAAGTGACCAAATCCATCGCAATTATAACATTTCACCTTGGATTTGTCAAAACCTTTTGTGCCATTACCCAAAAATCTTCCAGTTCTCTGAGAAAATCTTTTGACTTTAATAGTTAACATTGCAAGCTGCCATTGTAGATCCATTTCTTCTAAATCATCAGGATCTATCTGATTGTAATCATCATCAATCAATGCAGGATCAGTAACCTTTCCACCAATATAAGCTTCATGAGCCGAACAGAAGGCTGGGTAGAGATTCATTCTTCCCTCTGCAGAGCTCATACTCATTGGCATGGAATGATATGACTGAGTATTGCTCTTAACATTAGTTGTGGAATTGTCATAAGCAACATAACCTGCAATTCCATCTGCATCAACTATTGGTGTAGCATCAACACCACTTAGAAATGCATTGGATCCTGAGCTAGTACTTGCCAAATGAACTGAAGAAGCATGATATAAAGATGGATCTTGAGTAAAATCCGCTTGAGTATCCTTGATTATTCTCTTCATTTCTCTATTCTTAAGTTTGGAGACTACTGTTTCAAAATCCCATGAACTGTATTCCTTGTCATCTTGAAGGTGATGAACATATTCAGTCCATATTTTTGGTAGTGAATCCAAAAACTTATCTACTAACTCAGTCTGAGGATAGACAACCTCAAAATACGATAACTCAGTTGTCAGATGACTGAATCGAGCAATTATCTCATCAAGAGATTCTCCTTTCAGTCCATTAAAGGCTTCATACTGACGTTTAAGAAGTTTAATACGATTTCTCTTCAAAGTAGCATCGCCCTCACAGTACTTTCCTAGAGCGTCCCACAAATCCTTTGAAGTAGTGTACTTTTTGAACAAATGTACACTTTCTTGTGGTAAGGCCATAGTAAGAGTTGAAAGAGCCTTTCCATCCACCACGTATTTCTTCTTTTCATCATCTGGCATATCAGTATAAGTATATCTACCAATTACGCCATTTTTCTCATAAGTTGGCCAATCAAAACCTTGAGTTATCACCACCCACATATCAATATCATTCAGACGAACATAATCTTCAAATCGTCTTTTCCACATCCAATAACTCTCCATACGGAAAAGCTTTGGAGGTGTGTTTCCACGACCAACCTCATGATCGTGCATGATAAGTTGATTGATAAGTGTGGCATTAGAGAGTTTCCGGCAGCAGGTACAGTAGACATTTTTTAAGTTTCGTAAAACGAAAATTAACAAACAAAAAAAAGTTACTGTAGCAATTCAGTTCGTGCAGACGTGGCACGAAGTACTTCACACGAAAACACTGAGTTCGTGAAGACGTGGCACGAAGTACTTCACACGAAAACACTGAGTTCGTGAAGACGTGGCACGAAGTACTTCACACGAAAACACTGAGTTCGTGAAGACGTGGCACGAAGTCACACAAAGAGCATGTGACACGAAGTGACGCACGAAGGACACTTGTCACGAATCTAAACACGAAGATCACCTCGTGCTGACGTAAGCACGAGGTCGGGCGAAGACGATAACGAATTTGATAAAAAAAACCCGAAATTCAAATTGATTTTTCAATCTATAGCTAATCACACGATCTTACACCTTCTGGTAATCAACCTTAGGGCTCTGATACCACTTGTAAGTCCCTACCGTTGAATGGATCGTAAATAAGATGTGATTCGTTATGTCAAGAAGTGCGGAATCCTCTTGAGATAACTAGATTGCTACTGCCTTTCGTCAATTAATCAGTAATTAATCAACCTTAGGGCTCTGATACCACTTGTAAGTCCCTACCGTTGAATGGATCGTAAATAAGATGTGATTCGTTATGTCAAGAAGTGCGGAATCCTCTTGAGATAACTAGATTGCTACTGCCTTTCGTCAATTAATCAGTAATTAATCAACCTAAGGTCACACACAAAGTGCTAGTTCGTGTAGGAGGTCACACGAGCAACAATTCGACTTCTAAGTTTTTCATCCGTTGCTAATCGCGTAAATTAGCATGTATTTATACTAATAGGGTTTGTGTTCGTGTGGGCTTGGGCCTTAATTGAAGTCCATAAGCCTAATTAATCAAATACCAATCGGTCTCGTGCTGACGTCAGCACGAGGGCAATCCTACATGCTGATGACGTCAGCACGAGGTTCGTCCCTTTGGTCCTTTGTTTTACTTGTACATAACATTCAGCCATCGTTTAAGTGTTCTACGACACTTATAAACCTTGGCTCTACATTCTTGTACCTGCAAAACAATTATATAACACACAAACATAACAATAACCATAACTTGATCTTATATTGAAGTTCAAACGTAATCATTAAACACAAACGTAAGTCCTAATGACTTATTATTTAAACGATTACACAGATATTCCTAAGAACAAAAATGTTAATAAAATCTATGTTGCTACTGTCACACAAATCTGCATCTACATCCTACTTGTACAAATTTATGTTGATGATATTGTGTTTGGGTCTACAAATGACAAAATGTGTAAAAAGTTTTCTGAAAATATGTCTTATGAGTATGAAATAAGTATGATGGGTGAATTGACATATTTCTTGGGTCTTCAAGTAAAACAAACCAGTGATGGTATTTTCATAAACCAAGAAAAATATGTCAGAGATTTATTAAAGAAATATCAATTTGATTCAGTCTCATCAAAAGATACTCCCATTTCAGCTCCATTGACTTTGGATTCTGATCCTAATGGAAAACAAGTGGATCCCACAAAATATCGTGGCATGGTGGGATCACTTATGTACTTAACTGCCAGTAGACCTGACATAATGTTTGCAACATGTCTTTGTGCACGTTTTCAGTCTGATCCCAGAGAAGCACACTTAAATGTTGTGAAAAGGATTTTCAGATACCTTAAAGGTGTCCCCAGACTTGGTCTTTGGTATCCCAAAGGCTCAAGTCTAGATCTAATGGGTTATTCAGATTCTGACCATGCAGGTTGTAAAATAGATAGGAAAAGTACCACAAGTGGTTGTCATTTCCTAGGTGGCAAATTGGTTAGTTGGACAAGCAAGAAGCAAACTGCAGTGTCACTTTCCACAGCTGAAGCTGAATACATTTCTGCAGCAAGTTGCTGCGCTCAGATTCTGTGGATGAAGAACCAACTAACTGATTATGGTGTTAAATATACAAGAACTCCAATCTTTTGTGATAACACCAGTGCAATTGCCATCTCTCACAATCCTGTTATGCACTCCAAAACCAAGCATATCGACCTCAGGTATCATTTCATCAGAGATCACATTATTAAAGGTGATATTGATATTGAACTTCTTTTTATTCCACCTTAAATATCAATTCCTTTTTCATTCTTTCATTTACTTCGTTTTTCATTTACTTCCCAATCATCATTCTCTCTCATATTTACTCTCAAACATCATTCTCTTTTTTTCTTCCCAATCATCATTCTCTTTTTTTCTTCCCAATCATCATTCTCTTTTTTTCTTCCCAATCATCATTCTCTTTTTTTCTTCCCAATCATCATTCTCTTTTTTTCTTCCCAATCATCATTCTCTTTTTTTCTTCCCAATCATCATTCTCTTTTTTTCTTCCCAATCATCATTCTCTTTTTTTCTTCCCAATCATCATTCTCTTTTTTTCTTCCCAATCATCATTCTCTTTTTTTCTTCCCAATCATCATTCTCTTTTTTTCTTCCCAATCATCATTCTCTTTTTTTCTTCCCAATCATCATTCTCTTTTTTTCTTCCCAATCATCATTCTCTTTTTTTCTTCCCAATCATCATTCTCTTTTTTTCTTCCCAATCATCATTCTCTTTTTTTCTTCCCAATCATCATTCTCTTTTTTTCTTCCCAATCATCATTCTCTTTTTTTCTTCCCAATCATCATTCTCTTTTTTTCTTCCCAATCATCATTCTCTTTTTTTCTTCCCAATCATCATTCTCTTTTTTTCTTCCCAATCATCATTCTCTTTTTTTCTTCCCAATCATCATTCTCTTTTTTTCTTCCCAATCATCATTCTCTTTTTTTCTTCCCAATCATCATTCTCTTTTTTTCTTCCCAATCATCATTCTCTTTTTTTCTTCCCAATCATCATTCTCTTTTTTTCTTCCCAATCATCATTCTCTTTTTTTCTTCCCAATCATCATTCTCTTTTTTTCTTCCCAATCATCATTCTCTTTTTTTCTTCCCAATCATCATTCTCTTTTTTTCTTCCCAATCATCATTCTCTTTTTTTCTTCCCAATCATCATTCTCTTTTTTTCTTCCCAATCATCATTCTCTTTTTTTCTTCCCAATCATCATTCTCTTTTTTTCTTCCCAATCATCATTCTCTTTTTTTCTTCCCAATCATCATTCTCTTTTTTTCTTCCCAATCATCATTCTCTTTTTTTCTTCCCAATCATCATTCTCTTTTTTTCTTCCCAATCATCATTCTCTTTTTTTCTTCCCAATCATCATTCTCTTTTTTTCTTCCCAATCATCATTCTCTTTTTTTCTTCCCAATCATCATTCTCTTTTTTTCTTCCCAATCATCATTCTCTTTTTTTCTTCCCAATCATCATTCTCTTTTTTTCTTCCCAATCATCATTCTCTTTTTTTCTTCCCAATCATCATTCTCTTTTTTTCTTCCCAATCATCATTCTCTTTTTTTCTTCCCAATCATCATTCTCTTTTTTTCTTCCCAATCATCATTCTCTTTTTTTCTTCCCAATCATCATTCTCTTTTTTTCTTCCCAATCATCATTCTCTTTTTTTCTTCCCAATCATCATTCTCTTTTTTTCTTCCCAATCATCATTCTCTTTTTTTCTTCCCAATCATCATTCTCTTTTTTTCTTCCCAATCATCATTCTCTTTTTTTCTTCCCAATCATCATTCTCTTTTTTTCTTCCCAATCATCATTCTCTTTTTTTCTTCCCAATCATCATTCTCTTTTTTTCTTCCCAATCATCATTCTCTTTTTTTCTTCCCAATCATCATTCTCTTTTTTTCTTCCCAATCATCATTCTCTTTTTTTCTTCCCAATCATCATTCTCTTTTTTTCTTCCCAATCATCATTCTCTTTTTTTCTTCCCAATCATCATTCTCTTTTTTTCTTCCCAATCATCATTCTCTTTTTTTCTTCCCAATCATCATTCTCTTTTTTTCTTCCCAATCATCATTCTCTTTTTTTCTTCCCAATCATCATTCTCTTTTTTTCTTCCCAATCATCATTCTCTTTTTTTCTTCCCAATCATCATTCTCTTTTTTTCTTCCCAATCATCATTCTCTTTTTTTCTTCCCAATCATCATTCTCTTTTTTTCTTCCCAATCATCATTCTCTTTTTTTCTTCCCAATCATCATTCTCTTTTTTTCTTCCCAATCATCATTCTCTTTTTTTCTTCCCAATCATCATTCTCTTTTTTTCTTCCCAATCATCATTCTCTTTTTTTCTTCCCAATCATCATTCTCTTTTTTTCTTCCCAATCATCATTCTCTTTTTTTCTTCCCAATCATCATTCTCTTTTTTTCTTCCCAATCATCATTCTCTTTTTTTCTTCCCAATCATCATTCTCTTATTTATTTTGGAAAACCCTTTGTATTCCATCATAAATATAAATACATTTTCCGAAAACAATTTCTTCATTTACTTCATCTTTTCATTTACTCCCAATCATCATTCTCTTTTTTTCTTTCTTCTTCTTCAAAATTCCAAAACCCTAAAATTAATCAATCAATTTCAGTTTTAACTTGTAGAAATGGCCAAATCTTCTTCATCTTCTCAAATCAAATCTCTTATAACTTTTGATTACAATCCTCCGAAGGCAGTCAAGCTATGTCCAACATGGCCAAAGGGTTTCGCTCCTTCAACCCTTCGATTTAATATGAATAACTTTGTTGCATCTCTAAATATTAAATCTGCGACGTTAATGGGGAGAATTAATAAATTTTGGGAAGAGTCTCCTCTCCATTACGCCTTGACTGCTAATCCTCAAGCAATGTGTTAGTCCCAAATATAGATGATTAACTAAACCCGACTGGCAAGTACAACTAATCTTGATGGACAAGTTAAGTTTACGATCCAGATATGGATAACAAGAAACAATTGACTTAAAGTAAAATGCAAGAACTAAATGGCAGAAACTATATAAAGATATATATATATGTATATAAATGGCAGAAACTATATAAAGATATATATATATATGTATAATCAAGTATGTAGCATTGAGACACGTTGTTTTCTTTCTAATGTATTTGATTTATTGATATATAAACAAATACAAGGATTGTTGCGGAACAAAGATAAACACCCAAGTGTAAGTATCTAAACAATCTCGAAAAACAAGTGATCTAAATAACTTGGAAATACTCGTAAGTTTACTTAGAGTATATCTCACAAGTTGCAATGCTAAAGTTTCAAGCCCTTTGCAAGTTGTGAGAAGACTTCATATTTATAGACCAAGTTCATGATGACATGGACAAGATCGTATAAAAGTGGTTGTGAGCATTTAAGGAATTAAACTTAATTCCTTACATGCTTGTACTAGAAAGAGTATATAAGTCAGTTGATGTGACTTATAGTACTACGTTCCAACCTATACTTTTACCTTGTACCTTTTATTAATAGATAAATCTATTAACTGGGTAAAGGTATGTAAAGTAAAAAGTCTTCCTCGTAATCAGTGTAAAGTGTTGTAAATACTTTATACTGAGATGCTTCAGTCTTCGATCTGGTAGAATCACTCTTTGCTTGCTTCTGAGATGATTCTCTTCTTCATACTTCAGTCTTTGACTTCAGAATGAGTGCTTCAGATTTATCTTGATCTGAACTGAAGTGAAGCTTCAGTGAAGTAATTCTGATACGTCTCAGAATTCTGTACAAACGTTTTCACTGAACTTCAAGCTATTTCTGAACAAATTATACTTGGTCGATTTCCGACCTAACAAATTCCCCCTATTTGTTCTGAAATAGTGCATGCATCTCAGACTTCTATCTATACATGTTTGTAAGTCTGAAATGCAAGTTTTGTTTAAGTTGTAAAAATTTTCTAAGTACATCTTATAGATCATTGATGTCTCAGAATTTTACTTGTGGTTTTTCTAACTTAAACTTACCATCTACTTATTGGTTACAATTTGCAACATATATATACAAACTGAAATGTTTGTTACAAATGTAAATATATTACAAGTACATGATAAACTGAAAAAGGAACTACTTCTTGGCAGGCCTTGAACCAGAAGGTGCTTCAGTAGGTTTCCTTTTCAGTGGAGAATGATCCTTCTTTCCAAACAATCTTCCTTCAATTTCTACCTTGGCCTGCATCTTTTGTTGTATTCTTGATAACCATGCACCAATCAAGGCAGATTTCGGCTTCCCCCTCAGTATTTGGATCATCTCCCTATGCTCAGAAATCCCAAACTCGTGCACTGAAACCTGATGGTATTCTTCAGCTGCCCTTCCTTCTCTTTTAACAACCAAGTCAAAAAGCTTCAATCCATCAGCTTTTGTTACTTCCATATCAACTATTTTGGCTGAATGAGATCGATGCTTCATATAATGCTCATATTGATCCCTTTCATGTTTTCTTTCAATTTCAATAGCATCATCAGACATTGGCTTGAAGGTAGAAAGATCAGCATCACGAACATTCTTTCTTGATGATCTTGGTCCAGTCACTTTGGGCTTAATGGGTGGCCTTGACAATTCTTTTTCAACCTTCAGAACTCCAGCCAGAATTTCTTTCTTCTTAATTGCCATCTCCTTTTCTCTGTTTTTCACCAAGTCCTCAATGGACATCTTGAAGGTGAGATGGTCCAGCTTTTGTTCTAAGGGAGAATAATTCACCCCATATTCATACTCGAGCATATCCCCAACAGCCTTCTGCACTCTTGGATCATTTTTGATCTTTAGATATCTTTCCAGAGAGAGACCAAGAGCTGCAGCATCAATATGATCGAGGGTTCCCATTTTCTGATGTTGAACCCTTTCTCTTTCCTTATTTTCTCCCCACATAATAAATTGATTAGAAACTTGTTTTTGCAAAGCTTCTAATTTCTTGCTATCAGCATTAGGATCATGAAGTGGGTAACCTTGTTCATCAACATTTTCACCAACCACCAAACCAGAACCCTTAGAATCTTTCTTTGTTGGTTCAACCACCACTGGGGCCTTGCCCTTATCTTTCTTGCCAGATTCAGATTCAGTTTCCCCCTGAACTGAGGCACTACCAGATTGCACCTCAGTTTGCTTCTTGGTTGCTTCAATGATTTCTTGTGTACTTGCAAGCAGACCAATAGGCACACCTTTTCCCCCTTTGGGGACCTCTGAAGGAAACTTAGCGAATTCTTCAATGGCCATTTGCATGCCTTTCAGTGGTTCCCAACTTTGTTGTTGTAAGCATTCAGAAATACCTCTAGAAAGCTGAGCAAACTGAGATCTTAATCTGAAATTGGAGTTCAGGTTCAACGACTCTTTATTCATTATTTCTTTTAATTGCTTTCTATCTTCTTCAGTAAATGAAGCAGGGGGTGGAGGAGCAACAACACTTTCCTTCTTCAGAAGAGTTAGAATTTCATCTAACTGTTTGGACTGATTCTGAACTGAACTTTCAAGTTTGGACACCGAATCTTTAACTTCATTCACAGCCTTGTCCACTTTGTCATTTGTGTCTTTGGTCAGTTCAGCAATCATCACTCTAACCTCCGCACCAACCTTCTCAGAAATGGATTCTGAAATCTGAGTAACTAGATTCTGAGTGAGCTCAGACTTCAGATTATCCAAAATACCAACACTTATAGAAGCCCCAAGTTCTTTTTCATTTATACTTGGCTTCTGAACCAACTCATGCACTTCTCTTCCAACAGCCATAAAATCTTGCTTCAACAGCTGAACACAAGATGTCAAGTTTGCAACCACCGAAGCTTGCACATCTCTTTTTGTTAGCTTGAAGGCTTCTCTGATTGCAGATCTCACCTTGTTGCAAGTCATCACCAGCTCATTCAGCTTCCCAACTACTAGTCCTTCATTTCCAGCAACCTTGGTTAATTCAGTTCCAAGAAACATCTGAGCTCCTTTCATTTCAGCCACAGAACTAGTATTGGCAGTTAGAGACTTGGTTAAGTCCTCCACCCTTAGAATAAGGCTTTGGACTTCGGTTTGAGTCTTTTCTAACTGTGCTTCTACATTTAAAGGAGGTGGGGGCTGTGCAGAAGCAGGAGCAACAAATGGTAGATTACCAAGCCCTTTTAGAACATTGTTCAGTTGTAAATCAGTTGGACTCTCAGATTCTGTTTCAGAATCCAAGTCCGTTTCTATTTGGGCATCATACTTAATAGGCGGTGGGAGTTGGTGAATTTGGGGGTGAAGAAATTGAAGTGAAGGATTAAAAGTACCGGCTGTAACATAGGCAGGATTAGTACCCGGTGGAAAAATTGGATGATTATGAGATGGAGGTGGTGGAACATAAGGATTAATATCTTGTTCTTGTTGGTCTGGTTGAATTTGGATTTCTGGGGGAGGAGGAGGGGCGTTTGCGAGGATGGTGGCTGGCTCAGAATCAGATTGATTCGCCTCCAATAATCCCTCGTCAAACTCAAAATCAGCAAGGGAATCGAGATTCCCCTGAGGTAGCTCATCGTCATCCCAGAAAGCATTCACTTTTACAATCTGGTCAGATATGCTCTGGTTTGGGTCACTAGTACCCGCACCAGTTTCTGGTTCAACATCTGCAGAAGCAGGTGCATCGTTACCAGATTCAATGATTGGCTCAACCGTAGTATCATCGCCAGGGACAGTAGATTCAGAGACTGGAACACGAATGATGTTCAGAAACTTATCTTTAGATCGACTAACGGGTCCCACATTCTTTTGTGGCCCACTTAGTGACCTTTCTAAACCAGCTAGTGTGGCTGAAACAGTTTTATTAAATACCTGAAGCATAGCAGTGGATAGTTCAGGCTCATTTTCAGCAGTGGATGCCTTTGAGAAATCTCTGCTGTATTCAGGTACTGAAGCTTCAGGTCCAGCTTGATTATAAGCTTCACCAAGAATATCCATGAAACATAAGCTCAGAAATCTTGGAAAGGCAATATGCAGACTTCTCTTTCCTTTTAGTTTTGTAATTAGCTGAGAAAAGAGAATCTCAGCAAAGTCTGCTTGTATCCCATTCCAAATATAATACCCCATCTCAACTTGGGGTAATGAAAGTTGGTCCAACCCTCCATGGTTGCCACCAAGACTTTCCACAATCTGGGTCCAGAAGAACCTCCAGCAATTGCCAAATCCAGACATAAATATGTGTCCGGAGGTCTTCAGATTACCATCAGCATCCTCCATATCGCCATAACCGGTGGCGACTAGAACTTCCCTGAAATTGACTCCTTTGAGTCATTTAGCAAACACCTGGGAAGGTTTGAGGTAGTTCAGATGAAGGGAATTTTTGAACCCCTCAAGAGTGATAACACACTGCTTGGTGCCCTCATTGAGAGTGAAGGAGATGGATTGTTCATTTTTGCTCACCACAGCAGTATACCAGAATTCAAGCAAGTATCGATGATACAATGCCTGAGGATTAGCGGTCAGAGCATAATGGAAAGGGGATTGCTCCCAAAAATTATTAATTCTTCCCATTAGGGTTTTGGATTTCACATTTAATTGAGCCAAGAAATTGCTCATGTTAAATCGGATTTGTGAAGGAGTGAAATTCTTTGGCCATGTGGCAGATGTTTTCACATCATCCGATGGAGTATATTTAAAATTGATGAGCGATTTGGGTTGTGAAGAAGATGATGATTTAGACATTTTTAAGAATCGAAAGTTGAAAGTGAAAAGAATATGAAGAGTTAAGGAATTTGAGAGTAAATATGAGAGAGATTGATGATTGGGAAGTAAATGAAAGAATGAAAAGGAATTTGAATTTAAGATGGAATACAAAGTGATTTTCCAATTAAAAACAATTTCTGGGGTCAAGTCCGCATTAAATGCAGAGACGTTTGAGTGACCCACCCCGCAACACTTTTTCAGAAAAAGTACTCATTTCTTTCCCTTTTACGGCGCAACTTGTGTGACACATAAGCATGACCAACGTAAGTTAAAAACATAGTATGCAGTAGGCCACGTGTACACACAATTGACCAAGTATCAAAAATATCTTGAAAGGATTGTTGTCTTTCAGTGATGACAAAATAAATTCTGAGCATGGTCAGCTCCAAAGAGATCTGAACCATCTCAGTTAATAAAATTCAACTGAAATAATTTTGATTTTCTGAAGTGCTTCAGTTAAATACGTTTTTCTGAGTAAAAGGTTCCCCCTCAAAAATGAAGGTTTATTTTAAAGTTAGAAAAATATTTAACATTCCCCCTGAAGTGATGATCCATGAATTAATAAGTGCCAAGATAGTATCACAAAGGCGTTCGATAGCTAGGTGAGCAAAAATTACATGGATCGCTCAGACTGGTGAACCAGATCAGTGTCACTGAGGCGTTCATAACAAGATTACCAGTCTAAGGATTTAACATACCCAACTCACTGACCAGATGTTTAAAGGTTTTGACATCTAAAGGTTTTGTAAAAACATCAGCGAGTTGCTTGTCAGTGGGAATAAAGTGCAATTCAATATCTCCTTTCAGAATATGATCACGAATGAAATGATACCTGAGATCGATGTGCTTGGTTTTCGAGTGCATCACAGGATTGTGAGATATGGCAATGGCACTAGTGTTATCACAAAAGATTGGAGTCTTTGTGTAAGTAACACCATAATCAGTCAGCTGGTTTTTCATCCATAGAATCTGAGCACAACAACTTGCTGCAGAGATATACTCAGCTTCTGCAGTGGATAGTGATACTGCAGTCTGCTTCTTACTGGTCCAGCTTACTAATTTGCCACCAAGGAAATGACACCCACTTGTGGTACTTTTCCTGTCTATCTTACAACCTGCATGATCAGAATCTGAATAACCCATTAGATCTAGACTGGAGCCTTTGGGATACCAAAGACCCAATCTGGGGACACCTTTAAGGTATCTGAAGATCCTTTTAACAGCATTTGCATGTGCTTCTCTGGGATCAGACTGAAATCTAGCACAAAGGCATGTTGCAAACATTATGTCTGGTCTACTTGTAGTTAAATACATCAGTGAACCAACCATACCACGATATTTTGTATGGTCCACTGGTTTTCCATGTGGATCAGAATCCAAAGATAATGGAGCAGAAATAGGAGTATCTTTTGATGAGACTGAATCAAATTGATATTTCTTTAATAAATCTCTGACATATTTTTCTTGGTTTATGAAAATACCATCTTCAGTTTGTTTTACTTGAAGTCCCAGAAAATATGTCAGTTCACCCATCATACTCATTTCATACTCAGAAGACATGATTTTAGAAATATTTTCACACATCTTCTCATTTGTAGAACCAAACACAATATCATCAACATAAATTTGTACTAAAAGGATATCACTTTTATCATGCAATATGAACAAAGTATTATCTATTGCACCACGTTTAAAACCATTTTTAAGAAGATGTTTAGTAAGAGTATCATACCAGGCTCTGGGTGCTTGTCCAGACCATATAAGGCTTTGTTCAGTCTGTACACCCAATGTGGTTTTTCTTCATTGATGAATCCTGGTGGTTGATACACATAAACGACTTCTTCTAGTTCTCCATTCAGGAATGCACTTTTGACATCCATTTGATAGACTTTAAACTGATGATGAGCTGCAAAAGCTAAGAATATTCTTATAGCTTCAAGTCTAGCAACTGGTGCAAAAGTTTCATCAAAATCTATTCCCTCTTCTTGTGCATATCCTTTTGCAACAAGTCTTGCTTTGTTTCTGATGATATGACCATCTTCATCCATCTTGTTTCTGAAGACCCATCTTGTCCCAATTGGTTCCTTCTTCAGGTTACTGGGACAAGGAACGAGTTCCCATACATCGTTTCTTTTAAACTGGTTGAGCTCATCTTGCATGGCTTCAACCCAACTTGGGTCTTGCATAGCCTCGTCAATCTTCTTGGGTTCAATTAGAGATAAGAAGCTGACGTTTAAGCATTGATCGCTTGTGGCTCTTCTGGTTTGAACCCCTTTACTGGACTCTCCAATAATTTGCTCGATTGGATGTGCTTTTGTCCATTTAGAGTATTGACCAGGATGAACAATGATATTAGTGCAAGAACTTCTCTGAGTACCTTCAGGAGGAGCTTCAGAAAATACATTTTCAGCTTCTTCTTCTTCCTGCAGATCATGACTTGCATCATGAAATTCTTCAGATTGAGGTTGCTCAGTGGAGCCTGATATCAGAGGAGAAGCAGCATGTACATCTGATCCAATAGTCAGTTCAGAAGGTAGTTTGAAACTGACTGGAGGATAAAATGGAATGTTGCTAGGCTTGTTTACTACTGGTTCTGAACGGAGATGTTCAGAAGCAGGTTCAGGTGACTGATCAGTTTCAGCAATAGGATCAGAATCACCAAAACTTATTGGACTTTCTGAGGGTGGTACAGGAATGGAATTTTAAAGATTGCAGAATTGGATTCATCAAAGGTAACATGAATTGACTCATCAACCTTTTCAAGTCTCTTGTTAAAGACTCTAAAGGCTTTGCGAATTGATGAATATCCTAGGAAGTATCCTTCATCAGCTTTTGCATCAAACTTTCCAAGCTGATTTGAATCATTCAGAATGTATACTGGACACCCAAATACATGGAAGTATCCAATATTAGGCTTTCTATTTCTGAGTACTTCATAGGAGGTCTTCTTGTGTCTTTTGATATAAACAGATCTGTTCTGAGTGTAGCAGGCAGTTGCAACAGCTTCAGCCCAGAAATTCTTGGGAAGACCAGATTCATTCAACATACTTCTAGCAGCTTCAATCAGTGTACGATTCTTTCTTTCTACAACACCATTCTGCTCTGGTGTGTGAGCTGAGGAGAAGTTCTGAGATATGCCAGTTTCAGTGCAGAAGGACTCCAGAGTAGCATTTCTGAATTCAGTGCCATTGTCACTTCTGAGCTGACAAACTTTTCGCTTGTGCTTGAGCTCAATTTGTTTGATGAGAGCAATGATTTCAGCAGCAGCTTCACTTTTGGACCTGAGTGTAAGTGCATGATTCTGTTGACAACAGCAACAGCGATTTGATCAGTATGTTTATGTTTTGTAATATGTAATCATAGACTTATATTATGTTTAAACTTGTTATTTGGACTTAAGTAATGTGAATGATTACATATTGATCAGAGTTTTGGTATGTTTAATGTTTACGACTTGTATGAATGTGATTATAAATAACATACAGATACAAGTGATAAACTAGTCACGTTTTGAGTAATTAAAGTATACTTAAAAGATGACAAAAGGAAGTGTGTACAAACTCGTGCTACAGTAACACGAGTTTGTCTAAACACGTGGTTCATCACGTGTTTACATATTAACACGCGTTTGTTAATGGGCTATGGGCTTTAAGACATACGGTCCATATTAGCACGCGTTTATGAACAGTATAGTATAAATACACACACATAATACGTATTTGTTAACAGTGATATTAGATAATACACAGAAATTCTGTGCAATTGTAAACTCGCGCGCGTTTAAGGTCTTAGGTTGTTTCAACAACGAAAGACGATAATATAATTAAGCAAACAGGTTATCACGAGAGGATTCCGCACTCTCGTCATAACTATAAGCGTTCTCGTTGACGATCAGTCCACAAGGACCTACAAGTGGTATCAGAGCAATAGATTTTTTAAAAAATCTGAAGGTTCGAGATCGCTTTGTTGGCTTAATTCTGCT
>CM067167.1:30609619-30656324 GCA_034093135.1 Erigeron breviscapus
CCAACCACAACTGGAGACGAACTGGAGGGTCCCTCATTATTTTGAGGCCCGCCCAATTGTCTTTCTGGCTCACTTTCCAAAGGTGCACCAGTTTTAGCAAACGCCAGTAGCATCTGCGCAGGAAGTTCAACCTCACCAGCTTCAGACACTAGTGAGTCTAGATTCCTCAAAACATCTGGCCTTGTGAACGAAGAGTCTGTATTTCTGTACTCCTCTTCACCCAGAATCTGCCTGAAACACAAAGAAAGAAATCTAGAAAAGGGGATACAAACACCCCTGGAGCCCTTCAGCTTCTGCACAAGACTTCTATACAGTATGTCAGCAAAATCCACCCTCAACCCCTTCCACAAACAATAAGCCATTTCAGCTTGGGAAGAGTTGATCTGGTCAAGACCTCCTGAACTACCACCCAAACTTTCGACCAGATGCACAAAGAAATACCTCCATGAAGGTGTAAGGCCCTTCATGGTCATCGCCCCCTTGGTCTTTAACAACCCATCACTGTCCAAGCACTCCCTATGACCCATCTCAAGGAGTACTTGACGAAAATTTATATTAGAGGCTAGGACAACTGGAGACTCACCCTCTCTCCAGTAATTGAGGTGAAGAGCATCCCTCAACACTTCTACATTCAGAGTACACTTGATTGTTCCATCCTTTAAAGTGAAACTGATGGAGGAACAATCGGAGGAAAGTTGACAGTTATCTAACTGGTCGTCTCCAGTTTAGTAAGTATATTGCAAAGTAACTCCCCCATCGACATAGAGGTGTCTTCAGTAGTACCAATCTAACAAGTTGGGACTTCAGCACAACTGAAACAACAACATTAGGCATAGGAGGAGTCATAAGACCTACCAGTACGAGTGGTGATGGCTTTGGCTTGCTCATTGCGGACTGGAGGTGGAGTGTATTTCTGTCCTTGATTCTGTCCAAGACTAAACTAAGGTCTAGGATTCTGCTGTGTGTTGCTAGGAAGAGTCCCCGTGGGCCTAGCAAGAGCGGCCATCCTACTTTCGAGATCCTTGAAATTAACTCCCTGGTTTTTCATGTTGATCTCCACCTTCCCACTTAACTGATCCAACCTCTCACTCAAAGTCTTAGTGTCTTCCCTGATCATTTGAATGCTAGTATTTGTTTCAACCTGATTACTAGCCAACTGCTTCATCATCTCTCTCAACTCGGCATTAGGATCGGCATTAGAAAAGAAGAACCTGATCCTTGTCCTTGCTGAGTCTGCTGTTGTGGCTGATTCTGATAATTATCTCTTTGCCACCTATTACCTGAAAAACGAGAATTATTAGACTGAAAAGAAGAGTTATAAGAAGTATTACCTGAAGGCCGGTTCTGGAAACCAGTGTTGCGGTAGAAATTCCCTTGGGGTTGATTTTGAACATAACTCACATCTTCAGGTGCCCGATTTGGACACTCATCAGAATAGTGCATATCACCACAATGATCACACCCATCAGCTACTACCTTAACATCCCTCTCAATTGCTCCAAACCTATTCTCTTGAGTAGCAAACCCCTTTTCCATGCGCTCAGATAGCGCCCTAATCTCTCCAATAACCCTGGGTCATTGCTAGCTTCAACCTTAGCAACTCTCCCTTGGTTAGTACCTCTCTTCATCTTTTTCTCATTCTTCAAAAACCTTTCATCATCCAAAGTTGAGCTATCCTTCGCCATGTCTTCCAAGATTCGATAACCTTCATTGGGTGTAATGTTATTGAAACTACCCCCGAAAGCATATCCCAATTCTCGTTTAGACTTTTTATCCAACCCATCAAAGAAAAGCTCCACATATTTTTCCCTAGTCAAATCGTGACCTGGACAATTCCTCAACATTTCCTTGAACCGAATCCAAGCCTCAACAACATCTTCTCCATCATCTTGTTCAAAAGATCTAATCATGTTCTCCAACCTTCTTTGAGTTCTAAGTGAATAAAACTCACCAATGAAAGCCTCCTTGAGTTGGTTCCAAGTAGTAATAGAATTTTCTGGAAGATCATTGAACCAGTCAAGTGCTTCTCCTGTGATTGACATGGGAAATGTCTCAAGTTTCACGGCATTCATTTGGTTTTGCCCATATTGATATAGCCGAGCCAACTTTTCAAACCTATCCAAGTGTTGGTAAGGATCCCATTTCCGTTTCCCATCAAATTGATGCTCTTCTATGCTCTTTAGATGGTTTCCTTTCAAAGCGAAAGTGTGATCAATGGTTGGAGGTCTAATGGCGGAACCACGGCCCGTTGGGATAGTTCGAACCCTCTCGCCGTAGCGAGTGTCATTTGGACCCCTTGGTTGTTCGTCCCCCATTTCCTCTTGCTTTACTTCTAAATTGAAAAACTCGTCCAAAAAGAACCCTTCCTCGTCCGAATCAGGAGTGGGTTTAGCTATAGGTGAAAATGGTGTCGGTATTGGTGTTGTTAGGACCAGTTCACCCGGAACTGTCCAGTCACCAGTTTACACTTGCCAGTCACCAGTTGCATCTGGAGACCAGTGAAACTGGTGACCAAGAAGATTTTTCCAGAAATATATTGAAGTCCAGTTGCACCGTACAGTCAACGCAACTGAAGACTTCCTCCAGTTGAGAACTGACCAAGTTGAAGAATCATTCCAGTTGAAGTCGAAGACAACAAATGGAAGATAGAGAATGGCAATGGCAGCGAAGCCCAGTTGACATTCTAGTCAGTTACAAACTGGAGACCATCAGTGGAAAGCCCTTATAAAGCTTTACACTGATTACGAGGAATTGACTTGTATGCTTTATGTACCTTTATCCGGATAATAAGCCTTATCTTATTATTTAAGTAATAAAAGGTACATAAAGGTGGTTGATTAAAGTTGCTTTAACATGCGACTTTACACTGCTTTTTAAGGAATTAAATACTATTCCTTAAATGCTCTCAACCACATTTGTACGGCCAAAGTTAACATCCCAATGTTAACTTTGCCTATAAATACAAGTCATTGCACAACCAAGAATATTACTTCTATCGAACAAGTTCTCTCGAACAACTTCTTCGAATACACTTCGATAGAATTCACTTTGCAAACCTGCAATATTCTTGGTGAACTTGTGCAATATTCTCTCAATCGCTAAAAGGACATTTCACAACTTTAAGTGTTTCGATTGTCTTGAGAAATTCCGAGTGTAGATCAATTGTATTTCATAGGTTGTTAGGATATTTACATTCTTGTATTATCTTGGTTCCGCATCAACCTTGTAATTTATTTAACATCAATAAATAAATTACACATTGAAAATACATATTGTCTCATCAAGTTATCTTACAAGTTATTTGTATTATTGCATTGTTCTTTACTTATTGTCATTTAATAAGTAATCTATCTAGAACTTGGTATATACACACTGCAACTGGTCGTCTCCAGTTCAGTGCATATATTGCAAAGTAACTCCACCATCGACATTGAGGTGTCTTCAGTAGTACCATCTATCAAGTTGGGACTTATAAGTGGTATCAGAGCAGAAGGCTAATAAACTTGCCTAGATCTGCTAAGATGAACACTACTGAAGGTGGAGATGGTTCTGGTCAAGGTGAAATCCCTTTGAATAATAATGCCCAACCTTTTCAATGTTAATACTAATCCTCCTCCTCCTTCTACCCCAAACCACGTCCATGTACACTACTCTAACACTCCTGTTCCCAAGTTCGATGGAAACAGTGAGACTTTCGGTACATGGAAGGCTAGAATACTGTTGCATTTTGGTGGTATTGAGAGGTATATGTTGAAAATCCTTAAGGATGGACCATATATACCCATGTCTCTTGGGGTTAGTCCTCTTCTTGATCCAACTGGAAGAAGAGGTTCAAGAGAAAAGCCCGAAGACCATTGGTCTGATGAGGATCGTAGACTTGTTGATCTGGACACCAGACTCAAGAACATGATCCTTGGGGTTGTTCCTGAAGATCTAATTCCAACACTTGTGCTGTTCCCCAGTGCAAAATCAATGTGGGACGAATTAGTTATTCAGTTTGAAGGAGGTGATGATACTATTGTCACTAGAAAAGTTACCTTGAACAAGAAGTATGAATCCTTCTTTGCCTTGCCCAATGAAAGTCTAACTGGTACATACACCAGATTTTCTAGCCTCATTAATCAGCTAAGAGGCTTGGGTGTAGAGAAGGATAAGGATATTCTTCTTGAGAAGTTTTGTGATATTCTTCCTTCCAAATGGGAAAACATGGTTCTTGTCTTGAGACAAGGTAAAACCTTGCACACCCATACTCTTGCATCGCTCTATGGAGCCTTCAGATTCACTGAAGATAATAATGCTGCAAGACTGGTGGCTGAGTAAGATGCCATGAACCATGCCCAGAGTTCCAAGGTTGCTAGTGTACCTGAGCGACCTTGTGCTGCTTTAATGTCTGCAGAGAGTGTCCAGACACACTCAATGAAGGAGATGTTAAACAGTTTCTTGAACTCTGGCCTGACCACTGAAAACAGTGATGGTTGTAATGAAACTGACGATGATGATCTGGTCGCCATGATTGCTAAAACCTTTAACAGGTTTAAGCATAAATCTAAAAGATTTAATGGCCCCAACAATGCTTCCAGCTCAGCTCTCTGGATAAAACCAATCTTACCTGCTATAAGTGTGGTAAGAAAGGTCACTTTATGAAGGAATGCAGATCTAGTCAGTTGAACAACCAAACTGGCCCCCCTGTCCCTAATTTCAATCGGCCTGATGATAGCTACAAAGCTAAATACAAGAAGCTTAAGGCCCAGATTGCTCTCCTGTCCATGGAAAAGGAAAAGGATCAGTGCTTAATGGCACAAACTGAGGGAAAATGGGAGTACTCTGATGACTCATCAGTTGATGAAGAAGAGGAAAGGGACATGTGTTTCATGGCCTTGGAAGATCAACAGCAGCAACACGTGGCAAAAGAAGATGTCATCACTGGAAGATGGGTGGACATCATCTTGAAAAAGGTATGTGATTATGATCACCAGATTGACCCTGAACTAAAACTGGACCTGGCTGAATCCATTAAGTGGTGATTTAGCTTTTGTGGAAACTGTTAGAGCTGATAGTGAAAGATATCTTGACACTATCTTAATTGAACTGAACATTGTTAAACCACAACTGAATGATTTACAAAGTGTCAGTTGGCTCTCAAGGAGTCAGTTTTAAAGATTGAGGCTTTAGAACTTGATAATCAAAAACTATTTTCTGATCTTGAAAAAGAACAAAAGATTATCAAGTCATGGGTAAAAGCATCTGGTAAAAAACTATGATGCATTTTCAAGAACTATCGATGCCAGAAGAATGCATGGAAATCTGGAGATCTGGAGATGGCAGCTCTCATACCAGATCTTCATGCATTGCCTCCAGCTCTCAAGGTTGAAACACCTTATGATCAACCTGAAGCTGTTGAAACTGAAACCTCTGAGACCACCCCCATTGAGGTTAAAACTGGAGCCAATCAGGCTAAAGCTCCAGTCAAAAAGGCCACTGGTAACAAGCCTTTACCTCAAAAGTCTAAGGTGCCCAAGACCCGACAGACTAAAGCTCCAGTTGAACCAAGGTCCAAGGTTCAACTGCCTGAAGAAAATAATATTTTGGTTAATCTGGAAAGTCAACTCCAACTTTTGTCTCGGCAGGTTCAGAGTTGTACTGCCCGGATTAACAATCTGGAAGGAGGTTTATTACCTCCATTTTTCAAACAAAATATTAAACCACTCCCTTCAATACCTAAACTAAAGAATGTTCCATCTGGAACAAAATCTGGTAAAAATAAGGGGAGTAAGTATCAAATACCAATCGTTTTTACTCCTGCACCTGGAGCTGGTGAAAAAGCTCCAGATGCAGCCTCCAGTTCAACACCACAACAATCTACTGTGACTTCTGTAGAGAAGTCCAGCGAACCCATCAAGAAAAGATGGGTTCACAAAAAGAACTAATGATTTTTGTGTGTGTGTAGGGCGATCGAAAGAAGAATATCTGATATCTGGACAGCGCTGCTGGCCGGACTATGACCGGATGTAAGCCCCTACTGGAAGAGTTCACTGTCCAAGATGGACCGACAGTGACGTTTGGTAACGATCAATCTGGAAAGACTGAAGGATATGGTGTGCTCAATAATGGACAAGTCGAATTCAAAAGAGTTGCATTTGTGAATGGTTTGAAATACAACCTGATCAGTGTCAGCCAACTTTGTGATGATGGCTTCAGAGTTTTGTTCGATATTGCTCAAGGCACCATATTTAACAAGGATTGGAAAGTGGTGATGATTGCACCAAGAAAAGGAAATGTATACATCATGGATATGGAACCAGCTCCAAAACCTCTCGATGAGAAAACCTTTAAACATCTCATCAGCGAACTGGGAATGTTAAATCCTTAACTGGAGCTTTCTTTGTTATTGAACGCGTCAGTGACACTGATGAAGTTCTCCAGTTGAGGAGGTCCAGATAATCTTTGCTCGCCAGGCTATCGAACGCCTTTGTGATACTATCTTGGCACTAATTGATTTCTGGATCATCATTTTAGGGGGAAAGACTCAAAATAATTTTCTGACTAAAATTCGTTTTTGTTTGAAAATGCAACTGGAGAACTCTTCAGTTGGAAACTGGTACTGGACTGATCCTCCAGTTACCAGATTCAGTCTTGTCTAATTTTTATAACGTTAGAAATACTTGGTCAATATTTGTGACACGTGATGATACTCGAGTGTTTTAAACCACTTGGTATTGTGATCTGACGTGTTTCAAGCCATTTTAGTACTTGACAACTGTTTGTATTGGGAAAATAAAAAGTGAGTGGGCGCGTGGGTAAGATAAGCCGTCGTAGCATTTAATGCTGACATGGTAGCATTTAATGTTGACATGGCAAATTATTATTTTATTTCAAAATTCAAACCAACTTTGTGAAAATATCTACAAAAAGGATTTTGGTTATTAAAATATAATTTTGGTGTTTCATTGTGATCTTGAATCCCTTTATAAATACCCTTATTTACTCCGAACTCATTTACTTCTTTCTCTTACATTCCTTCATTTACTTCCAAATCATCAAAATTGCCTCATCTTCTCTCTGCTTCACAAATCAAGAACCCTAATTCACAAATTTTCAATTTCAATTTCCTATGGCTCCTAGATCATCTCGTTCAAGAGATGTAAATCTCTTGACTGTTCCATATGCTCCTTCACCAGATGTCAAACCGACATCTGGTGCTCCTAGTAATGCCTCTGTCATCAAACTAAATCCAAATAATCCGATGGCAAGCTTACGAGGATCTCAAGGATCCGATACCCTTATTGGTAGAATCCAAAAGTTTTTAAAGGATTCTCCAATAGGACCCTCATTCTCTCTTAACCCACGCAAGTTGTTTCACAACTACTTGTGTGAGTTCTGGTACACTGCCAGTCTTTCTTCTGATTGTTCCTCCATCAGTTTCACATTAAAGGATGGAACAATCCAGTGTACCTTGTCCGCTGATGTATTGAGGGATGCCTTACGCCTCAATTACTGGAGAGAGGGTGAATCTCCAGTCGTCTTACCCCCAAACATAAATTTTCGTCAAGTACTTCTTGAAATGGGACACAAGGAGTGCTTGGACAATGGGGTGTTGAAAACGAAAGGTGCGATGACCATGAAGGGCCTTACACCTTCATGGAGGTATTTTTTCATCCACCTGGTGGAGAGCATGGGTGGGAGTTCTGGTGGACTTGACCAGATTAACTCCTCATAAGCAGAAATGGCTTACTGCTTGTGGAACGGATTGAGAGTGGACTTTGCAGATATTTTGTTTAGAAGCCTGGTCCAAAAGCTGAAGGGCACAAGGGGTATGTGTATCCCCTTTTCAAGGTTCCTCTCTCTTTGTTTTAAGCATATTCTGGGCAGAGAAGCATATAATAGTACAGATTCACCGTACACTGCTCCAGATATGCTAGGAATTTAGACTCTCTAGTATCTGAAGCTGGAGAGGTCGAAATTCCTGAACGAATGAAACTGGCATTCGCTTCAACTGATGCACCTATTGAAGGTGAGTCAGAAAGGCAACTGGGCGGGCCTCAAAATAATGAGGGACCCTCCAGTTCGTCTAATGTTGTGGTTGAGGATAGAGCAACCATAACTGAAGCAACCCCAATTACATCTATCCCTGGTGAAGATACTTCGGTATTTGATCCTCCAACAGATGTACCCATCCAGGAAACTGGGGAAGGTCATCTGGAGACTGACCAGGAAACTGGTCAGCCCTCAGTTACATTCATGGATCTGTACATGAATGTTAATGACGAGGAAATCCTTATAGAATCTTCGGATTCTGAAGGTACTGAAACAGACTTGGAGATTCTTGATGCTTATGTACAAGCTCAAGACCCTTCATCTCCAGTCTCCCTTCCAGACGCATCAATTTCACTTTCACCCTCACAAGAAAATGTGCCTACTGATATATCTTTCCAAACATATACCGCTCCTTTACCAACTGGGCAATTCTCACTTGCTCGAGAAATGCCACCCCCACCGACGCCGTTGTTCACACCTGAGCATTCTCAGCATGAACAACACTTTGATTTTCCAGTCCTTTCTTCATCCACCACTCCTATTATATCTTCAACTGCTGGTTTGACAACTGGGGAGACTTCCTTAAGTTTGCCTCCTCCAGTTGCTCAGTAGTAACTGCTGCTGGTCCAGTGACACCTTCTCCTTCGTCACTGGACAGTCAAGTTGTCTCACTTCAAGCCGATCTCCAAAACCTTCTAACCAGGGTGGAGGAGATTCAGAAGACACTTGACAAAAACACCAAGTCATTCTCCAGATACCACAAGGATCACCTGACAAACATCAAAGTGGTTGATCTGGGGATAAACAAGTTTTCATCTAATGAAGACTTGGTGTTTAAAAAGCTAAATGAGTTGGTCACTGGCTGCAACAATCTTGCTGGTACTTTAAAGGAAGCCTTTGACCTAACTCACTCCAAGGTTACAACCTCAATCTCCAACTTGCTGGGAAATACTGTCAGAACTTCAGCAGTTGATTTGAAAGAGATTGAAAGGCAGGTTAAGGAGTTGATTGAAAAACCTGGCCTAGATGTAACTGGACTTGGAGAGCAGTTGATGACTTCGGTTGGTCAGAAAATAGAGGATACGCTGGGTGCTAGAGAAACACAATTGGTTGAAAGGGTGATATCTGAGATCACCAAGCTGGCCACTCCTCAGGTTGATCTGGCCCCACTCTCCAGTGAGATCAACCAGTTGAGAGGCAGCATTGAAAGTTTAAACACCCAGGTATCTCTACATGCTCAATCTTTAGATAGACTGACAACTGAAGTAGAAAATCTGAAGAAGAAGGATGATGAAGTGAAGGATAAGGTTGTCTCCGGTTTGGATGAAGACTCCAAAATTTTAAATGAACTTAAAACTGGTCAAGAACAAGTTAGTGCAAATGTCTTGATTCAGTCAAAGGAGACGAACCATTTGTGGAGATCCTTCAGGATGATGTGTGGAATCTTCAAAGAGTGTAAGGACATGCAGTCATGGCAGCCTCTTGACCGGTTGCCATCTCACCCCTCTGAATGGGTAGGTATTCGGGCAGGTCTAGATGTTGCCAAGGGGGAAAGAAGTGCAGTCCTTCCACCAGTTGCACCTAGAAGGACTCCATCTGGAAGAGAATTGATTGTGGCTACCAGTACTGAAGCTGGTGAGCAAAGAGTTGGTGGATCTGGTGATGATGGTGATAGGGGGAATGTTGTTT
Source organism: Erigeron breviscapus (assembly GCA_034093135.1). NCBI lineage: Eukaryota > Viridiplantae > Streptophyta > Magnoliopsida > Asterales > Asteraceae > Erigeron > Erigeron breviscapus. The sequence goes on from CM067167.1 coordinate 30,619,343, forward strand.
TGGATAAGGGAAAAGGTTTAGCTGGTGATGCATCTGCCCAGCCGGCCACTGATGTAATGCTTGAAACTGGTAATGCTGATGTACTTCCTCCAGTTTCAGATAGTGATGCAGAAGACTGGCCAGACTTGGAAATGATATCAAAGAAAGAAAGAAAATGAAACAAAGAAACCAAGCTGAAGCCAGGGCATATCTTGCACAAATCAAGTTACTTGATATGAGTGATGCCAATCTTTTAGGTATCACTAAGGAGGAGTATGTTAGGATCAAGAATGATCCCAGGATAGTTGACCAGTTGAAAGAAATGCTGGATGTAGAACTGGACAGACACTATCCTGAGGATGAAGCTGAATTCGATGCCAGAAGCTTGAACATTTCAGTGGAGAAGGCCAAGGAGAATAGGGCCAGTGGGATTCTTAAACGAATTGAAAATGTTAAGAAGGTTGTGAAGAAGGTTTTGAATCCACCAAGAAGGATTCCACAACCAAGAAAACCACTGTCTAGAGATGCTGACCTTAGCACATTTGTTGAACCAACTGGCGAGGTTTCAAATGAAGACATCAAGTCCGCTGTACTGGCTGCTGGTGCTGGGAGTATAAGAATTACAAATGAATCTAAAGCTAGAAGCTACTACTCCCAGATCATGTCAACCAGAAGACACAGTGGTACTATTAATGGTGTAAATGTAACAATCAAGCCAGGCACCAAAGTTTTTCAAGTCGAAGTTAGTTATACCAGGGGGCCACTGGTTAAAACTGACAATCCTGGTGCTATGCAATATGGGTTCAGCGAATGGGTGGAGATGGTGAATGTACTGGATGCGAAGGCATAAAAGAATAGGTTTGAGAAAGCATGGGCAAACTTTCTAAGGGGCAAAATTCAACATAAAGAAAATCTTGAGCAAAAGTTGAATATTGACCATGAAGACTCTCAGCCTATCTCTTCAGTTGCCAAGAGAAGAAGAACTGGCGAAGGGCCATCTCATTAAGTTCTTTCTTCAGTTATCTACTTGTAATTTGTATTTACATTCTGTAACTTGTATAAATTCCATTTCCTTGTATAAATTAAGTTACCAGTTTGTAACCACAAGGTAGATAAAAGATTAAAATCTAACAAACCTAAAAGAAAAAACTAAGGCATTTATTGATCTATAAAAATGCCTTGGGAACTTAGATAGATTTTAATCGAACAAGTCTCTATAGTTCACACTTGTATAGATACAAGAACTAGAAAAAGACTTAGACTATATTTCTAGACAAATAGGGGGAATTTGTTAGGACCAGTTCACCTAGAACTGTCCAGTCACCAGTTTACACTTGCCAGTCACCAGTTGCATCTGGAGACCAGTGAAACTGGTGACCAAGAAGATTTGTCCAGAAATATATTGAAGTCCAGTTGCACCGTACAGTCAACGCAACTGAAGATTTCCTCCAGTTGAGAACTGACCAAGTTGAAGAATCATTCCAGTTGAAGTCGAAGACAACAAATGGAAGATAGAGAATGGCAATGGCAGCGAAGCCCAGTTGACATTCTAGTCAGTTACAAACTGGAGACCATCAGTGGAAAGCCCTTACAAAGCTTTACACTGATTACGAGGAATTGACTTGTATGCTTTATGTACCTTTACCCGGATAATAAGCCTTATCTTATTATTTAAGTAATAAAAGATACATAAAGGTGGTTGATTAAAGTTGCTTTAACATGCGACTTTACACTGCTTTTTAAGGAATTAAATGCTATTCCTTAAATGCTCTCAACCACATTTGTACGGCCAAAGTTAACATCCCAATGTTAACTTTGCCTATAAATACAAGTCATTGCACAACCAAGAATATTACTTCTATCGAACAAGTTCTCTCGAACAACTTCTTCGAATACACTTCGATAGAATTCACTTTGCAAACCTGCAATATTTTTGGTGAACTTGTGCAATATTCTCTCAATCGCTAAAAGGAACATTTCACAACTTTAAGTGTTTCGATTGTCTTGAGAAATTCCGAGTGTAGATCAATTGTATTTCATAGGTTGTTAGGATATTTACATTCTTGTATTATCTTGGTTCCGCATCAACCTTGTAATTTATTTAACATCAATAAATAAATTACACATTGAAAAATACATATTGTCTCATCAAGTTATCTTACAAGTTATTTGTATTATTGCATTGTTCTTTACTTATTGTCATTTAAATAAGTAATCTATCTAGAACTTGGTATATACACACTGCAACTGGTCGTCTCCAGTTCAGTGCATATATTGCAAAGTAACTCCACCATCGACATTGAGGTGTCTTCAGTAGTACCATCTATCAAGTTGGAACTTATAGGTGTTGTGGGTTCAGCGAAGTTAAACCTACGCCCTCTTGGTCTTCTCGGAGTAGACAAAGGACTATTCAAAGGGAGACCCGAAGAACGCAAGTTCATCAACTAAAACAATTCCTGCAAACACACAACTAACACAAACACGTAAAATGCACCTGTGATAAGAAAAGAAAACTAAACTAATAAACAAGTAACTTCCTCACGCGTGAGAAAGGATCAAACCACTAAATTAACAACTAAATCGGCACACAATCCCCGGCAGCGGCGCCAAAAACTTGATGTGCTAAATCGAGTTTAAAAATTATAAACTAGAAATACCTAGAAACTCCCTACTACACACTATCGGGCAGTGGACCCGTTCGTATGCAATATAGTTAAGAGGCAAGTCCGTGTTCGTTCTCGGGGATTGGTTTGAACTAGTTGTTTAATAAAGTGGTTTGGAAAACAGGGTGTTGCTTCGAGTCTCACTTTGACAATTAAATTAAAATAAAATTAAAAGACAAAACGCATACAAGTAAAGAAAAGCTTCAGACAATATTAATAAAGATCATCCACCTTGAATTCGCTAGACTTCAAACATGATTGCATTCAATTAAGACCAAATTCATTGAGTTGAAAAGATAATCGTAAAAGGATTAAGGTGCTCACGTGGTACCACCAACCGTGAGCAAATTACCCAATCACCTAAGTTGCTAGTTCAATTACCCAAGCCGGTACCACCAATGCCTAGACAACCTTACCAACAATTAGTTTACTTGACTATCGAATTAACAATTGTGCCTATGTGAAGATAACGTGGTACCACCAACCGTTACAAAACACGTTGACAAAATGACTCCTTTTATTAAAATGATATTCACTATCATACCATGAACTAGTGATAATTGCTCATAGACAAACAACCATTTGAAAATCACATATGCATCCAACTAGTACCACTAACGAAGAATACACATGCCACCAATATCATAATAATATATAAAAAGGAATTAAATCATCAAGATCTCGACACAACGATAATTGAAATCAACTCTTTGAATTAAAACATATAGCAATCACATCATTCGTCTAGTTTCCTCAAGGTGGATGATTGAATGTTTAGCCACTCATGATTAATTTAAAATAACAATAAAAATAAAAGAAGAACATGATGTACCAATCGTTCTTGAAATTGAAATTGCAAGACAATAAAATAGATACGATCTAAGTGGGTGCCCGTGAATCTTCAATGAATCGGACGAAGAAATCGACCCTTGATCCTCGGAGGAATCCCTTGGAGAGCAGCTCTTAGAAAGAATTTGGATGATTGGGAAAATAGGGTTTTTTTTCTTTATATACCTCCCCCAAAATCTGCAGCAAAAGGCTGCAACCTGATACTCCCGTGCACTCACTGCGGCGCAGTGGCCTTGTGCACTTCCCACTGCGGCGCAGTGAGAATTCACTGGATTGTTTATTCATTGTTGACTGCGGCGCAGTGGGGTGTGAATGCTCCCACTGTGGCGCAGTGATAATTCACTGGAATCTTGTATCTTTGGTACCCAATGACTGCGGCGCAGTGGGGCAATAACCCTCCCACTGCGGCGCAGTGAATATCTGCTGAAATCTTTGTTCTTCATTATCAACATCACTCGAACACTCGGGTCAACTTTTTGGCCAACAATCGTCAGAAAATGTACCAAATGGGCGCGCAACCTGCTAAGAACCTGAAAGCACTAACAAACACCATAAACGCGCCAAATGCATACAAAATCGACTCAAAACACCTACGAAAAAGGCCAATAATGATGTGGGCTATCTATATAAATGGGTCACATCAATGGTAATTGACCAGTTTTGCATCTCAACAGGTTGGTGGCAGTGGAGATGATGTCAGGTGAGAGATTTAAGCCGAAAAAGCAGGATTTGTGGTAGTTAATTTTTAGCCCGGATGCTAAGTGGAAACATCTTAGCAATCTGACTATGTTGGACACATATGTATGGGACCACGAGCCCAATATAAGAGCATCATCCGCATAGAGAAAATGTGTGATATATGGGCCTTGGTTAGGCAGTTGTATCCCAGAGATGAAGCCCATAGATGCTGCTCGGTGCATGATGTTGGAGAAAACCTCCATGGCAATGATGAACAAAAAAGGGGAGAGGGGATCACCTTGAGGAACTCCCCTTTCACTCTTAAACTGCGTTGTTGGACAACCATTGATAAGAACAGCCGCGGTTGTAGATCTAAGGATGCCCTCGATCCATAAAATCCATCTTTCTGGAAAGCCCATTTGAACCATCACGGAAATTAAAAAGCCCCAATTCAGAGAATCGTATGCCTTCTCAAAATCTATCTTGAAGATAAAAGCTTCCCTTTTGCACTTTTTCAGCCAGGATATGATCTCGTTAATCATCAAAGGACCGTCCAAAATGTTTCTATCTGATAGATAAGCCGACTGGGTAGGCGAAATAACCTTAGTAATCTGGTTTTTGAGACAGTTTGCGAGTATTTTCGAGATTGTTTTTCTGATACATCCAATCAGGGTGATGTGACAAAAATCATTTAGAGACTTTATCGAGGTTGTTTTTGGAATGAGGGTTATGAAGGATGATCCACACTCCCGATTAATGCGACCGGTGATGTAAAAATCCAACATAATATTCAAGAAATCCATTTTTAGGACGTCCCAAAACTTCTTTATGAAACCAAAATTGAAGCCGTCCGGTCCGGGTGCTTTTTCACTTTCACAATCCCATATTGCTTGTTCTATTTCTTTAAGGGAAAACGGTGCTATGAGTGAATCAGCGTCTTCTGGGGATAGGGATTTGAGTCCGTAACAGCTTACTTTGGGCCTATTTTTAATGGGTTCACTAAATTTTTTCCGAAAAAAAGAGACAGCTTCTTCTCGAATCGAAGGCGGATCAATGTGCCAAATCCCATTAATCTCGAGACCATTAATACGATTCTTGGAAATCCTGTTGTTTATATAGCAGTGAAAAAAAGTAGTGTTTTCATCACCCACTTTTATCCACTTTGCTCTTGACTTTTGTTGTAAGTTTATTGTTTTTGTCAATTCTAGAGCTAGTAGTTGTTCTTTGGCTTCGGTCCAGAGCCCAATTTCCTCCTCAGTATAATCTCGATAATCAACAATGGCATCCAAGGAGGCAAGCTGTTCTTTGAGGTTAACGGATTGGATATTTTCGGATGAGGATTTATTCTTGCTCCATTCTTTAAGGGATGTTTTAAGGGTTTTTAATTTTTGTGTAAGGATTTGATCAGGGGCTCCATAAAAATGACCAGATTCTAAGGAGTTGATGACAACATCCTCAATTCCAGTTTTGGACAGCCACGAATTGAAAAACCGGAATGGAGGGGGTCCAAAATCTATGCTTGAGGTTGTGAATATGAGAGGGCGATGATCGGATAATGACCTTGGGAGTGTGGTTAGGGCTGCAGTTGGCCAGGTATTCATGAAGGCAGAGGAGACTAGCACCCTATCACTTTTACTTCTCTTTGAACCATTATCCTTGATGTAGGTGAAAAGACCACCATGCATTGTGTACTCTTGGAGCCCATTTATATGAATGAAATTATTAAAAGTAGCTGCACATATGTCACTGAAACTCGAATTTAGTCTTTCCTCAGGGCTTTGTACCGCATTGAAGTCTCCCATAAGGATCCATAACCCATTAAGAGAGTCAATATGAGCCGAAATCTCATTCCAAAGAGCCTGTTTCGCAGGGAATTCTTGTGGACCGTATACATTGAGTATGTTGCAAGGGGTATCTATACCATTTATTTGACCAGAGGTTATTAGGTAGTTTGTGGCTTTTGTGGTATTGGTGAAGGTAAAGACAGAGGAATCCCACAAGCTCATAATTCCCCCAGATCTTCCTTCAACTCCCGTGGAAGGACAAAACTCGAAACAAAAATTTGCATTACCCCAAAAATCCTTAGGATAAAGACTTTGTGCATCACGCCTATGCGTCTCTTGTATGCAGATAAAGCTAATGCGGTGGTCTTGTTTAAGTTGTAATACCCACCTCGGTTTGCTCTTATTTGTAATCCCACGGATATTGATTGACATGTAATTCATTGATTCACCCATTGTTCACGGTCACATATGACTTGTTCAAGCACCTCATCTTCGTGACCCCTTAAATCAACTCCAACGCCATCCCCAATCACAAAGGTATTAGCCACTTCCTGTTGTAGACTTATACTTTCAGGAACATGGTATTGCATGTTTATTGGTGTATCCAGATCGATGTTATGCAGAATTGCAGTGTTGTTTGAAGCATTGGCGGGTTGGTTCTGTATTGAATTGGTTATTGGAGGGGCATTCTGGTCAGATATAGGTATAATATGGTATCTTGCTGTTCTTGATTAGGAGGGTCCACATCATGAAGATCGGAGACGGAATGGGGATTGGAGCAATTCTACAAGAAAGGATTGGAGAATTTCGAATTGGTGGGGTGGAGTGACAATGGATAAGATTATTATGATTTTTGAGAGGGTTGGTTTGGGGTGTAGAGTTTAAGTCAGGTTGCGAGCATGGAGACTGGGAACTTTGTGGAGAGAATTCACGAGGACGTTTTCTTGAAATACTTGGAGGGAGTTGTTTTTTGTTAGTTTTAGGTTGATAGGGTGAGAGTGGTGGAGGAGGTGGGCGGGGACAGGATGGCGGAGGAGGGGGTGGAATTTTTATTGAGTGGTTTTCCATAGAAAATTCATGCTGGATATAATGTTCTAACATCACCTATTTTACATCTATTGCTAAAAGTATATTGATAAAATCATTCTATTTGGTTTTACTTGGTTATTATTGGTAGATTGGTTATTATAATTATAATATTTTAATTATACGAAAAATTGATCTGCGTTTCCTTTCGAACCATATTGATTTTCATGAACTACAAACTTTTTCTTTGTGTTTTATTTATAAATAATAATAATAATAATGATGATTGTATCTATACAAATCAATTATTATATGTAGATGTGTTATGATTTTATGGGTTTAGATGTGCTCGAACCACAAGGAATCAAGATTTGATCTTGGATCTCTAGGATAACATCTCATCCGTCAGTTCTCCAAAGAGGGTCTCAGCTGGGCACTTGATCTAAGACCAAGTGGTTACTCTGAACACTCAGAATATCTTTATTGATCAAGAAGTTTCTATTACTGTTGGGTCAAAAATCGACCAAGTATAATTTGTTCAGAAAGTTCAGTGAAGATACTTGTACAGAATTCTGAACCACTTCAGAATTAGTTCACTGAAGCTTCACTTCAGTTCAGATCAGCCCAAACTGAAACCATTCATTCTGAAGTTGAAGACTGAAGAAAGAGAATCATCTCAGAAGCAGAGCCCAGAGAAGATTCTACCTGATCGAAGACTGAAGCATCTCAGTGTAAAGTACTTACAACACTTTATACTGATTACGATGAAGCCTTTTTGTACTTTACTAACCTTTACCCGGATAAAAGCTTTATCTCTGGAAAAGTACAAGGTTGAGTAAAAGGTTGGGAATAAAGTGTGAAATGTCACATCAAATGACTTTCACACTTAACCTTAAAAATACGCATGTTAAGGAATTGACTTTAATTCCTTAAATGCTTCCAACTATATTTGTACGGCCTGGTCCACATCAGCATGAACCTTGCCTATAAATATAAAGGCTTCTCACAACTTGCAAAGAGCTTGAAACTTTGGCATTGCAACTTGTGAGATATACTCTAAGTAATCTTAAGAGTATTTCCAAGTTATAGATCACTTGTATTTCAAGGTTGTTTAGATATTACACTTTGTGTTTATCTTTGTTCCGCATCAACCTTTGTATTTTATTTAACATAATTAATAAAATACATTTGAAAAGTATATCGTGTCTCAATGCTACATACTTGAATTATACATATTACTTATATAGTTTCAGCACTTTTGTTTCTTGCAATTTACTTTCAATACTTTACTTTATTGTTTAATTCATATCGTCATTCTGAACTGGTCTATTTCCAGTTAGAATTGCTTGCCAGTCGGGTACAATCCATCACATTTGGGACTTACATTTGGTATCAGAGCAGAAGGTTTGAATTTCATATTCCTTAACCTAGATCTGCTGTGATGGCTAACCCCGAAAACAATGAAGGACCTAACCCTAACCCTAACCCACCCTAATGGTACTAACCCACCCCCTGTTATTAACAACAATATACCTTTGCATAATGTGCATGTACATTTTCCAAATAATCCTGTTCCCAAGTTTGATGGGAACAGTGAAGATTTTATCACATGGAAAGCATGCATGCTTAAGTATATTGTTGGTGTTGAAAGACATTTGACCGACATTTTAAAAGAAGGACCCTTTGTTCCCATGAATGCCTCTACTGTAGTCAGAACTGCCGATGGGACTCCTAGGATGACACCTAAGGAGAAGGATCATTGGTCTGAGGAAGATCATAGGCTGGTAGATCTTGATACTAAACTTCAGAATATGATCTTGTATGCAGTTCCTGAAACCATCATGCCCACTCTTGTTTTACTTGAAAATTCTAAGTTGATGTGGGAGGAACTAATGACTCAGTTTGAAGGCACTTCTGAGACAATTGTTACAAGAAAAGTTGCTTTAAATAAAAAGCATGAGCCTTTCTTTGCATTCCCTTGTAAAACTTTAACACAAACTTACATCAGATTTACTAATCTGGTGAATCAATTGAAAGCCTTGGGTGTAACTAAAGACAAAGAAATTTTGTTAGAAAAGTTTTGTAACATTTTACCTTCTAAATGGGAAAACTTGATTTTGGTCTTAAGACAAGGCAAAACCTTGCACAATCATACTCTTGCATCCTTATATGGAGCCTTCAGATATACTGAAGAAAACAAAGCAGAAAGAGCTGTGGCTGAGCAAGATGCCAAAAATCATGCTTCTACTAGTTCAGTCGTGGTTCAGTATTCTGAGCCACATGGGACTGCACTGCTATCTTCTGAGAGTGATAATTCTGACTCAGTGAAGAAGATAGTTTCAGAATTAATGAAAGCTGGTATTACTGATTGTGTTGCACATGAATGTGATGAGGATGACAATGATGATCTGGTTGCCATGCTGGCTAAAACGTTTAATCGTTTTAAGGCCAAATCTAATCGATCTGGCAAACCATTTGCTTCCAGTGCTTCTATTGATAAGTCTAATCTTGAATGCTTTAAGTGTGGCAAGAAAGGACATTTCATGAAGGAATGCAGATCTAGTCAAACCTCCTCATCATAATCTGGTCCTAACCACTCTATTTTTCAGAAATCTGATGAGAGTTATAAGGCTAAGTACAAGAAGTTGAAAGCTCATATAGCTCTCAAGGCACAAGACAACTCAAGCAATAACAGTTGTATGATTGCCAAAACAGAAAAATGGGAAGATTCTGATGAATCATCTGATGATGAGGAAGAGGTAAGGGACATGTGTTTCATGGCTCGTGAAGATCAAGGTCATTTGGTCAAGTCTGATGTTGAATCAAGAAGATGGGTGGATATAATCATGAAAAAGGTTAGTGATTTTGGTTGTAACACCCGTCGTTTAAAAATATGGATTTCCAAAAACTTTCGTCTAACGGCGTTAAAAGAAAGCGGAATTAAACTTTAAAAGTCCAAACTAAGAAATCTGTTTGGTTCATTTATTAATTGGTGTTACTAGCCATATCATCAAAACAAGTTTAAATGGAAATCCGTCGGTTGCCCAACATTAAACAACCGACAACATAGTAAATGCAAAACATAAATCAATGTCTAATGCAAGCAGCCACTATGGGTAAACTACAGCCAGCTTCAAGATCATCTACCCATGCCTCACATCTTCTCACATCTACCTGCTCACTAATGTTGGCCTGAGGGCACAACACATTTTAAAAGAGCAAGTGTTAGCTAACGAATTAGCTAAGTAAGATAACACATCATTAATAAAACATTTGTCCATTTAAAACATTATAGAAAAATCATTGAGATCGTTAAGGCACATATCATCAATCATATCATCTCACATACATATCATAGCATCAACATCTTTCATATTAGGATGAACCACCCTAAATGTGCCTAGTCATCTTTCATATCATTTTCACATATCATCTTTGCAAGTGTGACATAAGTCACGCATATCATATAACATATACATCTCATTAAGTGTGACATAAGTCACACCCGACTAGATGGACAAACCTTACGGCTGTACATCAATGTCGTTAAGGAATGGCAAGCCAATCCAGGAGTAGTCCGTATGTTCAAAGACATTGGTGGGTAATCACGCCACCCGGAGATACTCAAACCACGTAATTATGTTGCAAGTAGCCACCCAAGCAACCACATATACGCACCCGCCGGGCAAGGGCAAGTACGGGTTAAGCTTAACACTTCTCACATCATTTACGAGCTCGGTTTGCATCACATATAGTTTAAGTGTCCACATTACCTAAACATCATCACATATTCATCTTTTACGTTTGGGCCCTTAAACGTGCACGTGTCATGGCAACTTAATAAGTCTAGTGAACTAGATGAACAAGCCATGTAATCATGCACATTTCACATATCATCACATATATCGCATTTCAATTCATCTCGAGACATTACATAGCATTTCATAGCATATCATTACATCTCATATCATTGCATAACATTTCATAGCATATCATTACATCTCATATCATTGCATAACATTTCATAGCATATCATTACATCTCATATCATTGCATAACATTTCATAGCATAGGGTCTGCATTTCAGGCCTCAATAGTCATGTACATAGCCCATATCACCTCCCGTGTAACCCCGAATACCCATAAGCAATCAAGATAACATTTGGGAAGTTATTATATGAAAACCATGTTTTTTGTTGAACCCTCAGTGTGTCAAAGTAGTGTATCTTACCTCGTTGAAGAGCACAACAAATGATAACGTAAGTTATCGAGCTTTGCAAGTATTCCCGACTACCTATAATCATTAAACGGCATAATGAGCTATCAATTACTCGCTACTTATGGTCATGACTCAAGCCTAGATACCTATAAACATGACCCAGACAAGACTTGATGCATCGGAGGTTCGTTTAATACTTTAGAGCTTACATAACTCGACGAAACTCGGCATTTACTCACTAAATTAACCTTTCTGGAAACTTGACATCATAATCATATTTTAAAAGCATTACCATTAGAAAGTAGACTCTCTCACGATTCCGTGGATAACTTATTTGTCAAAAACGGAGTTACGGTTCAAAAGTTATGGCCTTTTGAAAATTCTGTCGCTATTGCGTCGCAATGGGGAAATTGCGTCGCAACTTAAGTCACTGCATTCTTGTTGCGCCGCAACTTAGTAGTTGCGCCGCAACTGACCCCGATTCTGCACAAAACTCATTGTTTAACCTCCAAAACTTAACCAAACACACCCAAATGACCCCAAACCTTATGAACGACTTTTGTACCTCAAAATTCATCATTTTAAGACCATAATGATGCAATGAAATCATTGATTAACCCCTACTTGATTTGCATCACAATAACAACATTTAAGGTTACCGAATCGATTGAAACGCATGATTTCGACATCAAACAACCCCTATTGACTTAGACCAGATATGAATTGAATCAAGGGATTGAAATGACATGAAATCAATGTAATAATACCTCAAATACCTGGAGATTACAATAAGGATGCAAACTATGGATCAAAACCTCTTCAAATCACCAAATAACAATCGTATCACGCAAGAATTGATCAAGGGAAGGGAGGGGGAGGTTTTAGGGATAGAGAAGTGTGTGTGTGATCTGAATAATGAAAGAATTAGGGCTAATCACCCCCTAATCTGCTGGACACACTTTCCTAAGCTCACACTTAGGCCCCTCAACTTTACAACTTTACATTTAGGGCTTAAACGACTTAACGGGAATACTTACTAACACTTTAATCACACTTAATCATCTTAAACACATTAACACATGAATCATTAAGGCTTTAAAACCTTACACATAAAGCACATTAATCACACATAAACATTAAATCTCCTAGAGACTTAACAGAAATGTAATGTTGACTTAAAGACTCAAGTCAACCATTAATTAAAAAGTTCGGGATGTTACAATTACCTCCCCCTTAAGAGGATTCCGTCCTCGGAATCACTTCAGCATCAAATAGGTGAGGATAGTTCCGAATCAACTTCAACCGTTAATATGATTCCATCTCACTATCACAAGCTCACTTAACTTCCTATGAAGCTTCTTTTACTTCTGGCCAAGAATCTCAACTGGAACATCTACAATCATTTCTTAGCACCAATACTCACATCTTCTAATGGAGTCACATTGGTTTCATCATCACGGCATATGTTCAATAACACTCACGAAAGTACTCTGGATGTCATCTGAAAGCAATATACAAGCACATATCATATACCTTCTAGAGTTTACCCTTTTATGAAGGTCATACACATTAGATAACGGAATTCCATGCTTACTTCACCTATATAGAAAGTGGTAAGCTTCACCACATGCGCACATACTCATGAGTAACGAGAAGAAAAACATTTTTATCAACTAGTCTACAACGACTCATATCACATCATTGCCCTTAGGGGTTATAAACAACTTCGTCACATAATCCGTAGTCATCATATAAGTACATTTCTGCTTCGGAATAACCAAGTGTTGCATTTTTCCATATAGCGTTCGGTGTTCAATTTTGACTTGAGCACAAGTCACACATTTTTGTACACACACTATCACATCACTCTTGATATTTGGCCATCATAAAATGGGCTTCAAATCAGTATACACCTTTGTACCACCTGGATGAATATAATATTAGGACCTGTGGGTCTCTTCAACTTAGCATAGCCAAACTCATTGAACTTCTTATATAGTCTTTTCTACTTTCACTTTACATTTCATCCGTTTCGTCATTTCTTTGATTCAATCTTTAAATCAAAACAAGTAATCACCTCATTTCTTAAACCTTCATAAGTAGTACACACATTACATTCAGCGAAGACTATTCATTTGGCAGATAAGACCTTCCGACACATATCCTTATTAACTTGCTACTATGACTCACATGAGTCATTGAACAAAGGGTCGACTCGTCATAACTTTTGATGCATATATATCCCTCCAAAGAGTCTTATCGTTAGACCATAATACCCACTTTGTTCGTAATAAGCTTTCTTTGCTCACCACAAAACCTTTAGTCACTTTTGAGCTAATCAGAACACTTCTCTAACGATCCCAACTTTATGAACTATTATCCTCATGACCTTTGGCTCCACAACTTTCCTTTCAATAACATGTCATATCATGAAGAGACATCCAACGCCTATGGCATAACTATGGTTGCATATGAACACAACCATAAATCTCAATGCACCATCGCACAATCATATGATTTTCCTGAGTTTCTAAATCATTCTTTCTCTTTCCCATCAATCTAGGAGTGATGGACATCATTTGAGATCACCATTCCCTTTATACTTTGCCAAAGCATCTTTGAAAATTATTTACATAACGGCCGTCTCGATTTGAAGCATTCAACAATTAGCTTTTACACTTTAAGAGAACTTCTTTAACATACATCTTTTCTTTCATGTCCAATGAAACGGTGCAATGGTTCATCAGGAAATAAACATTCTCGGACAACCTGTCTACTAACGGCTCATATCATATCAATACCTTTAGCTTCCCACGCAGCTTTGTCTCTGGTCCATGATAACGTGACTCTTTACTTCCGTTTAAGGATCATTAAATAATTACTTTGTAATAAAACTTTCGGTGTCTAATCTTGGTTTTTAACCCTATCACACGTCAACATATAAAATTTACTACACCTCGTATCATAATAGGTCGTATCACATTTTAGGCGGCATCCAAATAAGCATGTTACCACGGTTCATAAGCCTCCTCAAGTCCCTTAACTTTTACTCACTTTTGACGAATTTAAAACTAAGCCTCTTCGAGTTGAAAATCGTAATAACGCTCTTTACGCAAACATAATGTTCTTCGTCATACTTAGAATAGGCAAGATTTTCATTGTTAAACGTAATGACTAAACGTTCTAGAGAAAACCTTAGACTTGATTCCTTAAATTCATACATAACAAGGACTTTCGTTATCATGAAGGTATTTCGAGAAACTCAATAGGATCATTATGAGGATAGAAATAACTGTAGCAGGACTTTCATCATCAACAAATGGTAGCAAACTCGTAAATCTATCTTATAAAAAGAAATACATCCCACAATCGAAAACATTAACTTCTTCCTATAATGGAGAACAAAACGGAAAACGCGTTTGCATGAAAATAGCACTAGACACACATCACTTGAAGGCTCGACCTCATGTTCGCAATGAAACTGGGAACATTAATGGTACATCTCAAAACTACGAGTGGCCTCACTTTAGAAATATAACATTTGCCTTACATGGATGAATCACATAGGCGAGAAACATGATCAATTCGGAATAAGATGTTCTTAAAAACTTTTACTTCTTCTGCTTTAAGAGACTATAAATAACTCCATCATCCAACGTCTTAACTTTTCTTAAGGGACAAACTCTTTATCTTGAGGAGCAGTCATACATAAACTTTTGTACACATATAGGATATCAACATCACCCTTACACTCATGCAATATAAGGAAGAATCTCCACCTGTAGATACTCGTCCCAATCGTCATATATCATCCTTTAGCGTAATCAAAACTAAACGAGTCGTAAATCCAAAACAGACCAAAACATGTGCCGCATATTATTTATAATCAGGAAAAATTATTTCAAACGAAACCTAAACGTTTTCCTTACACCCAAGCACAACTTTAACACTTCACAGCTCGAATGTAGCTTCACATCATAACATAGTGTTCATAGAATGGAAGAGTTTCATGGTTAAGGGTTCAATCAACTTTAGTGTTAACTTCTTTACTTGCTTCATCTTCATCATTCTTTAATCCATAGATACATGACTACTCTTGATATAAACAGAAATGAGCTTAATTGAAGGTTTAATGGAGGATTTAGGTTAGTGTGTGAAAAGTGTGTTTGTGTGTGAAAGGGAGGTTGAAAATGATAGGGAGGAGAGAGAAAGTAATTAAGTGTGTGTTTATTATGGCAAGTGTTAGTTACAATTGATTAAGGAAGGGGTATTTATACATTTCATCTACTTAACACTAAAACCCCTTCCACAATAACTAATTTACAATTTAACACCATATTTATATTTCTAACAATCTCCCCCTTGGTGTTGAATTGTAATGTTGCATCGTCTTCGGTCTTTAAATAACATGATGAGCCCATTTGTTGAAAATCTTCAATGTTGATTGGACTTTGAAACTTTCTCATTGTCTTCAACGTCTTGTATCAACCATGACTTTGAATCTTCTCAACAAACATATATTCTTGACGATGACTTTCTAAAACTTGATCTTCTCTTGCAACTTTGAATACTTTGGAAGCATCTTTGAAATCTTTATAGCTTTTAAGCTTTCACAACTTGAACTCTTGAATGTTGATTTCAACTTGATGTTGCTGGGAGAAGTAACTTGAGCTTTTTAGTAGCATGCGGAAGCTTGGTTTTGACTTTGAATTCCTTGAATTCTTTTGGTATTGCGGAAGCTTGATTTAACTTTGAATTCTTTTGGCTTTGCGGAAGCTTGGTTTTGACTTTGAAATCTCTTGGCATTTCGAAAGCTTGGTTTTGGAATGCGGAAATTTGATTTGACTTTAAAACTTCAATTCTTGATCGAACTTGTCTTTGAATCAACAATTATCTTGGAGTACTCAATTCTTTGATCAACTTATTCTTGCTCCCCCTCAAACAAACAATCATTTCGGAGCATATTTAACGAATCATGAGTTTACTCTTGCTCCCCCTCAAATTAACAATCTCTTCAAACTATGGATGAACTTAACTATCCAAGTATCATTAAACGGATAAACCTCATATAAACTCAAATTCTTCTTATCATCAAACAATGGTCAATTATTCAATAAATCTTTCAAATATCGACCATGTACATCATCTTGAATATACTCGATCTCGAATCAATCCTTTAACTTTCTCAAAACAATATATCAATTCTCAACATATCACGATAATTATTCACTCTCTTCACCTAAACTAACGATCCTTTGAACATCCAAACACAACAATCATCCTCGAACAAATTCTACCAATCAACTCTACCTATATCCTTGAACTCTATCTATCAATCATATAATCATTTCTCCCCCTTATGATGAATATGTGAAACGATTTCATCATACAATAATGATTGATAGCATAAACGGTAGATGAAAACAAACAACAAGCAAGCAAATGAACCCAACCCAATTCCCAATTCCCAATGAACCTATTGGTGAACTAGAATTTGAGGTTGCGTTGTTGGAAAAAGATTTTATAAGGTGTTTGTGTTCTTTGTGTTTGTGTGAAGAGAAATGAAAACCGGATAATAATGATCCGTTATCACAACCAAAAATCAAAAGGATTGATGGTGTGGCCTAAAAATACGATTACTATTTTTAGGACTTCCCATTATCATCGAGAAATGCACAAAGCTTATCTCTAAATGGTTCGGTCTATGGCTTTTCAACCGATAGATTGCTTTAAAGAATGTAATTCATGGTCAGTGTCACCAAGGCGTTCGATAACCATGTCTTACTATCCTCAAAGACTTTTGGGTAATAAATCCGAGGTCACATAGACTTCTCGTTTACTCAACAAATTCATAAAATGAAAATGTGAGACCTACGTTCAACGTTGGAAAAGATGTTAGCATTGGTAGGATTTCCATTCGATCATCATGGAATATCAATAATATGATATCACTACGAATGTTCCGGCAATATCATAAAGATATGCAATGTCACAAAGACATATAAAGACTCTATGTGTCCTAGTCAAATGAAAGAATATTTCAAGTACGCTCTAGACTCAATAGTGATCAAATGAAGTCGGGGACTAGAGCAGAGTGTCTCCCTTTTTCAATATCAACATCTTCCAAATGAAGAGTCGATAGAAATGTGAAAAATCTCCGTGAGAATAAAACAAGCATTTGTTAAGAAATACTTGAGTGGTTAGGAAAAGATGTGCATTGCTTCACTGGGTCCATGAAGTCTTCTTCAATATCGAGAAATGAACAAATGAAATCCGATAGAAACGTGTTGACCCGGCTTTTTAAGAATTTTGGGGAGGGCATTCATTTCTTTTAGCCCTTTCTCACATCATCTTTTTCACCTTAACCTCTCACTTTTCGACTAATCCCTCGTGTCCTATTTGCACAAACATCATCACCACGCTCATAAACCCTCACAATCTAAAATTGAGAATATAACTCCGGGGTTAGATCTCATCGGCAATGACAAGATCATGGAGTATTTATGAGTGGCCTAAATTCTCGTGTGCAAATCTAACACCGAACTTCTTTGAATATGATCGAAAATGGTTTTAAAATCTTCCAAAGTGTTTTAAGATGGAAAATGAGTTTAAACACTTGGAAGTTTTGGTTTTATAAACAAACTCCCCCTAAATATATGCATGATATAAACAAAGTTTTAGCATATAAAGGGTGAGTAAAAAGTTTGAAAGTTGCTCACAAACATTAAAAATGAGACTACAAAGGCAGTACACAAAGGCGTTCGATGCCTTGCAGCTCATCCTAATACTTTGTGAGTAACTAAAAGACAAAGTAAAAATGATGAAAAGAGAAAATCTTTTTGGATTTTTTAAAATTAAGAAAATGAAAATCTTTTTGGATTTTTCTAAAAATAATGAAAATATAAACATGGTTTTAGAACGGGTTATACACTGATGTGTGCATAAGCCACTTTTCATCAAATCATTTCGAAATTACCTTTGGAACCCATTTGAGATTGGGTCCAATGGTTTTTGAACTCTTGAAAGACCAAATGTAAGTCTCATCGATTTGATGAATAGAGGTTGCATTCCACGGAGAACTAAAACCCGGTGGTTTAGTTGAAAAGAGTTTTCGTGAAAGCAACGGTGAAAAATCATTTGATTTCTTCGAAAAGCTTGCAATCTTGGGAGATTGATTTGAGAAATGATTTTTCGGAACAAAATCATTCACTTTTTGCACAACTGCATTCACAGGTTTTGGTGCAAGATCAAAAAGTTCCGAAAATGAATATTTGAATGATTTTGACTCAGTTGACTTATCTTTTGAAATTGGTTTCCATTTTGATTTAGTCAACTGAGATTTTGCTTGTGAAATGTGTGATGAATTATCCTCAAAGGATAGAAAAGACACTAAAGTAGTTGTTCCATCAAAATTAGGTTTCTTAGCGTACTTCTTACCCTTTTGTAAGGAGTAATTGGTAAACTGAGAAACCTTTCTTTCAAAAGGTTTTGAAGATTTACCCGTGTAAACCCTCTTTGGAACATCAACTTTAGGTTTTGTAGGTTTTGACTTCTGAAAACATTGAGACACTTTAATATTGTCACAAACACAATCAAAATCAGTTTGAGTTGAGGCCTCGGTAGTCTCAACACATTCATAAAAAGTCTCATTGGTCTCAACACATGCATGAACTTCATCATCACAGTCACTTACCACAGAAGAAATCACTCCTCCACATTCAAACTCAGGATCAGTCTGAATGGAAGTCTCAACAGTCTCAACCTTATCAGAATCAGTCTGCACTGAAGATTTCTCAAGCATAGGACAATCAGTTTGAGTACAAATATCAATCATGACTTTGTGAAGGTCAGAATGCACAGACTTGGTTTGTGTTTGCAATTCAATCTCAAGGTTGGAAATTTTCTTTGTCAAATATGTTTCGTTTGACTGAAATTGCAAACACTTGTCTTTAAGACACTTGATTTGAGCACAAAAATTTGTTCTTTCTTCTTCAACTTTGCTCTCAAAAATGGTGGACTTATTTTGCAACTCATGGTTAAGCTTAGAAATCTGTTGTTGCAAAACAAGTTCTTTTGACTGATTGGATGAGTATGCATCAGTAAATTGTGTGTAAGCTTTTCTCAATTGAGCACACAACTTACTAATCTTTGACTTTAAAAGATCATTTTCTTGTTGAAGACTTTCCACGTTGGACAAAATGAGATCATTAGCAGATTTGAGCTCTTTATTTTCGGACATGAGTTGGTCAATTTCAAGTTGAAGACTTTTGTTTTGTTCCATGAGTTTTTGACTCGTCTCATACATGAATCGTTTTTCTTGAAAACGAATGATAGCACATGGAACATGTTTTTCGAAAATCCTGGGATTAAAATTACATGTACAACGACCATTTTTATGATCCCAAATTTCATCCCCTGTGGGTTCTTGAATGAACATAGTCGTTCAGTTTATCTGGCACATTGAACTTTATTGACTCAAAATTTTCTGAAGTCTGGTACGAAGAAATAATCGATTTCAACTCATTAATGTCAGACACAAAACACACACGTTCCTCACAAAGAGCTTTGAATCTCTTGGAAACATCCTCAAACTCTTGATACACTCGAACAACACAAGCATGATTATTTCCTTGAAAACATGAACACTTTTGATTATTATGAAAATTATATAAACCAAAGCTTGGTTCAAATTTGATTTCTTTGGTTGACATTTTGAACTAAATCTTAATGACAATCTAATGAAATGAACAACCCAAGACAAGAAACTTAAAATTTTAAGTCCAAGAATTAAAGACTATCCCAAAACAAATTTAGACCAAAATGAAATTTAGCCCAAGTAAAACAATTAACCCAAAATGCTTCTTGAATTTTGGCCCAAACAAAAGCTTATGTTCAATCTCGGCCCAAATCTTTAGCCCAAACAATTTTTAAATGACTCAAATTTGAAATCTATATATGTAGACCATTAAACAAGACCATACAAAAAAAATATAACACCTACACAAAACAATAAAATAAAACTAGACAAAATTATTATTATTTTTCCAATTCAAAGTTACGGACAAACAAAAATTTGACAACACATCTCACGAAAAAACAATCAAAAACAAATTGAGACTTTCTTGGATTCTATATCTATGATTCCACGTGATGTACAAAAAATATTAATATTCAAATTTTCTAGACAACACAAAACCACACACACGTTATGCCAGCTAGAAAGAAGCCAGAGATGTTTTTCTTTATTCTGAATTATTCACGTGATCTTGTTGAAAGAAAAAAAAAATTCAACTTGTAGATGCCAGCTAATTCATGTGACCTTGTAGATGCTTTTCCACTGACACACGTTACCTATTGCTTTAACACAAATACGCGTGACACCTTACACCTTTGGGATACTGCAACACACTTTCTTACTCTATCACGTGAAGACACTTAAACGGATAAAAGAAAATGATTTTGATTTCTCTCTCAAACCCCTTTATCTTTTCTTTTATTCTTAGTTTTTTCTCCTTCTCTCACCAAAATCTTTCACTCGTTTAAAAGAAAAAAAAATTCACTTTCAATACAAAACTTTCTTTTTCTTTGAATCTCAAAATATCCGATTAAAATTGATAAACAAAACACCTTTAACACTTACCATGTTTAGACTCATACACAGAATACACCCAACTATTAATCGATCAAGAAACAAAAACAAGTACTACAGCCAACCAAGATTCAAGCCTTGAAGATCGAAAATGCTATTTGCCTTGGATTTTGAACGGTAGGTGAAGATTGTGTTGATTGATTGGTTGGTGTAGACTGTGATTGAATATTCGGTGAAGATTGTGAAGTAGGTGAAGTAATCGGTTCAGGTGTTACAACATCTTGGTCAAACACAACTCTTTTTGACTTTCTTTTCCTTGGCTCAGAAGTCCCTTCATCACTAACCTGTTAGGTCCAGATTTAGTCCAGATTTACTGGACTCGCTCCAGACTCGACTACTGAAGCCTTACTGAAGATCTGTCCAGAAACGTGTTCTACTGGACCTACTCCAGACTTGGAATCTGGAGTCCCTCTGAAGATTTGTCCAGAAATAATGGAAGACCAGTGAGCAAATACTTGTATACGAAATCTGGAGTATTCTCCAGATGAGCTCACTGGACTTCACCCCAGTCCAGATCAACTCTATTGAAGACATTCTGACTGAAGTCAAAGACTGAAGTCTGAAGAAAGAAGACTGACAAATGGCGGAGTCCACTGGAAAGTCTTACCAGATCTGTACACTGGAGGATTGTCAGTGTTCTAGACCCTACAAGTCTGAACACTGATATTGAGGATTGACTTTTCCCTTTACACACTTTCCTAAGAACAATCCACTTGTTCTTTACCAAAGTTTGTGTGTGTGTAAAGGTGGTTGGATAAAAGGACACAAAGTCATTTGATGTGACTTTATCCTTATTCCTTATCCAATACATTTAATGTTCTTTTCGGATCATTAAATGTATGCAACCATATTTGTACGGCACAAAATTCACTGGTGAATTTTGTTGCCTATAAATACAAAGTCATTTCCTTGAGAAAAATACTTTTTAGCATACACTTTGCATGAAAGTGAATTTGTCCAAATACTCTCGATCTTAAACTGGGATAATTCACAACTTTAAGTATCTCGATCCAAAAGAGTTATTTGACAAATATAGATCATTTGTAACTCATAGGTTGTTAGGATACATACTTATTTGTATTATCTTGATTCCGCACAACCTTGTATTTTATTTAACATCATAAATAAAATACACAATTAAAAAATACATAATGTTCCACTTTACTTGTTTATTGCTTTAAGTCTTGTATTACTTTGTTTATATATTCTTGCATTTATTTACAAGTAATACTAGTCCATTCTAGTGATTATTAGACTTGTTGTATTTTACACTTTCCTGGTTAACCATCGAACTTAAGGGACTCACATAACCCCTCTTTTTCTTTTTGTAATCCTAGGACCCTCACTTGGCGACCTATGCACAACTTGGGTAGGAATCTGTCGGCTTTCAGATCCCATCGCTGTGTTTAACCACTCTCTATAAGTCCTAAGGTGGGGACTCTGAGCATTAGCCAAATTCAACAAAAATGGTGGAATTGGAAAAGGTTTGATAAGATCACTTCCTGTGCCTCTCAAGTTGGATTTATACATTGCAATTACACACTTGAAACTGTCATCCAACTTTGGGATTTCTTCTGAATTATCAAGAACGTCTTCGATAATCAGTGTGAAGAATCTGATAAAGGGAATATATTTTCTTTCTTGTGTATCCTTTCCCTTGACAACTTGGATCATCTTATCCCATATGATCTTCGCAAAGTCATATTGCACATTGTGA
This sequence comes from Erigeron breviscapus, assembly GCA_034093135.1. Lineage (NCBI taxonomy): Eukaryota > Viridiplantae > Streptophyta > Magnoliopsida > Asterales > Asteraceae > Erigeron > Erigeron breviscapus. The sequence continues at coordinate 30,641,907 of CM067167.1, forward strand.
GTGACTGCATAGTAGATTGATAATGAATGCTTCGTCATGAGATCAATTCCTTTCTGTGATGGCATCAAACAAGTACTTAGAACATTGTACATCGTATGCCAGAGAGTTGCTACATTCATTCTTTTAAAATCTCTCATCGTTGCCAACTCTCCTTCATAACCCAACGAATGAACCCCAGCTAACATTTCTTCAACCGATGGGAGTTCTTCGTATTCTTCATGTACAGGAAATCCAATCACAGTTCTGAACTCATCCAGAGTGAATTTACAATTGAAAATTTCATCTTCTGATTGTAGAGAAAATTTGAAGTAGTCTGCTGTCTTATGCCTTTTACTTCCTTTTACATATGCAATTGATTCCCACAACTCAAATACATACTTTTCAGGAACAATTGCACCTCCAGTCAAAGCATTATTCAACGGATGATGGCTCAGAATCTCCGTTATGATCGGGAATTTGCAAGCAAATGGGATATGTAGTGCTTGATTGGCTTGCATTTTCATTGAATCTCCTTCTTTGAACATTGCCATCTTGGGAATTTATTATTTTTCTGTTAAGACAAACTGACCAAAATTTTGACCAGAAAAATACATTTTAAACACAGAAAAATAACAACACAAACCAACATTTAAGAAACACATTTATTACACAAAGACAATGTTTCGCATATATATTAAAAATGAGAAAACAAAGTAGTACACAAAGGCGTTCGATACCTTGCATCTCACCCAAATATATATACGAAAACATGACAATATATAGGATCACATAAGTATTAAAAGATAAAAACAAGGTAGTACACAAAGGCGTTCGATACCTTGCCTCTCACCCAAACACTTATGAAATACTATATATACAAACACAATACACACATACATACAAACATTTTTAAAATACAACACAAATAAAAATAAAAGAAACTTAGAATAAAAATAATGGAAAAGAAAAAAAATAAAAAATCAATTTGAACTGTTTGCCGAGCAAAAACCTCGGCAAATAGCACATTTTGAAAATTTTGCCCAGAAATTGACAAGTACCAAAAATTGGTTTCGGGAAAAATTTGATGATTTGTATTGTTTGCCGAGCAAAATGCTCTACAAACAGTTGTTTCTAAGTCTTTAAAGAAATTGAAAATCCATTTTGTGCTGTTTGCCGAGCAAAATGCTCTGCAAATGACACTTTTGATCCAAAAATTTGTTTAAGAAAAATAAGAACATGTTAACCAGAAATTATGTTGATTTGAAGATTATCAAGAACAAATAATGCATTTGCCGAGCAAAATGCTCTGCAAATGACACTTTTGATCCAAAAATTTGTTTAAGAAAAATAAGAACATGTTAACCAGAAATTATGTTGATTTGAAGATTATCAAGAACAAATAATGCATTTGCCGAGCAAAATGCTCTGCAAATGACACTTTTGATCCAAAAATTTGTTTAAGAAAAATAAGAACATGTTAACCAGAAATTATGTTGATTTGAAGATTATCAAGAACAAATAATGCATTTGCCGAGCAAAATGCTCTACAAACAGTTGTTTCTAAGTCTTTAAAGAAATTGAAAATCCATTTTGTGCTGTTTACCGAGCAAAATGCTCTGCAAACAGTTGTTCTAAGACTTGGAAAAAGTTTTGAACAAAATGCACTATTTGCCGAGCAAACTGCTCTGCAAACAGTTGTTTTAGACTTGGTAAACTTTTGGAATTCAAAAAGGCCTGTTTGTCGAGCTTAAAGCTCTGCAACCAGTTGATTTTAAAACTTGGATTCATTTTGAAAACCAAAAAGCCTTGAATGCCGAGCAAAATGCTCTGCAAATAACACTTTTGATCCAAAAATTTGTTTAAGAAAAATAAGAACATGTTAACCAGAAATTATGTTGATTTGAAGATTATCAAGAACAAATAATGCATTTGCCGAGCAAAATGCTCTGCAAATGACACTTTTGATCCAAAAATTTGTTTAAGAAAAATAAGAACATGTTAACCAGAAATTATGTTGATTTGAAGATTATCAAGAACAAATAATGCATTTGCCGAGCAAAATGCTCTGCAAATGGTACTTTTCATCAAAAACTCATGTTATTACCCAGCCCATCATCAATTCATACCCAGAAAATTTCAAACACATGCAGATTAAGGCATAAATTCATATTAACAATAAGCATAGGTCCTAATCATGCAACTAAAACATCAATTATACTCAACCAATCATCATATAATGCATAACAATCATGGTAGTTCATTGTGACATTTTATCAAACAGTTGGAGTGTAAAAATTAAACAAGTAATATTACCTCAAAACTGATGAAATGATCGAATGAAAGGATGAAATATAAGAGAGACTTGATCACTATAATGAACCCACTTTGATTATTATTGAAAAGATGAAGATTATTGATTGATTGATGTAAAGTTTTGATCGGTTTTTGAGAGAAAACAATGATATTTGTTGGTTTGAAATTCAAAGTGAATAAAATGGACCGCCCATTTTCTTTTTAAAGTCAAATTCGGGTCGCGGGTCTGGGTTTGACCCGCGTGTCAACCCGAATTCCAAATTGGTCTTGGGCTAACCATTTCAGATGGGCTCATATGTTTTTGGGCTTAAACAAAAAAAAAATAACAAAAAAAAAAAAAAAAAAAAAAAAAAAAAAAAAATAAAAAAAAAAATTAAAAAATATTTTTATCATTTTTTTTATAAAGTTTTATCATTTTGTATTTGGTTTTTCAAATTTAAAAAAACAAACACACATAACATAAAATAAAACAAAAAAAATATTACACATACTAGAAAATCACACAAAAATTTACATGCATTGCACACTCCCCCTCAAATTAAGCATATATTACTATACTAAATTTACAAACTCCCCCTAAAATCATGCATTCTACCCTTTTTCTCCCCCTCAAACATTGCATGTAATATCAGATAAAGCACATCAATGTTTGAAACAGAAAATGAACATAGAATACATGGCATGAAAGCATTTAAGTTTGTAAATCGAGCATTCCCAACTTGGTTTTCAGAAAATTAAACCTGTTTTCATCCAAAGGTTTGGTGAAAAGGTCAGCGAGTTGGTAGTCTGTTGGAACAAAATAGAGTTCGATGTTACCTTTCTCGACATGATCTTTAAGAAAATGGTACCGAACATCTATATGCTTGGTCTTTGTGTGCTGCACCGGGTTGCAAGAAATAGCAATAGCACTCTTTGAGTCACAGTAAATGGGAATTCTGTTGAATTGAAATCCATAATCAGTCAACTGCGTCTTCATCCAAAGAACTTGTGAACAACAGCTTGCTGCAACAACATATTCAGCTTCTGCAGTAGATGTGGATACACAATTCTGTTTCTTTGAAGACCAACTGACCAATCTATCCCCTAGAAACTGTACACTTCCAGAAGTACTCTTTCGATCAAGCTTACAACCTGCATGGTCAGCATCCGAATATGCAATTAATTGACACCCCGTATCCCTTGGATACCAGAGACCAAGGTTCACTGTGCCTTTCAGGTATCGGAATATCCGTTTTACGCCCTGGAAATGACTTTCCTTTGGATTGTCCTGGTACCTGGCACATATGCATGTGGCGAACATAATATCCGGGCGACTTGCAGTCAAATACATGAGTGACCCTATCATACTGCGATATTTCTTTTGATCAAAAGATTTTCCATTTAAGTCAGCATTAATCTTTGTTCGAGTTTCCATGGGTGTCCCAATTGTTTGACAATCCATCATATCAAACTTTTCAACATGTCAAGAATGTACTTAGATTGACAAATAAAAGTACCATTTGACAACTGTTTTACTTGAAGACCAAGGAAAAAGTTTAATTCACCCATCATGCTCATTTCAAATTTCTTGATCATTAAAGCTGAAAAATTCTTGCAGTATTTAGGGTTAGTTGACCCAAAAATTATGTCGTCAACATAAATCTGGATTAGAATGATGTCACTCCCTTGTCGTTTGATAAACAAGGTAGTGTCAATCGAACCTTTTCTAAAACCAGATTTCACAAGATAAGAAGATAGAGCATCATACCATGCACGAGGCGCTTGTTTCAGACCATATAAAGCCTTGTCTAACCTGTAAACATAGTCCGGATGTTTAGAATTCACAAAACCTTCTGGTTGTTCTACGTACACTTCTTCTTTGAGAATCCCATTCAAGAAGGCAGTTTTAACATCCATCTGGTAGACTGTGAAGTTCTTGTAGGCAGCATAGGCAAGAAACATCCGAATAGCCTGAATTCGTGCAACTGGTGCGAAGGTCTCATCGTAATCAATTCCATCTTGTTGGCAATATCCCTTTGCAACCAATCGTGCTTTGTTACGTACAACAACTCCAGTTTCATCCTTTTTATTCTTGAAGATCCATTTGGTTTTAATTGGCTCCTTATTCTTGTAAGGATTGGGAACCAATTTCCACACCTCAAGACGTTCGAACTGATTAAGTTCTTCTTGCATTGCTTTCACCCAATCTGGACAACTTAGAGCTTCATTCACAGTCTTTGGTTCAACAATGCTCAGAAAATTCACAAACAGACATTCATTCGCGGATGCGGATCTTGTCTGAACTCCAGTTGTTGGATTTCCAATGACTTGAGAAATTGGATGAGCTCTTGTCCATTTGGTTGTGTGAGGAATTGGATCAAGTGGATCACCGGATTCTACAGAATCAATAAAACCATGAGAATGTTGTTCTGTCAATTGTTCAAATGAAGTAGCAATTGGTTCAACAAAGTCGTCTGGATCATAATCTTCAGGATTGGTTGATGGACTTGTCACTTGAGAGATATTAAGAGGTTGAGTATGCAACTCTGAAGTATTGGTAGGTGCTGGATGGTTCATTTGTATTCACGTCATATTCAGGAACTTTCTTCGGAACTTGGAAAAATTCTTCAAATAAGATATCCAAGTCTTGTGTTGTTGGAGTAGAGAATGATGATTTGACATTTGAAGCAGTTTTTGTTGCGGAAGCTTGTGGACTTTGAAGTTCGGGTCTTGAACTGTGTTGTTCAAGAACCATTCCCGAGAGTTCATCAAATCGAACATTCATACTCTCTTCGATTCTCTTGGTTCTTCGGTTATATATACGATATGCAATGGATTCTCTTGAATAACCAATGAAATATGCCTCATCGCCTTTTGGTTCAAATTTGTCCAGATTGTCTCGATCATTGAGAACATAACATACACATCCAAAGATGTGCAAGAAGTTCACATTGGGCTTTCGTTTGTTTATCACCTCATAAGGAGTTTTATCAAATCTCTTGTTTATGATCGATCTATTTTGAGTGAAACATGCAGTAGCAACAGCTTCAGCCCATAGATTCGAAGGCAACTTAGAATAGGCAAGCATTGTTCTAGCTGCTTCGACAAGAGTTCGATTTCGACGTTCAACTACTCCATTCTGTTGAGGTGTCCTGGCAGCGGAAAATTGATGAGTAATACCCATGGACTTGAAGAAAGAATCAATTGTTGAATTCTTGAATTCGGTGCCATTATCTGAGCGAACAATTCTAACCGATGATTTAAGATTTACTTGGGTCTTCTTGATGAAATCAATAATCACATTCGGAGTATCACTCTTTGCATGAAGAAAGAATACCCAAGTATACCGAGAATAATCATCGACAATCACAAGAATGTATCGCTTGCCATGGATACTTTGAACTTTCATAGGGCCACACAAATCCATATGAATAAGGTGCAAAGGACCTTCTGTACTTAGAAACTTCTTTGGTTTGTGTGATGCTTTCTTCATCTTTCCAATTGCACAAGCTGGACAAACATGTTCACTTTCATACTTGTAATCCGGAAGACCTTCAATAAGTTGTTTATCCACGAGCGCATTAATCGTTTGAAAATTAAGATGAGAAAGACGGCGATGCCATAACCAAGAATTTTGTGCAGTTGCTTTGGAAAGAAGACAAATCTCTGAAGAATTAGTTGGAATGTTGTTGAGATCAATAGTGAACAAATTATTGTCTCTTGTTCCAGTAAGAATATCCACACCATCTTCAGTCTGCACTTTGCATTCATATCTCCTGAATAGTACTTGAAGATCATTGTCACAAAATTGACCAACACTAAAAAGATTGTGTCCTAGTCCTTCAACATAGGAAACTCTTTTGATAGTGACTCCATTTTTAACAATGTCTCCATATCCAAGAATAGGAGCGATATGATCATTTCCGAATCTTACGGTTCCCATGAACTTCTCAACAAAGTTTGTAAGAATAGACTTGTTTCCAGTCATGTGACGAGAACATCCCGAGTCAACATACCATACACAAATGAGATATTCCTGCAAGGACAAGGAATATGATTTAGGTACCCATGTAGATTGGGTCCTTGCAGGTTAGAGGGATAACATGCAAGTACACAAAAAAAAATAACACACAAACAAACTTTTTATTCAAATCACAAACAAACACACATAAATGTTCAAAGCACAAATACAAATTACAAACAATGAAAATTCAAGGTTTATACACAAGTTTTGGTACAAGCAGGACTAGTCCTAGATGTATTAGCACTATTTTGAGAATTTGATCTACGGACAATCCACATTTGTTTCACATTTGTTGTATTCCCATCAAGCTTGACTTTACTAGAAGCATGCAAAAATCTATCCTTAGGAATCCATCTACTGTTACTAGTTAAGCACAAGTCACCTGAAACACGAACATTCTTTTTGTTAGCAAACAATTTGTTATTTTCGGACTTAACAGGTTTCTTTTTGATGGTTTCTGTGGTCTTGTTCACTTTCTTGATGTTATTAGGTGACAACCAACCATATTGATCTTTGTACTTAGTCATTCCAGAAACAGTATCTCTAACCCTTTGTAAAGTACACTTAGGATTCTTCTGAGAATACCTAGGAAAACTAGAATACCTAATCTCCTGAGGTTGTTTGTTCCCTAATGAGAAAGTTTCATTCTTGACAATCTTTGGACCACTGCTTGTTTTGACTTCTTTTTGAATCTTAGGTTCAGATTTAACTTTATACATCTGTTGTTGTCTCGAATTCTTAGAAACTATGGGAGCTTTGTTTGGTTTTGGTCTTGAATCCGTCTTGGGTGATGGTTTGTTCTTTGGTTTTGAATTAGTCTTTGTTGATTGTTTGGTCTTTGGTTTTGAATCAGTCTTGGGTGATGGGTTGGTCTTTGGTTTTGATTCATTCTTTGGATTGGTCTTTGGTTTCTTGAACTTATCAAATGGGGAAGGTTGTGAAGAGTGTGACTTTGGAATCTTCTTTAGAAAAAATTCATGATTTTCCTCTTTTTGAACAAAATGTTTTTCAAATTCAGGAGCAAAATCAGGATTTCCTTCCAAATATGTTGACAATTCATCAGTTTCCAACTTCACACTTGCTTCACTTATCTTAATCGGATCAGGACTTCTCTTGAGTGGAATTGATGCTTTTTCTTTTTCTTTAAAAGATTGAAGTGCTATTTTCTGAAATTCGAATTCCACTTTTAGATTATTAAGTTCCTTTAGCACATTCAACTTTTGTTCCTTTTCTTTTTCAAACTTTTGTTTGAAAGCATCAATTTCATTCAAGTATGATTGAGTTCCCTCAGAAAACTTGGTAAATGATTCAGTCTCAGAAGCAGTCGGGAAGAAATAATCATCAACATTATAGAATTCATCCAGATCACCATCAGTTTGAACAGACACATGAACAACTTCACACTCTGTTTGCACAGATGCATTTATAATTTCACAGATAGAGCATTCAGTTTGTGAAGTTTTCTCAATTTGACACACAGAATGGTTTGGTGAAGTTGGGGTGGCTATGACTTCACAAACAGGACAATTTGGGTGATCACAGTCATTGTCATGATTCTTGGGTGGGTCATAGTGATTTTGAGTCTTCAAATTATCTATTAAAGATTGTTTTTCATCAAGAGACTTTTGTAAATCCTCTATTACCTTTTCCAAAACACTTTGTGGAACATACGGTCTTTCAACAGTAGGTTTTGGAATTGGAATAGGTTCTTCTAAAGTTTTCTTTAAAACACTCAAGAATTTCAGGAATTATAGCCTCATGAGTTTCTTTTTCGTGATTTTCTTTTTCGATTTTATGTGTAGGGTGACTGAAAAAATCATATGACTCATCCATTAACTCATAGTTAAAATAGACTTTTGCACCCTTCTTTAGAAAATCATCAGCCTCAAAATCACTATCATTCGGTCTCACAAACTGGTCAGTCATCCCACATCTTAAATAAGATTCTTTATATAATGATGGGACTTCTTCTTGTGCTTTGAGCAAATGATTTGGATTGACATAACCTAACCCTGAAGTGAATATTGTTTCTGAATTTCTTGGCCTATTCAAAAAGATTTGTTGATATGAACGATTAATCTTATACAATTTGTCTTGATAAGACTTGATTTCAGCTTTAAGCTCATCATTTTCTTTATCAAGTTTTTGTTTAAGAGAATCTTTTATACAACAATCATATTTTAGGTCAGAAATTTTATCTTCATATTCCTTCAAATCAGGATAGATTCTTTCAGTTTCACATTCAAAGACTCAATGTCCTCAGCCAAAGCATTTGCTCGAAACATCTCATTGGTCTTTTCAACTTGAAGTTGTCTGAACGGTCTTGCTCAGTTCAAGAACTTTGGTTTCAAGTTCTTGTTTTTCAAGATGCAATTTGGAGTTCGGAGTAAACGTGACCGCAACTTTTTCAGATTTCAAATTGTCAAAATCCTTTTGAAGTAAATCAAATTTATCTTTAGAATTTTGAAATTCGATTTCTTTGTCTTCCAAAACTTTTGTTAATTTAGAAATCTGTTTACTCAACCCTCTCCCATATTTCATTGTTTCAGCACATTTATTCATATAATAATCTAATCTGACTTAGTAAAAGTGATTACCTCATCCTCGACCTCAGAAGAACTTTCATCAACTTCTCCAACTCCTTTGACTTCTTGATCTTCGTCATGAAGCACATATTTGCTGCAAGTTCGTCTGTCTCCTCATCAGAAAGATGTAACCACTTGTCATCCTCAGCGAGAAGAGCAATTCCACTTTCCTCTTGTCTTGCCAGCAAAAGTTTGTACTTATAGTACTCGGAGTTCTTTTGTCGAGGTTTAGTGCAGTTGATGGCAAAATGTCCAGTAAGACCACAGTTGTAGCATTTCTTGTCTTCATTCCTTTTCTCCATGACCTTCTTCTCAAACTTCTCCTGATTATCAAATTTCTTCTCACCACCAACATATTCCTTCTTTGATTCAAACTTAGGAGCATTCGAATTCTTTGCATACGAAGATACTGATGAAGTCCTAAGCTGATTGTTGGTTGGTTTCTTCTTGAAGAATTTCTTCTTGAAAGCCTTTGTGAAATAAGCAAGTTCTTTGTACATCTCTTTTTGTCTTTCATCCAAGTCAGAATCACTCATTTCACTTGAATCAGAATCTGTTTCAACAAAGCTCTGTTTTGAAACTCTTGAAGTCTTCTTCTCAGCTACCAAGGACAATGGATCTGAATGAGAACTTTCTTCTTTTGGATCCTCTGAACATCCTCAACATTCAGCTTCAGCTTTTCATACAAGGTGTGAATGGTAAGTTTCCCAAAGTCTGATTGTTGGTTGAGTTGAGTTCCATACACTTGCCATTCCTCTTCCAGATTTTTGATGAATTTGATGTTCAGTTCCATATTGGTTCTCTTTCACATCATTCTTTCTCAGCTCATTGATGACATTGCAGAATCTGATGTATACTTCGTTCAGTGGTTCACCTTTCTGTTGCTTGAATGTTTCATACATATTCAGAACAGTTGACAACCTTATGGTGTTTGACACATCAGATCCTTCCATTTGCTTTTCTACTTCATCCCATATATCCTTTCCGGTTTCATAGGAGTCCACATTGCAATATATGTCATCAGGAAGTGCTTGGTAAAGATAGGCAATGGACATTTGATCAGCCTCAACTCTATTTTTCTGATCTGCATTCCAACTCTCTTCAGGTAAAGCTTCTCCATTAACTGGGTTCTTTGGAATTTCAGGACCATCTTTGTATGATTTCCTCAGAAGTTTTCCATTCTTCTGTCTGTCTATCCAGTTCAGAAACCTTTTCTTCCATTGAGGATAAGAACCTCTAAACAAGACAGGAGGTCTTCCTTCAGAACCAAGTGCTAAAGCTTCCCTTGAAGCCATTTCAATTAACTTCCAAAAGACTTAGAAAGAAAAAAAATTGAAATTTTCTATTTTAACTGGATGCCGAGCTTAGACCTCGGCAAATAGAACAAGTAGAAATTTTGAAAATTTTAATTTCCTGCCCACGTGAAGAATATTGATGAAAAATGGTTATGAAATAATTTTCTTGAAAATTTTGATTTGAAAATTTCAAAAACAACTAAGTGCCGAGCTTAATCCTTTGCAAATGGTGCAAGTAGCCAACTCACAACCCAAGTACTCTGATCAACAACCAATTTCAACTGAATGCCGAGCTTAGACCTCTGCAAACAGTACAACTAATAAAGTCACTTGGTCGAAGATTTCAAATCAACTATTTGCCGAGCAAATATCTCTGCAAATAGCACAAATAGAACTTGTACTTAGTCGCAACAACCAAAAACACTTGTTTGCCGAGCTTAAACCTCTGCAAACAGAACAAGTAATAAATCACTTGGTCAAAAATTCTCGAATCAACTATTTGCCGAGCAATGAGCTCTGCAAATAGAACAAGTAGCCTCAACACTTAACCAAAAATTCTGGAAACACCTATTTGCCGAGCAGTGAGCTCTGCAAATAGAACAAGTAGTCTCAACACTTAACCAAAAATTCTGGAAACACCTATTTGCCGAGCAGTGAGCTCTGCAAATAGAACAAGTAAGATCAAACCAAGCCAACGACCTCTGCAATCACGAGTAATCACTACACGACAAAATAGTCGGTTACTGGTTATCTTCTTCGTTCAGCCAAACCTTCAAATGCCGAGCAGACTGTAAATCTTCGATTTCTCCTTCATTTTTGCGAATTAAAACTCGAATTTTATATCAAAATGATCAGAAAATCAATGCGCACAAATCCTTGAACAAATTAGATTCTAATTTTCACCAGAAATTAAACCCACGCGAACATGCGATTTGCCGAGCTCGATCAAAAACAACTCAAATGATGAAATTAGCTTCTGAAATTGATAATGAAGGATGATATACTGATAATAAATCGATCGGTGAACAAAATTCGAACAAAAACACACTAATTTTGCAGAAATCACTCAAACAGTGATCTCGGGAAATGAACCTTTCAGAAAATAAGCTAAATTATGAAAATAAGCACAAAATAAGCTTCAATTAAGCTTGTGGATCGCTCAGATACGCTGATTGTGCTCTGATACCAAATGTAAAGAGTAGAATTTGAGCTTATGTGTGTGTTAGTGTGTGTGTTAATGGCGGTTTGATGAGAGAGAGTTTAGAGAGAGAAAGTGTGTTTGGCAGGAAAGATTAGATAGCATAAATGTGGTGAAAGGTTACATTTTCACTTATGGAGGGGGTTTATATACATATGTCTAATTTACACTAAGCCCCCTTCCATACTTAGACATTTACATTCTAAGTACAAATATACATAAAGATAAACAAATCAACTACTACATTTATATTTCTAACAACTCTTCACGTGGTTAAATATGCTATCATCCAGTGATTCCATCATTCACATCTTCACTTTATTCGGATCAGCACAGACACAGTCTCACAAACACACACATGTCGTGATACATTTACAATTACGTTCGCGACCGGAATTGTAGCCGTATCCTTCCAAACGTGTGCCCGGTAACCCTTCTATGTGTCACCTACTTATAACCCTTCAAGTATACAACATCAACTCTACTCGTCGAACTTCAAATCCAAGTCCTTTAAGCCCGTGGGCTCAACAACATAATACATCACTTCATAGAAATCTTACCAACTTCGTTACTTTCTACACCGGTCAACACAAGTATGGCCATACAAACACGCTCGCGTCGTGATACGCTTGCAATTATGTTCCGGACCATAACTGTAATTGTATCACTTCACATGCATGTTAATTACCACATTTGTGTATCACATTCTTTCACCAGTTCCATTCACATAATCCTTATCATCCATACAACATCTTATTTCCGTTGTGGTCCTTGTCACTAACCTCGTGGGTTGGACACCATTGACAGGACACCATTTCACCTAATTCAACAAATTTCCTTTCCTTTCAACCACTTCACACATAAATTACAGCGCACATTTAGCAAATTCAGATAAGGAAATAGCACATCACCTCGGGGACCGTCTATCGTAGCAATAGAATAATCTAGTGACGGAGAAGCGAGAAACGGAAGAATAAAGGCTAAAAACATATTAACATATCATCAATCAATCAATCATTCATCATATAGCCTTAATCCTACACTCTCACTCACCCCAACCCGTCCTAACAACATCTCATCTTAAGGCTAAAGCTCAACTACTTAAGCCTAGCATGTCTGATCTTACGATTTAAGTCCAAATCCTATGGTCTTATAGTCATTGGTTCACTTAAACCATTTATCTGATACCAACTTGTAACACCCGTCGTTTAAAAATATGGATTTCCAAAAACTTTTGTCTAACGGCGTTAAAAGAAAGCGGAATTAAACTTTAAAAGTCCAAACTAAGAAATCTGTTTGGTTCATTTATTAATTGGTGTTACTAGCCATATCATCAAAACAAGTTTAAATGGAAATCCGTCGGTTGCCCAACATTAAACAACCGACAACATAGTAAATGCAAAACATAAATCAATGTCTAATGCAAGCAGCCACTATGGGTAAACTACAACCAGCTTCAAGATCATCTACCCATGCCTCACATCTTCTCACATCTACCTGCTCACTAATGTTGGGCCTGAGGGCACAACACATTTTAAAAGAGCAAGTGTTAGCTAACGAATTAGCTAAGTAAGATAACACATCATTAATAAAACATTTGTCCATTTAAAACATTATAGAAAAATCATTGAGATCGTTAAGGCACATATCATCAATCATATCATCTCACATACATATCATAGCATCAACATCTTTCATATTAGGATGAACCACCCTAAATGTGCCTAGTCATCTTTCATATCATTTTCACATATCATCTTTGCAAGTGTGACATAAGTCACGCATATCATATAACATATACATCTCATTAAGTGTGACATAAGTCACACCCGACTAGATGGACAAACCTAACGGCTGTACATTAATTTCGTTAAGGAATGGCAAGCCAATCCAGGAGTAGTCCGTATGTTCAAAGACATTGGTGGGTAATCACGCCACCCGGAGATACTCAAACCACATAATTATGTTGCAAGGAGCCACCCAAGCAACCACATATACGCACCCGCCGGGCAAGGGCAAGTACGGGTTAAGCTTAACACTTCTCACATCATTTACGAGCTCGGTTTGCATCACATATAGTTTAGGTGTCCACATTACCTAAACATCATCACATATTCATCTTTTACGTTTGGGCCCTTAAACATGCACGTGTCATGGCAACTTAATAAGTCTAGTGAACTAGATGAACAAGCCATGTAATCATGCATATTTCACATATCATCACATATATCGCATTTCAATTCATCTCAAGACATTACATATCATTTCATAGCATATCATTACATCTCATATCATTGCATAACATTTCATAGCATATCATTACATCTCATATCATTGCATAACATTTCATAGCATAGGGTCTGCATTTCAGGCCTCAATAGTCATGTACATAGCCCATATCACCTCCCGTGTAACCCCGAATACCCATAAGCAATCAAGATAACATTTGGGAAGTTATTATATGAAAACCATGTTTTTTGTTGAACCCTCAGCGTGTCAAAGTAGTGTATCTTACCTCGTTGAAGAGCACAACAAATGATAACGTAAGTTATCGAGCTTTGCAAGTATTCTCGACTACCTATAATCATTAAACGACATAATGAGCTATCAATTACTCGCTACTTATGGTCATGACTCAAGCCTAGATACCTATAAACATTACCCATGACAAGACTTGATGCATCGGAGGTTCGTTTAATACTTTAAAGCTTACATAACTCGACGGAACTCGGCATTTACTCACTAAATTAACCTTTCTGGAAACTTGACATCATAATCATCTTTTAAAAGCATTACCATTAGAAAGTAGACTCTCTCACGATTCCGTGGATAGCTTATTTGTCAAAAACGGAGTTATGGTTCAAAAGTTATGGCCTTTTGAAAATTCTGCCGCTATTGCGCCGCAATGGGGAAATTGCGTCGCAACTTAAGTCACTGCATTCTTGTTGCGCCGCAACTGGCCCCGATTCTGCACAAAACTCATTGTTTAACCTCCAAAACTTAACCAAACACACCCCAAATGACCCCAAACCTTATGAACGACTT